>OZ010597.1:96453198-96780698 GCA_963932145.1 Acanthosepion lycidas | reverse complement strand
TTTGGCTACAAACTATATTACTGCACAATGCAAAATAGTGCAAACGTTTTGGGTCCTAGATTCATGCGCTTTGCTATTTGTAAATAACACTTAAGAATGCTTTTTAAGGCTATATGAAACAACCATGAAAGAAAATTATCTCAAAGAATATATTTCATTTCTTTAAGTCATATTTTCCAATGTATTTTTGACAAAATATATATATTTTGCAGAATGAATTATGAAACTATTTTTTCTTTGTCAATAAACATCTACATGTGGTTCTTTAACATGTATGTATGTTCAGGGTTTCTATTACCAGTCTAGTGCAAGGGGCCTGAACAAACGGTGACTGATGGATTAATGAATATTTTATAATTTTATTTATTTATTTATTGTGATGGATATGTGAATCTAGGAGCACAAGGTAAGTTTAAAGTAGTGTGTTGGTATATATGATAGATAAATTGTTTCTATATGGAGAAAAAACACAGCTTTTGTGTTTATGGGTATCATTTCCAATTTCTCAGAAATCATGAGGACATGGTAGTGTCGTTTTACATTTATGCCAAGCAGATGGGTCACACTCCTAATATTTTGCGAAATTTTTGGTAAAAAAAGTGTGACCTATCCACAAGTATATATGGTAGTTCATTTCAACATAACCATCCCTTACTACAAAACATATACGCCAAATTCTATTTGTCTATGGGTTCTTATCAAAACTATAGAATTATGACATGATCATTTAATCAAACCCAAAACAAAGTTTAGAGCATGAAAGAACCAATTCTGCAATTGATTTTTCTTGATATATTTTCTAAATTAAAAATTATTTGGAACATTTGTGTTTTGGGCCATCAATAGCAAGTCTAATTTTTTTTTTCAAAATTCCATTCTAAAAACGAGTAAATGCAATGAATTAATTTTAATGAATTGCTGTAAACTTATAATAGGAAAATTAAATATTTATTTCATTTTCTTTTCTTTTCTTATATTTTCCTGGAATATATTTCAGTGATCAAAATTACACTATTATTAATCGCAGAGATATTACTAGGACTCCCTTAACCTATTGCAAACTGTATAGAATAAAATTTTTTTACATTTTTTTGATATCTTAGTAAAGAACTAGTCTCTGGACAACAAAACAAGACTATTTAAAGAAATGACCAGCATAACAAATATTTTGTTAATAATTCTAGCTTAAGGAGGGGGGGGGATCAATATAAATATTTTTTTTTTTATTCAAGGACATAATACAAATATTTCATTGGTTCAATTTGGAATTAGATATGGTTTGAAATGAATCTAGAATCTAAGGAAACAAATTTCAATCTAATATAATAAAAGATTGTCAAAAGGCACAAAATCTTAAAATAACACACACACATATATATATATATATATATATATATATATATATATATATAGATAGATAGATAACTTACCTTCTAATGATATGCCAAATGTGATGAAGGAATAAAGGACTTTGAATATGACAGAGGATTCTACCATACGGTAGTTGTATAATTCTCCCAAGTACTTAATGGCACTAACTCTCCGCTGGTTATACTTGGGATGGTTTATCTGAAAGAGTTAGGAATTAGAAAAGTTGCCACATTAGAAAGTAATTTCTAAAATGCAGTCTACATAATTAACAAGTGAAAATACAATATAATGGTTATTTTACTAGGTTATCATCACCAAAACTCTTTCTAGTTATACCAATAAAATTAAAAGAAAAAAAAGTTACATGCCATTTTTGTAATTTCAAATATTTTATAGATATTTTAAAATTTAAGTGGATTGTAAAATAAATTAGGTGAACATATCAGGAATATGCTAAAGTTTAATATCAAAAGTTCTTCAAGCATAAATCTCATCAAATTATACCTATAAATTAAAAACTTGTGCTAATCTCCAAGATGATTGAACAGAGAAAATCAAAAATTGCATTCTATTAAAATACTATATTTATATTTTGATTATATTAGATTAAAATTTTTAATTTTTATTTGTAAAATGTTATTTTAGACCTCTATAATTTCAGATTCAGAACTATTTTGTATCTTGAGATTTGCATAATTCATTGTCTTATTTGCTAAAAACCAACACCAAATTAACAACATAATATCAGTAATTTTTTTAACTGATTTCCTACTGGAAGCCTTCATAATATTCAACCTAGTTTTAAAAGAGTAAAAGGTTTCTGGACATTTGTTGTTTAGCTGTTACTTTTTTTTTCACAACTTTGCCTGTCACCTACATCAAATACTACTAAGAATATTGTCTCTCAGGCAAATCTAAGATGACATCTTTAACATGATTCTTCATGATGATTTCAAGATTCTTGATGGAATTGAGGACAGATGAAAAATGAATTTCCTGATTACCTGCCAAATCTGTTTTAGCTTTCCCAATCTCTGAGTTGGTCATCAAACTTCACAAGAAACAAATATTTACATATGTATACAATATGTATCAAAATGCTAAAAGAAATCCAACAAAATCATGTGTGTAAAAAATTCTATCAAGAATAGTATATATTCTTTTTGGAGTGAAAATGTTAGCTGTTTATTCATAGTTATAAAGAAAAAAACTAAACTAAAAGATTCAGCAAAAAATAAAAGGAAGAACAGGTATAAAAAATACTGTTCTATTGACTCTCAATATTGGGATAATGCAAGGGTGAAACATGTCTGTGAACAATGTTCTTTATGATAAAAAAATCTCTTTACAAACCAAATTCAGATATCTTCTTTACACCCTAATAAAATAAAACCTAGAATAAAACGCGTATTTGCAATATTGATCAGTTCATTACCAACAACAGTGACATTCTCAATAAGAAAAGAAAAGAAAAAAAGATTCATAACAAATACTCATTTTTCATGTAAAGACAAAAAATTTGTCTAAAAATTGTTAATTTAAAATTTCACAAAGTGTTACTGACTATATGAAAATTATTAGCAAACAAAGAAATATGACAAAAATTTCAATGATAATAAAAGTATCCTATGGTTGAATCTTTATGCATATTTTGAGAAAAATACTTTTCTTTTGTATATTACAAATCTGATATTTGGAAATACAGGTATCTGCTTTAAATGACCTTATTAAATATTCATTTAGTCATATTATTCTCTTTAAAATCTTTATTCTAACACTAATAATCAAAGAAACAGAATACATGCAACATGACTAAATGCTAAAGTTTAATATCAATCATTAGGCATTCATGTCTTAGCAAAATTTTTTTTAATTTTTGTTGGTAACTTATATATTGAAAACAAATACCAACAAAAAATGATAACCATTTTCCCATTTCATAATTTGTATACACCAATTGAATTAAATATTATATGAAAGAAGTATTTTTTACTAACCTCCATCCCAATTCTGATATCCTCTAGGATACCATCAACTACTTGAATGGCTACAAGTTCCTATAAAAGCAATAAAAAATTATAAATATTATTAAACCAAATATAAGACAAAACTAAAATTTGAATTTAAAGAAAAATGTTATAAAAAAAAGAAAAAGAAAAAAGGAGTTATGTGCCATTTTTAGCCGAAGGTCATTCTTTGTAATACTGTAGAGTGTCCATACCGAGATAGTAGAAAGAATAATTACTCTCTTCAGATTTGAAAGGTATTATTTGATACCACAAGAGGATTCGCCATTAATATAGTCATGAAAGAGTCAAAAATAGTCTTATCAAAGACAAATATGATAATTATTAGGTACTGCACTAAGTACTTCTTGAACAATTTTATCAAAGATTTGCAATAATTTATATTTTTTGAAGTGTTGAAAACCAATTATAGTTAACCAAAAAGACAAAAAATTATTTAACTTTCCTCCTATATACATACTAATTGCAAAACACACATACTATATAATAATCTTAAAAAAATTATCTAATGAATTTTATTAAACTTTACATTTTGGGATAATAAAAAATAATTCACCATTATTATTTAATAATATTTCAGAAGTATCCACACAACATAAATTTTAAAACATTAATTAAACATATGTAAACAGATTTAAAATTTTTTCCCAGCATGTATCTTTTGCTTTTACAAAACCAAAAGTATATATTTTATAAAGCAACTAAAAAATTTCTAACTGAAATAATTTAATGGTACTTTTTATTTTTCTGATTCATGGTAGATTAAAGTTTAAAATTAAATTTAAACTGATTTAATTTCTCTGGGTAATTATTTTTATAAAAGTTCTAAAATACTTTAATTGATCAAAAAATGTTTTAAGATTTCATAGGATTAAATAAAAAAGTGTGAGTGTATGATTAGCTTTAAAAAAATAATTTTTTGAAAGTTTTTACAAAATTCCATAAATGAACAAGTATCAAAATTTTCACTGAAATCTGACTTAACTATTTGTAGTTTGTCTACACCTGGGTCAGCAACCTTTTGGAAAGAGTGGGCCTAAAAGTGTCATGAAGGAGGGCCATATCAAATTTACTATAATAAATTGTTTCGAGACCTCAGACTGCACTGTCCCTTGGTCAAACGAAATATAGTTAGAAATGGAAAATTATTTAATGTGATGCTTTTTCTGCTTATTGTTCGATAAAATCTTCACATCAGAGGAAATATTTGTCAATGACAGGAGCAAAATATCAGCCAGGTGGTCATCACCCAACCTTGTTCTTAAACGGCTCTTAGTACATTTCCTTTTCAAAAAATATTGTTCACAAGCATATGTGCTTCTAAATAAGGATACCATCATTTATACATTATTCAATAGACTTCAATTCCACTTGGCAAAACATAACTCTTGTAGTAGATTTGGAATTAAATTTTGATTTAAAAAATTTGTCACATTGTAAGTTGATTAAGTCCAACTGATATTTTTCTGTAATCTGCTCCACAAATGAATTAGATAATTAGTGTCCATTAGTATCTAAGTTGCTGGGCCAGACAAAAATTCTTCTCCGGCTGATGTGGCTCAGAGGTTGGGGTTGCCTACCCCTGGTCTACACTATGTCATTTCTATGAGTACATCATTTTAAAATGTAAACAACTCTTCAGTGACAAAATTCTTGTTTTGTACATTGGCCACATTATTTTCTTTTTAATATCAGAATTTTTCCACTCACTCATTTCAAATGGGACAAAGGTTATTAAAGAAAATTAATGAGAAGTTTAGAGTATTTTATCAATACATGTTCTTTAAAAAAAAAAAGAAAAAAAAAAAAAGAAAAAAAGAAAGTGTGGCAATACCAATAATTATTAAATATCTAGCTGTTATAAAAAGAATAATAAAAACTTAAAATTTTCCTATTTTCAAAAATCGTTTTTTCTCATTTTAATATTTCAATGTTTAAAATTCCAGTGCTATTTACTAGTAAAACAATTCAAAATTACTTCTGTAAGTTTTTGAAAGTGTATGACAGGAGGAAAGATTACTCCTATTACAAAAATATTAATAATTTAAGAAATTAAATTTTAAAAGCAGGTTTTTCCAGATACCACTGAAAGAAATTTGTTAACTGTTTAATTTAAAGAAAAATTGGGAGAAAATAATTAAATATTGATATGTAGAGTAACAACATTGCCAAAGTTTTAAAGATAATAACCGAAGTTAGAGAAAGGTTTCTTAATTCTTACATGATAAGGAGCCAAACCAGCAAGGAGATTTGCTGCACAATGGATGGAATTGTAACGGATATTCCATACAGCTGTCAGACATTTGGTCGCGTAGAAAGCAACCTAAAACAATGCACACAGACAGAACAACAAAACTTAATAAAATTTAAGAACAAGTCAAATTTTCCATTTTGTCTGAATAAATAAAAGGTCTTAATTACAAAAAGAAAATAAATTTGATAAATATAGAAACTACACAAATTGTCAAAATCAGTATTTAGAAATCATTTTCAAATTATCAATTGTATTTCAAAAAATATTTGTTCTTTGCTTAAATTTTTGATATAGAATAATCAGTGACATGATTAGACAGACTTTAGTGAGGGATGCATTAAATGTAGATAAATTTTTTAGGAAATGGATCTGACAGATTTTTAATTTATTTGTTTAAACATTATTTTATAAATTAATATTTATTTACATCTATCACCCTGAATATTCAAAAGATCTTGTTAGAAAAATATGTGTTGGAAGACACATATTTTTCTAACAAGATTTCTTGAATATTCAGGCCAGTAGATGTAAATAACTAAATATACAGTTTATTAATTAAGGAAAAACAGAACATCTACTCAAATGAGTATCCATTTAAACAATAATGTTTAAAGAAGTAGATAAATTTATAAAAAATTCTAACAAAAACTAAGGTATAAACTACAGATATTTTTAGCCATCTAAAATATAGGAACACTATGAATGTTAAATCTTTTGAATACTTTATATTAGTGAACCTTTTATTTAGACATCAAAATTTCAATTTCCTTTAAATCTATTTTTATAAAATTTCTTCTTAGAATTTATACCTATTAAATCATTAACAACTTAAAAATCAGCATATTGAAAAAAAAAAAAAAAAAAAAAAAAATTACCTCATGGTCATCCCAGTTGAGCTTTCTCATTTGCCTTAGGACCTAATAAAAATAATAGCCAGAATTAGTCCAGAATATCAATTATAAAGCAACATTTTATAATACATAAATACTCAGAAGCATTTAAATATTCAGTACATTTTATCAATTGTTAAGACAAAAGTTAGAATTACAAAGCAGTTTTTTCATTAATTTATTTTTTTTAAAAATAAAGCTCAGTCACTTTTGTCATACATAGAATAAAAAGATCATTAAAAAACTAAGAAAGTTTTAAGAGTTCTGTAAAGAGACAACTTTGAAGTTTTATTGGTGCATGGAAACTGCAAACAATGATTTCTGGTAGTAAAAGATTGAAGCTAACAGATTAAGAAAAATAGAATAAACTGATGAGAGGTTAAAATAAAGAAAGAACAGTTCAAAAAGGTTAATTAGAACCATAAAATGAAGATTAGAGTGGCCATCAGAATGGTTTGAAGTCAAGACTGATTTTATATCAACAGAAGTGTACTCTTGGATAACCCCATGTGTCAAACACTAATCAGAATGGAATGTGACTGCCAAATCTTAACTGGGAAACTGAAAATATATTTATCTCCATCATTTAGTAAAGAATATATTAATTTCTCATTTCATCTCCCCTACTTAAAATAAATAATATATTCAACATTTATGAAATCTGGATATGCTGGTACAACTTTGGTCGGGAAAACTTAAAATAGAAAATTGGGTCACTACTACCCTCGAAGATAAATTGTGTTATTGGTTTTCATCTGTTATGTTTCTTTATCTTAAGAACTTAATGAGCATATACTGCTAGTCAGGTCTGGGAAGGGAAGCAAAAGCCCACACTCATAACAATAGAAATTTTGTATTTTGAGAACACCTCCAAGGTTAAAGGTGATGCTTAATTCTTTATATAAATCAGTGCTCACAGCCAGCCAGCAGCAGAGCGAAAGGGTCTAGGTTTTTGTCACAAAGAAAGTTTAGATCCAAACCACTAAGTGTAGCCAAGAGTTGAAGTCAAATTTTGTAATATGTATGAGTGGAAGCCAGCCATCACTAGTAACAGCCAGCTTTTTGAAAGTTGTGGGATTCAATATAAAGACTCAATGGTCATAAGAACTCCCTTAAAATGATTATTGTTAGATGTGTATATAGCTTAAGAACACACACCCAAGTTGTAAAAGCTCTCACACTAAAAGGTTACCTCAAGTCAACTAAAATTAAGACTGACATTTTTATTAGCTCTTGTCTATTTATCAAAAAGTAAAATTCCTTTAAACATGCTCTGGTGTTGTTCATTATTTCTGATGAGTGAATTTGCACCATTTGATTACCAGTGAATCAGCAAACAGAAAACCCCAGCCTAATAAGATTCTGAAAGTTTTGTCAGGTACACAATGACTCATTAGATTCTACAATCATAAATGAACGTGGCAGTGACCTCGAGACTGTCACAGGCAGAGAAATAACTTACAGACCAATATAAAAAAATATCATCCACCCAACACAAGTCTGTTTAATTTATGCTGCAATGGCATTAGGATCGAGATCCTGAGGAACCACACATGTTCACACTTGTTTATAACATAACCTATATTTTAAAAAGCTCATCCTTATTCTCTGAAAGATACAAATACAGTAGGTAAAAAGACATTTTATCAACTTTTTTAAAGGCAATTTAATGGATAAGTTTTTATGCAAACAACTTAGTCTCAAGGGCTTTTCAGACATCATTTTTGATTTAGGCCATGGAAGTAATTTATTGTTTAACATTTTTGCTTGACTTGGCTAATGTAACATGGTTAAAACACTAAACCTGGTTATAAAGCTATTTCCAATATTATGGCTGAATTTTTTAAGAAGATTTCAACCCATCTAATTTCTCAAAACTAATTAACTTTCTTAGTTCTTTTTCCATAATTTGTTTTTATTTAACATGATCGTAATAAAATAATTTCAATAATTTTATGAAAGATTTTTTTGATCATATTTTTATGCAGAATTTAAAGATACATTTTAGTAAAATTTTCAAGTTTAATTCTTGCAAATATAAAAATATTAATATTTCATAATACAAATTGAGCGACTCATATTCGTTGTTTTATGATGTCATTTTACAAGTTTTTAAATATTTATAATAAAAAAAAATCAAGTAACTGCTTAATGATTACGTAAACTATGACATTTCATGCAACAATTATTTTGATACAAATTAAAAAGACTTTACTTTTTCTGTGGTTACTTTAGAGAGGTCTTTGTACAATAGCTTTCGTATATATTCATGTATTGGTGGGCGTATCTTCTTGACCATTTGGGGTACTTCTGGAGGGTTACTGTAGTAATAAGCATTCTCTATCATTGTTGTATAACGACTGTCCAAGTGAAGAGCAGCCTTCTTTCGCATCATCACTTCCTAAAAGAAAGTGTGAGAAAAAAAAGTGTGAGAAAAAAAAAAAGAATAAAGTGAAGGAGACATGAATAATAATAAAGTATCTAAGATAAATTTCATAGTAAAGTATACTCAATCAAAATACTGAAATAAAAAAAAAAAAAATACATATTTATAACTTTCTGAAATGTGACACTAAGCATCAATTTAAACTTAATATACAGAAAAAAGTAAATGTTATGTACTGCTGTTTGCTTAATCTCAACTAAGTAAAATATTTTCTCAAAGATCAAATGCTCAAAGATTTTATTTAGTTTTCAACCTCCCCAATTGTAAGACAACTGCTGAAAATTTGAGAGAATTACTTACTAAATAAACTTTAGTCCTGTGGTGAGAATCCATTTGTCTGTAGAGGTATCGGCCACAAGTTTCTAGGAGAGCACAGGCCATCTCAATGTTGTGGTGAGTAAAGTCAAACAGCAACAGCTAGAGGATAAAAGTAAACAAAAAATAAACATAAAATTAACACATTTAAATGGAAACATTATTTAGTGCAATCTTGTCCAAAACAATGACTATTTACTGTGCAGTATTCAAATCAAATTGCTGTTAAAAAAAAAAAAAAAAAAAAAAAAAAAAAAAAAACTCATATGTTGCTGCAAATTTTATCATAATAAACTATTAGCAATCACAACTTAATGACTAATGCTTCATTAGATAATTGCATAATAAAATAATATATTTAATTCTACAAATACCAAACTTTAATCCATCTATGGGTTTTATCACTTTTTATTTTATTTACAGCACTAGCACAATTCTGTAAGAAAGAAAAAAATGTGTGTGTTTCACATTTTCCAATTATAAAAAGTGTAGTAATTACTAAAAAATAATTAACAATCAACTTATTGATATTAATATAATTTTATTACAATTTAAATATCAAACAAAAATATTTAAAACCTTTCAATTGTTTCTTAATGAAAATAATATTAAGAAAATGAAAACTGTTATAAATCCTTATTCACAAATTTTGTAAATAAGAGGCAATAGCCAACTTCAATATGAATATTCAAAAGCAATTTTATGAAAATAATATCTAAGTAAATATAAAGGTATTCAATTCTTATTCCACAACAAAACAAAACTTAATATAAAAATGTTATATAGTAACAAACCTTTAAACAAAATAAAGTCTCTGTTTTTGGAAACATCTTGAATTTCACTAATTCACCTAAAAAACAAAATAGAAAAGAGATAAGTTAAAAGGTCAATATGGGAATATAAATAAAAAGCTTCATTGCAAAAAAATCTAAAAATAAATATAAGTGTTACTTACCAATAAAACGAACAGTTTTCAATTTGGATTCTATGTTTATCTGATCTTTTTTACGTACCTAGAGAATTAAAATCAAAAAGGACATTTTGTAATGGTAAAATGAAAATAACATTAAAAAAAATACCAAATGAGAACCAAAAATGCAGTGTAATTATTTTTAGCCAAGTCCTTGTGCTATCATAATCTATATAAATAAGTCTTAAATGTCTTTAATGATTGAAATAAAATCACTTTAATGCATAATCAAAACTATTAGGAATTGACTTTAAGATAAAAACAGTTAAGAACATATCTTTCCAATTAAAATTACTTGTCAAAAAATACAAAAAAAAACCTTTATATACAGCTATAAATGTTTGTCAGATTACATAGAATACTGCATTCTGTATGCATTGTCCAACACAACACAAATTGCTTTAAATTCATTTGCTTTTCAAATGACTAAAGTGATGGAACTTTTTTTCTTGACAGTATAATAATGTATATGAAAGTTAGCATACACACTCTTAAATTACATGTATCAGTTCTTTGCAAAATAAAAATGAGAGATTCACTTTAGAGTTAAATGAAATCAAATCATATCCAGATAACAATATGAAACTTATAGTACATACATGCCACCGAAAATCTCCTTTCAGCAAGTGCACAAGATCATTCGCCACATCTGGCATACATGGATGGAGAGTAGCCACTAACCGGGAATAAAATGGCAGGAGATCATATCTAAGGAAAATGTACACAAGAAAAAACAATTAAATATTCGGCAAATGGTTCACCTGATACCTATATTAATTACAAAAGCTTTAGTCAACCAGTAACAATACAATTACCATATGGGATTGAAACAGAATGTACGTGAGAATCATGGAAGATTGTAGTTTAAAGACAGTAAAATCGACCTTGCTAACCGAACGCTCCTCCGTGGCCCAATCGGTTAAAGGCATGTCAGGCTATATGACGTTTCCATATAGGGTACAGGTTCGATTCCTGTTGGAGGATGAATATTTTCTATGAAAATTTCTCGGACATTCAGGCTGGTAAATGTTGTTTAATACTGTTTATTATAAACAGAGCATTTACTTAAATATTTGTATCTATAAAAAGAATGTATAAACATAAAAATGTCTTAAAATAATTGTTGAACTTTGTCCATTTCATAATAAATATTATATATATCTCACAATTTAAATACAGAAATTAATTCTAATTTATATGCAATACGAGTCATTTTATTATAAAAAAAAAACAAAAAAACAGTGTTTAATTTTTTAACTATTCATTTTTGCATTGATATTCATCTTCCTTTTACATGTATTTATTTTCTTCTTAATATTCTTTGTTTCTGGCTCCATCATGTTATTTAGACAATTATTGTTTGCAAATGTGTGGTAGGATACAAGGAACCATTATTATCAGTATCTATTTTTATAGTATATACAGCAGGTAGTATTTTGCAAATCTTGGCTTTTCCATTATTATTATTTTTTTTTAAAGATGAAACATGTCTTAATAAAGATTGCCAAATTAATTTTAATTATCTTTAATTTATGAACATTATAAAACATGTGTAATATATTATAATTTATTATGTTTTTAATATTATTCAATAAACCATTAAATGTTCAATGGGCTTATTGACTGACTTCAGAGTTTTGCATAATATTGTTAATCAGGGTGAGGCAGTCCAATAAATGAATTATTACATGTCACAGTTATACCCCACAAAACAAATGCTAATCATAAACTTCAAATTTGAAATATACACCACATTAATGTTTGTTAAGAAATTATTTCAAATTTGAAGTCTATGATTAGCATTTGTTTTGTGAAGTATAAACATATCTGGTAATAAGTCATTTGATCTATCATCTGAGTGGTATCACGTGAAACCGGAATTAGCCAATGATACAATTCAATTACACTGAACATCTATTGAATATTGTTACTTTTGTTATCTACTGATCATAGTTTTTGGCAAAAAGTTTGATGGCCTTAAATTACATTAAATTCTAGTAATTTCTATATAATTTGATAGGCAACTTTGAGTTAAACAACAGACATTCTATGACAATTTTCATAAAAAAAAATTTGTAGGACTTTCATTGAGAGTTAGCCAGAGTAGGAGATATTTCCCTGCTAGTAGTACTATGCAAACTAGTACAACCTACCGTATAGCAGTGTTAACATGGCACTAGTGGACATATTACTTCCATAGTGGAGATACTGGCCAGAGTAGAAAGCATTAAAATGACTAACACTAGCCATATGTTCATGACCAAAGCAAGCCACAAAACTGGAGAAATTTGGCCATAGTCAGTGCTAGAGAAGGATGAATCTCACTAAGCTATTCCTGTCCAAGACCTAATGCATGAAGATAAACATAATGATTTTGTTTGTGTTTTACAGCATATCAACCTTGTTGGGTTATTTAATGCCAATAATAGATATTAGGGCTTTGATAACTAGATAGATAGCTTGTCATTCATACTTTGATATAAAGATATATATGTTGATATTTACACCTTGACAATCAGATAGATAGCTTGATAATCACACTTCAACATATAGATAGATATTCTGGCCTTAGAGGTTCTTGCAAGTACTTTAGCAGAGCTTAATTGTGGCATTGGGTTAAGTTATAAAAAGGAAAAAATTTTTTTTTTTAAATTTTGTTATGGATGCTGATTTCTGAAAGGAAACTGTATATCTTGTTAGTGTCTGTCTCTTCAAAGACTCTTTTGAGGCTCTTATGGTTATAATATTTTCATTTTATTTTGGAGATGGTTCTGCACTTCAACATGAAATGCTCCACTGTGAGTCTGGTTCCACAGGAGCATTTTGGAGGATCCATTCTCTTCAGGATATAAGAGTGAGTTAAGTGTGAATGTCCTATGCATAGTTTGATCATAAGAACTTGTTTTCTTCGGCTATCAGCTGAGTCCCTTTTCCATTGTTCTATTGTAGGTTTTATTTGATGGAGTTTATTTTTGGTTTGGTGTTCCCATATTTTCTGCCATTTCTCCTTGATGAGTTTGTTTATTTCAGGTTTCAAATCTGTGTATGGTAGTTTCATGTTTTTGTCTATGTTCATTTTTAGTGAGGATTTGGCTGCTGTGTCCGCTTTGTTTCCTCCTTTGATTCCAATGTGGCTCGGGATCCAGCAGAGAATGATGTTCTTTTCTTCCATATAGAATAGTTTGTGGAAGATGTTATTAATTTGTGGGTTATCCAGTTTTTTCCCTTTTAGGGATGTTAGTACGGATAGTGAATCAGAGAGAATTATAAAGTTTTTTTGGTGTGCTTCCCGAGATTACATCTAGAGCAAGGCTGATTGCATGTGCCTCTGCAGTGAAGATTGAGCTTCCTATTGCGAGGTGTTTCTTTTTAGTGATTTCTTTGTTTATTGCTGCACATCCTACTTTATTTTCACTTTTTGATCCATCCGTGTATATTTTACAGTAGTTAGGAAATTTTCCCATTAATTGTTCGTAATTATCCTTAAAGGTGGTGGGCTGTGTTTGTTTTTTGGGAGGATTGTATAATTCAAGGATTATTTTAGATTGTTTGATTGTCCATGGTGGGATGTTGGGAGTTTTAGTTTCTTGGATATTTGATATAGCAGCGTTTAGTTCTTCTGCAAAGGGTTTTATTCTAAGGCCAAAAGGTAGTATATCATTTCCTGTTTGCTGATATTGTTTATAGTAATTTAGGTCTAGGGTAATTTCTTTGGCTATATTTGTTGGGAGTGATTTTATTTTGGTGTTGTAAGGCTAATTTTATGTATTGTATGTGTGTGTGTGTGTGTGTGTGTGTGTGTGGTGGCGGGGGAGTCACCTGCTTCTATGTATAAACTTTCTACTGGGGATGTTCTAAAGGCTCCTAGTACTAATCAAAGTCCCTGGTGGTAGGTAGTCTCAAGCATTTTTGAGTAAAATTTTCTGGTAGCCCCATATATAAAACCGGCGTAGTCAAGTTTTGATTGGAGTAAAGATCTATAAAGTTTAATTAGGGTTTGTTTGTTTGCTCCCCATTCATTGTGGGCTACTACCCAAAGGAGTCGTAGATCTTTGCTGCATTTTGTTTACAGATATTTCAAATGGGGAATGAAAGTAAGTTTTCTGTCGAAAAATTACTGAGAAATTTGTGTTGATTCACTACAGGAATTTCTGTTCCGTTTAGTTTCAAACATGGGTCGTTGTTGAACTTTCTTAATTTACAAAAATGGATGCATTTTGTTTTTGTTTCAGAAAAAGTGAAACCATTTTTTATGACCCATTTTTGTCTTGCGTTAATGTATTGCTGAAGTTGCCTTTCAATTGTATTTATGTATCGAGATTTATATATAATAAGAAAGTCATCAACTTAGAGAGAATATCTGACTCCTGGACTTAGGGTTTTTGTTATGGAGTTTATCTTGATGCAAAAAAGAGTCACTGAAAGAATGCTTCCTTGAGGGACTCTTTCCACTCGTCTTTGTGAATCTGAAAGCATGTTGCCTATTCGTATTTGAAATTTTCGATTTTGTAAGAAATTGCTGATGTATTCTGTTAATCTGCCTCTTAGGCCTAGATCGTATAAATCTTTTAGGATGCCATACCTCCATGTGGTATCATATGCTTTTTCCAGGTCAAAGAACACTGCTATTAGATGTTCTTTTTGGATAAAAGCTTCTCTGACAAAGGTTTCTAGCCAAACCAAATGGTCTATGGTACTCCTCTTTTTTCTGAAAGCACACTGATAATTGCTGATTAAGTTGCTTTTTTCTGGATGCCAAATTAGTCTGTCATTAACCATCCTTTCCATTGTTTTGCTGAGGCAGCTCATTAGCGCTATTGGCCTGTAGTTTCCTGGTTCTGAATCGTCTTTGCCGGGTTTCGGGGTGGGAATGATAAGAGATTGTCTCCACAGCTCTGGAAAGTGGTTTTTTTGTCCATATGTTGTTCAGCAGATTTAGCAGTAGTTGAAGTGATTTGTTTGGTAGCTTTTTAATGAATTAGTAATGGACGTCGTCTGGTCCTACTGCTGTATCGCTAGCTTTCTTAAAGATTCCTTTAATTCCTCTATTGAAAAAGGAAGGTTGTAGCTTTCATTGTTGTTGGATTTGAAATTTAGTCTCTGCTTTTCAGCATTTTGTTTAACTTTGATGAATTTTTAGTTTCCATTTGTGGCTGATGAGTTTTTTGGGAAAGTAGTTGCGAATTCGTCAGCAATGTTTTTTTCTTGGGTTATTTTGTTGTTATTTTCTGTGAGGTGTTTTATTGCATTAGAGTGGTATTTGCCGACTATCTTCCTAACCATGTTCCATACAGTTTTTGTTTTTGTCACAGAGTTCAGTTTGTTGACTGAATTTTTCCAGCTTTCATGTTTGCTGTCTTATTATTTTTCGGGTTTTTGCCTGTAGTTGTTTGAATTTTAGCATGTTTTCAGTTGTAGGCTCTTTTTTAAAGTCTCTTAAAACTTTTCTTCTAAGTCTGATAGATGTTTTATACTTGTCGTTAAACCAGGGTCTATTTCGGTTCTTTTTGGGATGCATTTCTTTGCAATGGAAATCAGGGTTTCTGTAAATTGGGTTTATGTTAGTTATGCCTGATCCTTCTTTTAGTTTTTCAGATGATTGTTTTTGATATTCTTCCCAATTTGCTTTATTCAAATTCCACCGTTGTATTTTTTGTCAGTTTGTTCTGAATTTTGTAGACAGATTGGGTAATGGTCGCTGCCATATGTGTCTGGCAGTACTTTCCAGGAGATATCCAGAAATATAGATGGGTCACATAAGGATAGATCTATTGTGGATTGGTTGCTTGGAAAGAGACAGATGTAAGTTGGAGATTTGTCGTTGAATATACATAAGTTGTTGTTTTCTATAAATGATTCCATGTATTTCCCTTTTTTGTTTGTATTTTTATATCCCCATGTGGTGCTATGACAGTTGAAATCCCCAATTAATATAAAGGGGATGGAAAGTTGGTTTGTCATTTCCTGTAATTTGGTCTCATTCATCTCCTCATCTGGTGGGATATACACTGAACAAATGATAATTTGTCGGTGTGAAGTCATTTTTACAGCTGCTACCAGTGTAAATTTGTTTTTAAGACAATAAGACTTTGTGGTATGTCATTTCTGATTAGAATAGATGTACCCCCTGATGCTCGAAGACTAGAATTTTTAATATAATTATTAGTTTTTTTATATTATTTTATTGTTATTCTTTAAGAAGGTTTCCTGAAGACATAGCTGGGTTTAGGTCTGTAATTAGTAACAGCAGTTCATTTATATTTGCCTTCAGTCCTCTGCAGTTCCATTGTAGAATTTTGTGTGATCTTTAATTCATTGTGTTTTGGGTTTTTTTTTTTTCATGATATATCCATCTCTTCTAGGGACTGTGGGGGTATTCTTAGTTGTCATGTTACTAGGGGTTTTGTTTTGTTTCTTTTTTTCCGGGGAGGGTTTTGTTTGGCTTTTTGATCTGTTCTTGGAAGTTGATCGTTGGCTCAGCTGGCTTTTCTTATGAGTTTGTGTGTCTTTTTTGAGTCGCATTTTTTCCATGTCATGTTCTTTTTGAGAGTTCAGTTGTGGTTGTGTTTTCCGATTGTTCTTGTTCTATTTTGTTGAGAAGTAAAAAAATCTGTTTTAATTTTCAGGTTGTTTGCTGTAGATTGTCTTGGTTTTGCAGGTCTGTTTGCCTTCTGCTGAGGCTTTTGGTTTCCTCTTTTTGAGTTTGTTTTGTGGTATTTGATGTGGAGTGTGTGGTTATTTTTAGCTGTTGTCATCGTTTCAGGTTTGAGTATTATGGTTAGTTCAGTAAGTAGAATTCTCAGGTTATCTATTAAGTCTGAGATTTCTTCAGATTTGTAGTTAGTTTTTTCTGTTGTTTCTTTTTTTGGATATTCAGAATGTTTATTTTCTGAGGTCAGCATAGAGGCATATGTTATTGTGGGTGTCTGCATTTCAACAATTTTTCTTGCTTCAAAGAAAGATATTTTGTGAATATTTTGTTTTGTTGATTTCTTTTTCTTTCTGCCATACTTTACATTCTCTTGAGCCTGCAGTGTGCTCCACTTTGCAGTTTGGACACCTAGGTATTTCCCTGCAATCTTCTGGATGTTCAGTCTCTGTATTTCCACATCTTCTACACAATGGATCTCTAGTACAAGTTTCTTTTTGGTGTCTGTATCTTTGGCATCAGTAACACCTAAGTGGCATCAGTATGTAGGTCTCCACTTTTGCTATTGAATATCCAATTCTTATGTCCCTAGGTATTACAGGGGAGTTAAACGTTAATATATATGTGTGGGTTTCAATAAGTGTACCATTTTTTTTTAATAGTTATTCTTTTGACATACTTGTTGGTTTTTTAGGTTTGTTTTTATCACTTCCAGGGTGCATAGTGAGATTTCATGGCTTCTCACTACTCCTTGAAGGATAGAAAAAGCAGCAAAAGCATTGACAAGATATTGACCAAACTGATAAACCAGAGGTAGTGATAGATGTCATGACCAGAATTAGCAACAAAATCTGGCAGACAGGAATAACCAACGAGATAGACAAAGTTGCAAATAATTACACTACCCCCCCCCCCCAAAAAAAAACAGCCTAAAATTGTCAGAATTACCAAACTAACCATCTGATCAGTCAGATGCCCAAAGTAATCCTGAACAGATTCAGACCACAGGCAGAAATAGTCTTTTCAATCTTCATGTTCTCTGTGAGAAATATAGTCAATACCGATAAAGCATCTACCATATCTTCAAGGTGGCATTTTACTGACTGTAATATGCACTGTAAACAACCATGAATAAATACAATCACACTAACAACTACAGTGCTTAAAAATTAAGATGTGCAAAAGTAAGTGAACCATTACATTTGCACTCTGTATTTTTGTTTTACATGGTTGCCTGTGCAAATAATTTTTTGTGTTCATGTAAAAATGAAAATGACACGTTCATTTTATTTGTAATCTGTTTATACTGCAGTCAAACAATATAACTCATTGTGTATGCATAAATTTAAAAAATATATATGCAAAGATCAAAAGAACTTCTTGAAGCTTAAAAAAAAAAATAAATAAATCTCATAGCTGAAACCTATAACGATGGAAATGTCTACAAATACCTATCAAAATGATTTGGAGTGCACCATGCAACACATTATTTATAAATGGAAGGCCTTTGGTATGATGGCATCACAATCAAGAATTGACTGTCTGCGAAAAATAACACCAAGAGCAAGTAGACAACTAGTTCAGTAAGCCCAGGCAAATCTTGCTGTGATCTTTGTGGTCTCCAATGCTCACTGGCCAATGTCGGAAACAATGTGTGTACATCTACAGTGCGACGAAATCTGAACAATGCTGATCTTCATGGTAGAATGCCTAGAAAAAGCCACTGCTTACAATATAGCATAAGCATGCTCATTTCACCTATGTCAAAGCTCATATTAATAAGGTAGATACATTTTGGCAAAGGGTTTTATGGTTGGATGAAACCAAACTAGAGCTTCTTAGGAGGAACAATAGGTGGTATGTATGGCAAGCTCCTAATATGGCTTTTGAAGAGACAAATTTGATAGCAGCCATTAAACATGATTTAGGAGTGCTTTGCTGCAGCTAGAATATGCAAAATTGTACACATTAATGGCACAATGGACTTTGCAAGATACCAAGCAATTTTGAATGAAAGTGTCTTGTCCTCAGTACACAAGATTAGGTTGGGGCTGGAAGTTACAACAGGACAATGATCTAAAGCATCAAAGCAAATTCACATAAGAATAGGTTTGTAAAAAGAAATTTCAAGTCTTGGAATGGCCTAGTCAAAGTTTTGATCTAAACCCAATTGAAAATCTGTGATTCAAGTAAAAGGCAGTGCATACAAGAAACCTAGGTAAAAATTGAGCAAGAAGAATGGTCAAAAATCAGCAGTCACTACTGCTAGAAACTTCTTAAAAATTATAAAAAAGACTGGTTGACATTGTAACTTCAAAAGGAACAGTCACCAAATCTTAATGTAAGGATTCATTTACTTTTGCACATCTTGATTTTTAATATTTTTATTCGAGCTTGACAAAATTTTTTGAAAGTGGTTTCAATTGATTTAATAAAAGGTTTTTCTTAATGAATATATAGTTTAATTAAGATTTGTTGATCATCTAGAAAAAAAGTAAGAGAATTTTTTTTTAAATAGTATCTTCGGGGTTCCCTTACTTTTGCATAGCATGGTATATGCAAAAGACAACAGTGTAGTCCTCATGAAAATGTCAGTGACTAGTTACAAACATTGGTTGAGGCTCAAACAGAACATATCATTACAAATTTCAGTTTTGCTAATAATATTGATGGGCTATCAGGCAGTGAGAAAGAACTAAAAGAACTAATGAAGCAATTAGACAAAACCTTTACCAAATTGTGGCAAAATAAAGAAAACAGCAACTGGCGAGTACATTCAAGCTCTCCCTGCTGGTATTTCAACCTCGAGTCGTTCCTTCTTGAGTTCTGTCTCAAAATCGCACTAACAGACTGTTCTTGCCGCCAACCGTGAACGTCACTCGAAGATCTCCCCGCACTGGGAAAAAGTAGTTGCTTTTATATTTGTCCATATACCCATAATCCCTTGCGTCTTCCTGTGATCCCACAATTCATTGCGTCCATGTCCCATAATGCATTGCATCTTTATTGCATAAAAATGCAATGCAAGTCCCTCCCTCATTCTTTTACGATATCTGGCCGAGGACAGATTACGGCAGAGCGGTAAGTGCTTTTTTTCTCCCTCATTTCAACTGCAGTAGCTTTACATGCTAAACAAATAATACGGGCTCTTTTTTGGCGGGGAGAAGGCAAGTCGCGACCAGTTGTGCTGTCTCATGTTCGCCACACAAACACAGAAAAGAGATCAGTGTTCAGAAGATAAAACTCAAGGCAAACAACAAGGACTCAATCAAGACTAAGATCAATGTCAGTGGATAATGATGAGAAACTTCACTAAACAGTCTAAGTACTTCAGCACCAGGGTAACTGGGTTCAAACCAAAGTACTGGAAAGAGCTTCTAACAAGAATGAAGCCCATAGAAAGCGAACAAAGCTCCCACATGCACTGGTTCTATTTATTTTTATATGTGCGTAGGAGTCCTAGTCTCTCACAACAGAATTTCAGAAAAGTAGAAGTGAGATGCTTCATAAGACTCCTTTGCATCTCTTACAAAAGGCCACATTGGACAGTATGAGATTTTCCATGATTATGCTCGGTTACAGGTAACAAGGTTATAGTGACTGAACAATAAAAAGCCAACAAAAAACACGATAACACAGATTTCATAAAATTTGTTTAATACTAAAACAACAGATATAGCTATAAAAAAAAAATTATGAAAAGAATATTCGAGAGATAGAGGAATTCACATGTACTAAGTGATAAATTTCTCAAATTCATAAAAATTTTCTATTATTTTTTCATCTCCATAAAGCAAAAATCACACACTATCATTCAAGAATTATCAAATTTATGTATAATTTATCCCACTGGAAGGCTTATTCAGTAAAGGAAATTACCCAAAACTTTCCCAAACTCACCGTGTTCTGTGGACTGTGAACAAGGCCCGGACTAATTTCTTACGATTTGTTTTAGTGTTGAAATTCATGCAGAAATCAACAGCATTCTGAAAAACATCAATAACACAAATTTCAGTGTCCCACCACTAACCAAAGTTTTTTATTAAAGCAGAAATTATTTTAATTGGTATTACAAATATTTTAATTATCAATGTATAATTACATAAAAACTGCAGGTTTCCTTTTAGAATAAGTTTTTTTTTGTTTTTTTTTTAAATTTTCAATGTTTTTAAATTGCTATGAATAAGAAAATGATAATCAGAACTGCAGCAAGATTGAAGATTGTTTTAGAAATATATCAACCACATAAAAATTTAATAGAAATAAATAACTTTTTATGAAGTATTACCAGTCAAGAAAGTACACTGATGAAATAAAAAGAAAACTGACATAAAGGCATGACAATCAAAGCAATGCAAGAAATAAAAACCAAGGATTTAAAAAGAAATATTCAAAACTGATTTATGTAACTACTTTTTGTTACTTAGTTCCAAAGTGTCTTACCTTATCAATAAGTTCTCTATTAACACAATTTGGTAATGACTGCAGAAATGAATCAAACTGAGCTTTCATCAAATGTCCAGTATCCCCTTCATCTTCTAAAAATAAAACAAAATAAAAATAAAAAAAAATAAGAAATTATTCCACAAAATGATGTTGCCACAAAAGCACTGAGACAACTGGCAAGATCAAACTCTTCTATAGTATTAGGTTGGTGCAAAAATAATATCGTTTTTTGACGTAGTTTTTAACATCAAAAAACGATATTATTTTTGCACCAACCTAATAGAATTTCATAAGCAAGTAGTAGATATGCAGCACTTTTAGACAAATTGAAAAAAATTAACAGGTCACTTTTTTTTTCTTTTCTCCACTTAGTAGGAACTTTGCCAAAAATTAGATAAAAAGATAAATAAAAATAGATGAATTAAAATGTGAAATTCATGGTAGGATTTGGGAAGGAGTGGCTAGACAGCAGAAGAGCATCATGTTTATGCAGAGAAAAAACTGACCATATTTGGCTATATGCTTGTTTGGGCCAACTGTAAATAAAGTGATATGATTGAGTACTGAGATTTAGACTAGCCAACCAATCCTACAGAATAAGGAAATTCTAGAATTAAAAAAAAAAAAAAAAAAAATGATGTTTGAAAACCTAATCTAAAGAATCTGATTCAAACAGTTGATGCAAAAAAAAAAAAAAATCTCTTGCCATCTTTCTTAGCGCCTTGATGAAGTGAAGAAAGAGCAAATCACTTCTGTACAAAATGAAATAAAGGCCAAGTAACAAGAGTTGAAACTGTTTCTTTCTTTCATATCTTTTCACTAACCATTGATCTTAAAAAGGGATGGAATGATAAGGTTACATAAACAGACTGAATACAATAAATGCAAGCACTATTATCAAGTTGGCTGAATGAACTGGAAGTTCACATTATTATAAAAAACTATTATAACTTGGATCAAGTCTTGTTAGTAACATTTCATCACATTTCTTTATTGCAGAAGTAATAGATAGATTCCAAGCTATGTACATGAAAGAACAAGAAAACAATATCCATGAAAGACATTAACACAGAAAAGAAAATGTATATTATATTAGATGTCATTAAATCATATCTCATTTTTATTAAAAAGAAAAAAAAAATTTTGTTATCTTTAATGCTTCTCATTTTACAAAATTTAAGGAAAAGAAAAAGTGATTTTGTTTGCCCAAATAAGTAAAATATAGATAAAATTAAAATAAAAAAGTAGTGCCTGGCAAGAAAGTCTTGTAAATATTTCCTATAATACATAATACTGACCCATATCTGGAGGGATCATATCCAACTCTTCTTCAATATCTTCCTCTTTCTGTCGTTCTTTACTCTCTTCTTTCAGCACAGGTTCCACAGGTAAATCTTTCTGTTCAAACTCCATTTCAGTTTCTATATCTTCAATCTTCAATGTTTCAATATCTATAAGCAAAACAAAATGTTTGCATTAAGAGACAAAAATAATTGAAATATATTCTGAGAATTTAAAAATGGCCAGCAAAGTCCACTGTAAATCTCAACTGAGTAAATTACAAACTATTTTATGTAAATGAAACAATGGAATCAACACAAAATCATGCCAAAGTAAATCAACAAGTAATTTCAACAACAATGGTCAGTTTTCAAAAAATCTAGTTTATTTGATAATGATAAATGTTCAAAAACTTGAAAATAAATGTTTTTAAGTATTTGTTGGTGATGATGATGCACCACATGCCAAATACAACACTATGGTTAATCAGTTGTCTGACAATCAAAATTTAGTTTAAGGAGAGAAAGAATGTTTTATTATGCATAAAAAAAAAAAAAAAGAAAAAAAAAAAAAAAAACGATCCTAAGGAATTTTAAAAGTTATATCACTTTTGAGTATAGTATAACAAGTGAATTAGGTGATTTGGGAGAGAGTAAGATGAACTAGAAGTTGAAAAGTCAGGATTATTAGCAAACAGTTCAGTTAACTGGTGCTTACCGAAAATCATTGTTGCTCAAAATTCACTGAGTTTTTTTGAGAACCTTTTGATAGCAGGGAATTGAGGATCATGAATGAAACCAAATCTAAAAAAATTAACATCACTTGTACTATCACTGGTAATCTTCAAAAATTGTTTTTATTTTAATTTTCTGCTAGCAATTCACTAAGCAGCATTTGATTGGCCAGTGGAAAAACTTGATCAACTGACCAATCAAAGCTTGAATAAAGCTCTCTTGATCATGAAAATGATGCTGGGTGAAGTGGGGGAATTGCCAAGCTCGTTGCTAGAGCAGATGTGCTAGTATATCACCACTTGGAACCAAATTTACTATACAGCTGGGATAGAAAACACAGCTGATTACAAATCACAATCAGTGACACTACCAAAACCATTCTTCCTAGACAAGATTTTCATGCAGGGTTCACAGAGATCTGTTTAAAAAAAATTCCAGTGAAAAACACTGATTTGGAAATTCTTGCAAAAATCAAATGTCAGATGTTAAGGGAATTTTCAGGACTTATTCACAAATGAATGAAATTATTTTTTAAAGTTTTTGTTTTAAAAAAAATCTTGGTAAAAAAAAAAAAAAAAAAAAAAAAAATTTTTTATTATGTTATTAGTTAAAAGCAAGACACCTTGGAAAATGTAAATCATCAATTTTTCTTTTTCAAACTGCTACTCATTTTCCAAAAATCTGCTCCGAATTATAAAATAAAAATGTAATAAAACTGACATTCTTTAATTAAAAAAGCTTTTATAAATAAGATTTATTAATAACACTATTATCTTAAAATTTTTTTTTTTTTTTTTTGATGAATAATGAATTTTTTTTCAAACTGAATGAATTTGTAAGAATTTTGTCAAACCCAAACATGCATAAAAATGCTGCAAAGATCTAGTGTGGATTTCTGGCAGATAGGGCTATGCAAAAAAGGAAATGTCAACAAAAGATTTGTTTGCATACAGAATTGCAACAAAGGCAATGTTCATCACCATCATTGAGAAACTTCTGGCAAAGTCTCCCTTTAAATACCCTCTTGTAAGGTCAATTGTATGGCTGAACCCTGGATTCATTTATGATAAAAAATTTGCTACAGAAGACTGTCTCAAAAGATGCCTTTTCCACATGATGGACAGAAAACAAATCAGCAAGTCTGATTGTGATGACATTATCAATCAGTACAAAGAGATCAAGGGGGAGGCTGCCGGAAATATTGCTTTCAAGAATTTCAGCAAGCATGAAGACCGTCTGGGCAATTTGTTCTATTCTTTGTCTAACAACAAAGAATGTCAAAAACTGGAAAGTTGCTCACAAATTACCGGTACTCTCTCATGTACAAGCCTCAGTAGAGAGAGGTTTCTCAGTCAATAAGGAAATTTTCCACTGACAATATTAAACAGCAGACTCTGGTTGCACAGTGCGTTATCATGTAATATTTGGCCACAGTTGGAGGTGCTGGGAATGTTCCCATGATTAAGGCTCTTCTCTGCAGTGCTTCCAATGCCAGAACAGCATACAACCAATAACTTGAGGTTCAGTGGGGAAAAAAAGGCAAGAAGCAGCTGGACAAAAATGGAAATCCATGCTTATGAAAATTGAAGAACTGAAGACCAAAAAATACAAGCTTGAAAGTTGCACACAATATTTGCTCAAGTCAGCTGAGAGCTATGCAGAGAAAGCTGAGCAGACTCAGAACTTCACACTTATCACAAAGTCCAATGACATGTTAAGATCTGCAAATGACAAATCCATAGAGATATCAAAATTGGAAGAGGAGTTGAATGCTAAACTAGATGAACTGAAAAAATGTTGACATCATTGTGTTCTGTGCCATGTGCAACAAAAGCTATGAATAGTAGTGGTAGCTAAAATGTGTAGCCTTTTTATGGATTTCTTTCTGTTCATTAAAAACATACTTCACAATAAATGTGCAGCAATCAAGAATTTTTGTAACATTCACAAAATACGAGTCATCTAGATAGATGAAATGTGTAGTATTAAGAATTAAAGTGTGTACTTCAAAATTTTCAAATGTAGTAGAACTTCAAACTGTCTAGAATGGTACACAAAATATGTAACATAACCAGGTCTGCATTCAGTAGTGTTTTAGTTTGGGATTTTTTTCACTCCTTCAACTGATCCATGTGACATAAATTATTGGAACCAACTGTAGCTTTTCTTTGAACACCTCATTTGTCAAACTATTAAATGATAAATCACAAAGTTTGTCCACAGTTGGTATAATGATAAATAACATCTGCGTCCTGTGTAAGACAAACTACGTCCGACAGATTGGGAGGTTTTGAGGAGCATGGAACCAGCTCTTAATTGTTGGTGTTCCCAGGTCCACCCTGACCCAGGGTGGCAGCACCTGTTAGGGTTCCAGCTATGGGTAAATAGTTAACCCCCAAACTGGAGACCATATATAGTTGGTTGTCACAGTGTTACTCCCTCAGTGCTTTCTGTGTCTCTACTGTGCTCAAAGATATGTAGAAAGGGATGTTGATGAGGGTTATCAGTAGCACAAACATAGAAGTTCTTGGTTGAAATCTATCCGACTGGTCCATTTGCAGGCAACAGTTTAATATTTTGTTTTATTTAAATAACTCTCTGCATGAGTGGAGAATTTTGATGTTTTTAGTGTATGTATATTCTGTCAGAAAATGGACCAGTGGAAAGGTATCATGACACACTATCAAAAGCTGTGTTCTATACTTGAGGTGGTTTACTGTTACAATGTGACACCAAAGTACCAGCTGTGAGGTAATGAGATCCACAAATATGAGATTTGTCTTAAAGGCATAATTGATACAGTACTTTTGGGGGGGGAGCTGAGGTAAGGCCTGATGTGTAATGTCAAGGTAAAAATGTCTGAAAACCAGTGCACCTCTAGGTTTGGGTTGGGGAGAGTCACTGAGATCATCAACCAGCAAATGATCAGGGTTGATGGAGTCCTACACCATGTCAAGGATATACAATCCTCATCAAACATGTTGGCGGATATCAAGAATGCCTGTTCCATAGAAGTCCATCTGGCTAGACTTGAAAGCATTTAATCAAGCTCCAGAGGTGAGTGATAAATAAAACTGTGGTTTCAATGTAATTTTGCAGATAATTCAGCAATACTGGACATTTATTATCTCTTTATTCATTATGAGTTTTGTTTGTAAAAACTTTCTTTTTTTTTTTAAACCAACTTCACCACAAAATATAAATTTAAAAATTTCAATACCAGAGATAAAGCTATAAAATTATTAGAAAACTGATCAGATATGAAGAAAAAAAAATTACAAACCTTCTTCTAGGCCAGTTTCATCTTCTTTTGTTTCATCCTTTGATGATGCATGTTCACTTTCTTTGTACAATATCTGAAAATAGATATCAAATTATATACGGCATGACAATTTATATGAAATAATTTTTTTAATAAGTCTGCAGCAATATACTAATACAATGTTATTTTTAGACTACATAAATCACAGCATCAGTGCCGATATTCAATATATTGTATCAAACACCCTATTCCACTGTGTGTTATATTGTTTTTCACACAATTTTTAATATTAACCACAAAATGTCACTTTATTCATCCAGTCTTTATTATTTCATATGAATGAATAATCCTTAACTTTGATTATCTATCACAATGGTTTAAGTATAAAAGGATATTAACATATTCAATATTTTATAAGGATATCAAATTACAGGACAAATATATATTAAGTTTAAAATTGGTTTTAGTATTAATTCTTAATCAACATTACATCAGTATTATAAGGTAATTAGCCTAACACTGAAATTTTATTTAACTTGCTAAGAAAAAAAATGTAATTTTCTATATAATATTTTATACTTGATTTTTATAGTCTTGACCAAAAAAGTATAATTTTTATAAGAAAATTTATGAAAAATTATCTACATTGAAAATATTCTACAAGGTGCAGCCGAAATATCCTTCTACATTAGCTAGATGAAGACACCATTGCTACTAATGTCTTACCATTATGTGGAAGCTATTTCTGCCATATCCCATCATTTATTCTAAATGATTAACTGATCAAGTTAAATTTCAGTATTTTACAATATCTTCAGAAATAGCTATATTTTATTCCTCATTTGCATAAGTCATCTCAATGGTTGACTATCAATTCCATTGATTTTATCAGCTAACATCAACGAACCTTACTAACCCTTATACACATCTTCAAATAATCTATTCTCAATAGTTTTATAATACATAGACTTACATCAAAAAGCAATAACTAAATAATGCATTTATTCATAGGAAAACTCCATCCTTGAACAGCAAACTGCATAAAAGACAAAATAGAGTTCATAATTTTTTTTTTTTAGACTCCTAAGCAAGTTTTCCATATATTTTCTGGATTAGATTCTTTACTTTTGTTTTTAACAGCATTTTATTCAGACTTCTTTAGGTGTATGTTGCATTTAATTCATTCCCACCCCCTTTCCTCTTCAGTATCACAATCCAATAGTTACAGAACTACTGGGAATTAAAGTAATAATGTTAATAGTGTTATTATGAAAACAAGTGAGATTAAAAGAATTCTTCCTCTAATCAAAGAATTAGCTTGTTTTGACATCTATTGTAATAAGTTAACAATCTCTTGAAATGGCCTTGTGTTGAAAAATACTAAAGACTGGATGCAGAATAACCTAAGAAAGGCCAAAACACTGTGTTGACAAAGACAAATGGTACAAAAATATATAGTACAATAATTTATACTTTTTAAATAAATAGGTTTATATTAATGTATTGTTAGTTAATATCAATGAGAAAAGTAATTTAAGAAAGAAATTTAGACATCAAAATATGCCGTAAATACTATTCTGTAAATCCCTTCTGTGAACAATTCTTTATAATTAACTTCCTTCCTGATGAAAAGTGTTTCAAGTTTCACTGAAATAACGTCCTAGTTTCACAGATTTTAACCAATTAATGCCCATTGTCTCACTGAGTAAACATTAGACTACCAGTTGGTTTAAGTTTGAAAGAGATGTTTTGTGTATGTGGAAAAGGTCTTATATTCCATCAGATATAGTGACAGAATTTTTTCATTACTTTTCACCAAATAAAAAATAAAACTTTTATTGAAATCATGAATAATTTCCTAAATTCATTCTTGATCAAATTATAACCAAAAAACTTTTAAATAGAAATATTTCCACGCAACTTCATTCACCTGTACATTTATGTACATAGAAATAGCAACTTGTAAATCTCAAAAAATTAAAAAATTGCAGATGATAACTGCAGGTCCTAGCTCTCTCACAATGAACAACATCTTATATCTACTTCTCCAAAATATATTGTCGGAGTAAAAATAATTGCTGTTTTTGCTATTTGAAAATTTGATACTTATTTTGGAATAGCCTATTATGTTCATGTCATAATATTTTAAAGCACAAATTTTGCTCCATTGATTTAGGTTAATGATTTTCTTTTCACTGTCTATTGTTTTTGTTTTGTTTTTTTTGCTGTCAAAGATGGAAAAAGAAAAGAAAAAAAAATTTATGTGATTTCACTGAGTTCAGGATGAGAATTAAAGCAGCAGAAACTATTTGCAATATCAACTAAGCTCATAAGACTTAGCAAACAGTTCAACATTGGTCCCCAAAATTTTGTAACAAAGAGACCCTTGAAGATGAAGTTCACCACTGACAGCAACCAGTTGAAGGTCAAAATTGAAGTGGACGTGCACAAAACAACTCAAGACATTCCAGAAGAATTAAACACTGAGAATAGTTGTTAGACACTTGCACCAAATTGAGAAAAAAATTAAAAAGATTTGCCTTTATGAAGACTGTTATTCTGTGTAACAAAATTATCTACTTTATACGACAATGGTGTTGCGCATGGTGATTAGAATGAGGTGAAATGCAAAAATCAAATCCCCAAACTAAAGCTGCATCAAAAAAAAAAAAAAAAAAGAATTAGGATCATTGTTTGTTAGTCAGTGAGTGAGATTATCCGCTTCAACTTCTCGAATCTGGGTGAAATGCACCAAGTACCAAAGGATCAATTCCTCTCCATGACAATGTCAGACTGCATGTCTCACAAACAATTCTGCAGAAATTGACCAAACTGGGCTATGAAACTACCTCACCCAGCTTACCAGATTTTTTTCTCTAACCAATTACCATTATTTCCTGCAAGACAGTCTTCAACTACCAGGTAGAAACTCAAAATACCTTCAAAGGCAGCATCAGTTCAGGAGACCAGAATTCTATGTTACCAGAATAAACTTGTCTATTGTTAGTAAGAATATGTAGATTTTAACGATTCTTAATTTAATAGATTTTATTCTAAGCCTCTTGCTACTCTATAGCTATTTCTATGGCAAATGTTCTGACAAGCCTATATTTCTTATTTCCACCAGTTCTTCAGACCTTCACAGCTAAGACCCAATATGCCATGTACACTCGAATGAATCATCTCCATGTCCTTTGTATTCCATTAATAAGAAGGAAGTTCAACCTGGACAGCTTCTTCCCCAAAACTGCAACAGACTTCCAAGAAGATGTTTTCCCAAACACTACAATCTTAACTTCTTCAAATCTAGAGTTAACTATTATCTCTCCTACAAAGCCTCATAATCTGCACTTCTCACCTCCTCCTCTTACCTTCATAGAACAACCCCATTCAGTAACCCTCTACTCTGAATGGCTTTTGGTCCTTGTCAAGATCCACTGCTCTTATGTTAATGGTTAAACCTGCAAAATTTTTTGTCTCAACCTAATATACATTTTACAAAAATCAATCTATCACAATGCAGAAATATTTTTATATTTGTTAATAAATTTAAGAGAATAACAAATCTAGAAGCAAATTACCCCAGGAATAAGAGAACGAAGATCAGGAAGAGTTTCATAAAAAGTCCGTGTATCTTCATCTTCAAATAGACTGGTATCTCCTTCATACTGAAACTAATAAAAAGATATTTACATGATTAAAATTGGATAGAGAATAAAAGTTGTTCCATAAGAAATAAAAAATGATATAAAAAGAAAAAATTGAATAAAATCAAGGAGAATTAAAATATGAATTTCTTAGATTAGAAATTAAACTATTTCATAGTTTTATTCCAATGAGATAAGTAAAAGATAAAATAGCGTAATAGCAGTAGTTTGTTAAGAAATTTGATAAGCTGTATGATTCTGAATATAAATGTACAGTAGAATGCTTAGAAATTAGTGCCCCGTTTCTATATATTTTTGTTTTAATAAATTGCTTTCTCTTTTAATTAAAGCGGCATTAAATTAAAGCGGCATTAAATCAAAATTATGGTTAGACTTATTACAATGAATAACTAATTCACTGAGCATGTTGCCTTGTAAAGATCTTTTACGTTCATATATTCTTTGATTTAAATTCAGGTATCATTTATATATTTCTTGTGACATTTTTAGTCTATACAATAAATTCTTGGTTCAGGTTTTAGGTTGTTATTGTTTTGTATTAAATAGCTCATAGATGTGCATTGTGGTGTAATGGGTATTGGCTTAAAATAAAAACACAGAGAATCATTTTTGAATCAGTCAAGCTTGTTATTTTCACTTGAATCAATCTCAATCTCTCCTCCTTCAGCTATAGGTTGAATTATAGAACAGACTGGATTCTTTAGCCTTGGTTGGCAGCCAGTCTACAGCAGAAAGAAATGGCAATCTGATGCGGGAAAAATCTTCTGCTTTGTTAGTCATGAATCGAAAGATACATGATCGCCCAAGTGTGTATCATGTGTAGCACTTAAATGACTGATTAAATAGCTTATTGTTTTCCAAGTAGCTGTAACAAATTTTATATTAGGTTGAGATCAAATAGTTATATTATTTACTTTTCTAATTCTATGAATCCAATGACTTTTACACTAAGCATATGAAATAATTAGGATACTGGAGGAGTTTAAAAGCATTTCCATTGTATATCTCTCCATTATATAAATATTGAGGGCTTCAAATTCTAACTGCTCATAAAAAAAGCCAATAATTATTCCAGATTTTATTTTGTTGCTATAGTGTATAATTATAAGTGACATTTGTTGCATTTCATTCCCTACTCCTACATATACAGTGAAACCCGGATATAAGAGAGATTTTATCTGGTCCCAAATTAGAGCCATACTTACCTAAACAAAATAGACCAAACCCGGATATAAAAGACGACTTCTCCGGCCCCGACAACTCTCTTATATCCGGGTTACACTGTATGTATATATATATATATATATATATATATATATATATGATACTATCAATAAAAATATTAGACTGTAAGAGTCCTGTTGACCCACCAGTTTTTACTTAATGACATTTTTAGCACTCATGTCACAAACTTTTTTGAAAATAGATTTTACACACAGAGTTTAACTTTTCATAAGAATTCAAATATTGTATTTAGTTGAAATTTTTATAATTCTGTTAACCATGTTTTTTGTTTAACGCTCTTGGTTGTTTGAGTGGAAGGATTTTCAATTTCCATTACCTCCAGTTACTCATATCTATTTAGAGTTGTATTTATGTATTTCACTGCTGTTCTTGTTTTAGAGGGTATTCTGTTTGAATTTTCTGCTTTGTGACTTGTGTTATTTCACTCTCTGAAGATATACTAAGTTGTGTTTTTTTATTTGTCTTTTTTGCTTTATTTTTTTGTGGAATTTGGGTTTTTTTATTGAGAAAGTGTTGTAGGAGTATTTTGTTTTGTTAACTTGAGGATTTCATTTATTTGAATTTAGTTAGAGAGTTTGATGCAGATATTTGAGTATTGTCCTTAACTCATTTATATAATTTGTGAGTTGTTCTGGTTTAAGGATTTTTTTGTTGTTTAAAAACAGTGAATTTTATGTCTAACAGCCTGTGCATTTGGGATTCTTCGTAAAGAGAACGTGTTTTCCTGTAGGGTTCATACCTGTAACACTCTTGTAGACGAAAACACTGTCTAGCCTGGTGTGCTTTAGGCTACTCAGTTATGGAAAGCTTTCAAACATAAGCAAGGTTGAACTACCCCATTTAAGAAATGCACATCTCACATTTGAAACCCTCAAAGCCCATATCTGTTAACTTTATTTCTACATCCAAAATATAAACCAAGTAATTTCTAGGAATTAGTGGATTTTATTTATAATCTAACATTATTTCTTATTACTTTAAATGTTATATTCCATTGTTTTTTCATTAAAACAATGAAATGCACAGGCTAGTAGATGTAAAATTACATTGTTTAAAAACAGGGAAGTCTACTTAAACATATGTATCTACTAAATACTAAAGGTTGATAACTTGGGTGTAATTAAAGATCATTAAAAAGAACACACATCATAGAATGAATTGGAAATAAAATTCTAAACAGATCCTGGGTAATCTAACAAATTCAGAACTTGCAATATTTTAAAATTACATCAGTCATTCCAACAAACAGGATTGTGGGATTTCAGTTGTAGAAAAAGACAACTTAAAATAAAAAATATCCTAAAAATTAATTTACCTCTGCATTTTTCAATGGATTGAAAATATCGAACATGGCACCTTCTGAATCTGGTTTTAGTTCTGTAAAAGAATTTTAGAATATATATTAAAAAAAAAAATAAAAAAAATAAAAGATGAACAAGAAACCTGATATTGCAGGAGATCTGTTTCTTGTTAGACTTAAAATATAAAAATTCATTGAATATTATTGAGCTTTAATAATTTCATTAATTTTTTTCAAAGTTGGAAAATGTATTAACATTACAAATGACTAAAAAATACCCACCCAGTTGTTCAGATTTTGGGAAAATAAGCCTATTCCACATTTTGTACATATTTCTTTACACTTTCACAAGTAAGCTGACAATGAAAATATAATTTTAAAAACTGTTAAAAGAAACTTGCTGTGAAGTTTGTCATTGATTTTTAAGAAGCAACTGATTAATGTAAAGTGTTACATAATAAAAGCAAGAGTAACCAATCAATGTTGGTAAAATTTTCAGTATATACTTAGATTTATATTATAAATATACTTTGTGAATTACAGTTTATGTTTTTATTAAAAATATTGAGTTGGCCAAAAAGTCTGTTTGGCTTTTAAACACAAAGCCATTTATTCAAATCAAATAATTACCGTTTCATTCCAGTATCTTCTGCCATCTTGTGGGCAGATTCATTATTCCCTGCTCAAAGAATTTCCTGTCTATACTACTGAAAAACTCTTCCAGATGAAGTTGTCTGCCCATTCAAAAAATTTTGAAAAATACAAAACAGGTGGAAATCTGAAGGTGCAAGGTCAGACAAATATGGAGAGTGTGGCCTAGAGTGATGAAAGACAATGCTGTTAAGTGTTGGACCCTTTTGGTGGATCGCCACTTTTAATTACTCCAGCTGGCCACAGTACACATCCAAATTAATAGTCCTGTCCACAGGAAGAAGCTTGTAAAATCAACACCATTCCCACCAAATTAAAACCATAATCTTTTTCAAGTGAAGTCCTGCTTTAGGTTATTTGTGGTGGTTCATCGTGCTTCCTTAATCATCATTTGCACTCCACATTGTTATAGACAATTATTTTTTTTGTCTTCTGTGACTATGCCCATGCCCATCCCCACCCAAATAGAGGATCATTTTCTTACTGTTTCTGCAACAAATTGCAGATGGAAATCCACTGAGCAAAGTTAAACTTATTTAATTGATGTAGGACCCAAACAGCAAGACTGCTGACAAAGTCAATGCAGATGGTTTTCAACACTTGATTTGGATAATATCTGAAATCATCCTGGTTGTATAATGAAGGAGAGTGTCAACAAACTCTTTAATTTTGTCACTGTTAATCTCAGTTGGCTGGCCAAAGTGAAGTGTACCATGAACCCAAAACTTTCTTGACTGAAATCTTAATTTCTTCTGGCACAAGTGTCGATTTGTTTTGCTTCTCCATTTTCAGATTGATTCCAAACACACAAAATCCAACCTATCTTATTACAAGTTTGCGAGCATGCTAAGTTGTTGCAGATAGTTTTTAACACTTGACTGGGATAAAATTGTGTCAAACTATGTTGAAGTGACAAGTGTCTAATGAATACACCTGTTCAAGTTACAGATTTAAGATAGTTACTTATCCAAGTGCTGGAAGTTTAATTTTGACAAAAATTATACAGCCTTTTTTTTTGGTAACCAAATATTTATTTACATTAACTTATTAGTGATGTGAGAATTTATTATGGAACAAGGGATGTTCATCATGAAATTAAATATATATATATTTAATTTCAGATATATAAAGATCTTCCTGGGTTGTAAGAAAAACATAACTTCAAAAGATATTGTAAAGTTTTTGAGTGATGGGAACTTTTGAAACTGAAAAAATTGAGATCAAAGAATAATCACAAAGGAAAATTGAAAACATTGGAAATAAAAAAAAAAAAAAAAAAAAAAAAAAAAAAGAGATAAAAATGACTTTAAAATGTCACAAAAATAAATTTGAGAAAAATGAATAAAGTAATCAGCAAAAAAAGTGGATTGATCAACAAGAAAATATACAAGAAAGTTGTCAATATAGACAGAGAAAAAAAAACTGCTGTTTATTAAGAACACTTGCTAAAAACAGGAAATAACCAAACAATCCATATTAATTAAAAATTACAAAAAGAAATAAGTTAAGCAGTAATATTTCCTGATGAATGTTGAGCTAAATTGGATGCACCTGGTTTCTGGGAGAGACAAATGCAGAGAATTATTCAAAGTTTTGGGACAAAAATTCTAATTTTTAGGTGCTACAGGTCAACCAAGTAGATTTAAGCTGAAGAGTATATGCATGCAAGACCATGTTCATGCAGTCTGCAAAGCTGATTATAAACAACTGTGCCAAAAAGATTTCAAAGACATTAAATTAAGCCTCTAATCCAAATATAAATCCAACAGAAAACTTGTGGTCCATCATTAAAAGAAATGTAAATGACAATGGAAAACAAATTCCAAACAAAGAAGACCTTGGAAAGCAATAAAATAAAAAGTAATTATAAAAAGTAATGTTAAAGTCAAAACATTAGAAAAGCTATCAAAATCAATGGAAGAAAGACTGAAAAACATTTTGGATTTATTTACAAATAAAAGTTGATATTGCATTTTACCTAATACAATCCTGACACTATAAAAACAAGTTATTAATATTTTTAATATGGATAGATATTATAAGCTGAACCTCATACAATATATTGTATGATTTATTAATAACAATTTGATTGTGAAAACACTGATTGCATAATAAGATTCAGTTTTGTTAATGTTGAAGTCAATATGCTATAATCTCAATATTAAGCAGTACAGAAATGCACATCTCATAATAAATTTATGAGATTTTTTTTTTTATTTACCTTCTTCAGGGAGATCAGGAATGTCTTCATCAAGCAGATCCTAGAAAAAGAAAATATCAATAATGTTAAAGAAAAATCTGTAATTTTGAAGTTGTTTCAGAGAAATGTTTAGTATCATTAAATTACTATAATTTTCAGTTCAAGCACCAGCACCAAGATTATGTGTCATATACTATTAGGTTGGTGCAAAAATAATGACGTAATAATGTCGTTTTTTGACGTTATTACGTCATTATTTTTGCACCGACCTAATATTTGAACATTTCAGCAGAAATCAGGCTTTTATAGTATATGTGAAGCTTGGAACGATGAGATGGACCAGAGAGCTGGTGGACATGTATGCCAACAATATCAAGAGGTTGTCAAGATTAGTAGAATTCATGGGAAAAAGGCTGGATCAGATTGTCAAGCTGACATTCATCAATACCTTCCTAGATAGTTTTTCCGTAGCCCCCCAGTAACTATCCAAGATAGGTATTTTGGACATAAGAGATCTGATAACCACTGCTTGAGTAATGGCAACCCTTAGAATGCAATAGCTTGGAACAGCTGTAGCTGCAGGATAGAAACCAGTTGTTAGCAAAGAATAAACAAATAATAAGAATAAATAAAGAAGGGAAGGAGCAAATGAGAAAGTTTAGCAGTTAACATTTCAGTCATAACAGACTATACAGACTTAATTTGTTTTGGATATGACAAATCAGGGCACATTACAAGAGCTTGCCAACAGGGAAATGGACATGTGAGAGTTACTGTACCAATGGATACCACTTTAGTCCAACAATGGTATACCAACAAAAATGTTGGTAAAGAGAAACAGAGCAAGGACCCTTGTCAATATGTGGCATACCATTACATTATAACCTCAAAGCTGAAATAACTAGAGTAGGAGGAGCAGCATAAAGGTAGTTGACAGAACTAGCTGTAATGGGGATAGTTGGGAGGTGCTTAGTCACCACTGACAAGAATGCCTGGAAAGTAAAAAAGGTACATTATATTGTGTGTGTGAGAGAGAGAGAGAGATCAAAAGTCATAAATAATGAGAATGCTGAAATGATCACCTGCAAAACTGAGGACAAAGACTTCTATCCGGCGTTTAATAGAGAAAAGTGGATGACTGGGTGGAACTAGACAGGAAGGACCTTAATGTGGAAGAACATAGTGGGCTGTTACAAAAATTCAACTGCAGGAGGAGAGTGCCAAGTTTCAAATAGAAGTGGAAAGATGGATTTAGGTGGGAATTCTCACAGAATGGAAAGATGTATGCAATATAATATTGTTGATGGCAGCGGTCTTAACTCAATGTTTCTCAACTTTATTCTGGTCATGGCCCCCTTCAATCCAATGTGAGTTCTTTATGGCCTCTCATGCCAACTTGAGTTCTTATCTCCTTTCCTCTCTGTCCTGTCCCTCAATACATCTAGGGAAGTAGGAATATTAAAGGTTGTAGTTTGGATAGTACTATGGCATCAGTTGTAAATCAAAGAATATTATTTGGATAAATAATTTGTTTGAATAAACTCATTTACAAAAACAAAAAATACATGTACCATCAGCTCTATTTTGTATGGTTTCAATGGTTTCCTGGGACTGGTGCAGGGCTGCCAAATTGTCAATGTTTTGCTTGAAAGCCATCAGAGAGAGATGTAAATCACCTCTTTTTTCTATGTCAAGGCAATTTCAAGTCTTTGACAGCAGACGCATCATCCAACAGACTCAACCAAGTAAAATGTGAGAAAAGTGAGTAAGACATTTTTCCAGAATAGTGGGTAATTCTTATGCATGTCTTCATTCATCCACAGCTTTTGGTATCCTCCATGCTTGAACCTTGCTTGAGCTGCTGTTATTTTGAAGTTCAATAAAACTTTCTTGTAGGGGTGATATTAACTTCAGCAATGAAGGGATTTACAAACCAGTGTGGCACTTTCATTTGGAGTAGATCAGAGAAGCGAGTTTTCATATTATGCATTTGCTTCAAATTATCAACATACACTGCTAGGTCATCAAGCAGCTTGGTGGATATATTTGCTAAGGAAGGAAAACTGAAAACTCCCATATGCCAAGGTTCAACCAGAACAGCTTTAGTGTCCCATTAAATATGTTAATTGTTGCCCTGCAGGAAAACAGGGTGGAGTCATCTCCTTGGGGCTCTTTGTTCAGGACATTTCGCTTTTCAAAATTGAAGAACAAGTTGGTGAAAACATAGCTTAATTTAAACTTTAAATATGACTTTTAAATTTTAAGAAATTGAAAACTAAAAATGACTATTTTGCATAGATCAGATGAAAAAATTACAATAAATAGATACTTATTTTTTACAAAATGGCTTAGATCAATTTAATATTTAACTTAATAATAAATTTAATATTTTAAATAATAATTTTTAATTACAAAATACTCTATATATATCTTCCGTGGCTCATAAATTTTCCATGACCCATATTTCAAAATTGGCTTAGTGATGGCTCGGGCTGAGAAACCTTGGTCAAAAAAAATAAAGAGAGAAGCCATCTTTGTACTGAGAATTGAACAGCCATTGACATGCCTTACAGAGAGTGACTCCATCAATTTATGTGGAAAAGCAATGCAAAAATGAATGGAGCCACATGACAGGTGCTTCTACTATTACAGATCTGATGTTGGCCCACCTACTGATATATATGGCAAAAAGATTATGGAAGTATCAGTTGATAAGATATAAAGATATGCAGTATTATCAGATTAGGGTTTCATACGAATGTTTTAGTGATACTAGGAGAGGTAGATGGAACAAAAAACGCCACCAATTTCTATAGAGATGACATGGCGGATAAGGCAACAATACCTGCAGTCATTTAAGAAAATTTGGCTTATGGACCACAAATTGTTGGAAAGAGTGGGTGGCATTGAGTTTTCAAATGGATAATGACAGAGCAGGCAACTTGATGTTTAGAATTTAGAAATGAGGTTCTGGAAGTGGCAAATGACATGAGCAGGCAGGAAGTGTTTTCTGCTCGCAGAAAGCTGTTTGGATAACTACCCCAATTGCTGGATGGCTTCAAACAGCATGCCATTATTTTTTGTTTTACCATTAAAACCCAAGCAAGGTGAAAATGCCATTACAATACAAGGGGTACTGGGAACAAAAGAGAATGAGAAGACTTTAGGTGAAGGAAGGGGAAACCCAATTCTAAACAGGAAATAAGGGATAAACATCTATTACTGTTTAAAAGGAATGTGAATCGGGTGATAGGCAAACCTATCTATTAGTAGTATGGAGCGATGTTATCGTGGATTTAAGAGCAGAAATCAAGTGTTGTGATCAAAGACAAAGTCTGGTCGAAGAACAGGGTGAGTCACATAGGAGGATATCTGGAGGGTTGTCGGACATCAGTCAATGGATCATACACTATATGTTCATGGAAAAGGTAACATTCTCATAAAATCCCACTGGATGAGGCTGGCTATTTATATGATCCACTATCAAAGAGAGATGTATTTAACAATGATTGACTGTGGTTTTGGATGAGTTGCAATTTAGAGGGAGATCCAATCAGAGACTGTAACTATAATAGTAAGGGGGCTCAATGAGATCTTTTGGGAACAAGGACTAGCAGAAGAAGTCTTTTGAGACAATTGTATGGCATTTTTTTTTTTAGAAACTCTTTGAGTAATGCTGAACAAATGGAACATCAGATGTTATTTCAAAGCTGTCTGCAGAAACATCATTGTGAAGAGACACCAATGAACAGCAGTCCACAAATAATCTATTAGTTAATAGTGTAACCAGACAAATTCTACCTTTAAGATGAGTTTGAGGAAATGGAAAATGGTACTTCTAAACGAGCTAAGACAACATTCAGAAAGGCTGATGGTTGTCCTGTAGGTTGTATGCTATGCAAAGGTGATACTTGTGATGCAGAGGTGTGTAAAGAAAAGTGCATACTAATTAAGGTGCTTGCATTGAGAGAAAAAAAAAAAAAGGTTTGGGTGGTGTGTGGGTGTAATCAAAGAAATTGTGAGTAGTAATAAAAAGAAGAAAGTGTGACTGGGCAACATTTATTTTTTTGAGACAAATATTAAGAGCAGTTGGAGTGAATACAGAAAAGAATAGTGTTTGATAAAATGAAAATTAATTTTTTTGCTATAACCAATCATTGTTCCAGTGGTTAGAAAGACAGGAAGACTTCTGAAACCACAATCACTATTATGACTTACTATTCAAGGAGTAGTAACAGTAAACAGCTTTAGTAAATCTACTTTGACTAGTGCCAGTGAAATACACCATATATCAGGGTACAATAAGTTACTTTTAAGAATATTTGGTGATTCCATGTCATGATAGATTATTTAGGGTTATTATTTCTTTATAAATTTAAAGCAATAAATTATTGTCAACTTAAATTTTAAGAAGATTATAACTTACTGCCAATGTGTGAGTGTTCTGCTGAAGCTTCTGATAATTTATAATAGCAGCCTCATAATTTTCTTTACGTTCATTACTCAATTCACCTTTAGTCTGAAAGAAAAAGGAAAAAAAGAAAAGAACATTACACAAATACTAATTGTTTTATCAATGAATTAAAAGTTGCATTCTTCATCACAAATAAAACATTTACTTTACATCTACATATCTGTATTCTTTCCACTTCCAAAATAAAGGTCCATCAAAATTACAAATATCTTCAGTTTTTATAAAAGCCAAATATTGATAATATTGAAAAACAAGTCTATGAAAAAATTCACAAATCTTACTATTTAATTTTTATTAAGTCATAACTGGTAACTATAAATGACTAACTAATAAAATAATTCTAGACATTCATTAAAATGAACATTTTTAAGTAAAAAAAAAAGCTAAGCCATTTCTATGTTTAAACAAATTCTACTGACACCAATTTTTGTATTATTTCCCAATCATTATTTTGTTATGGTTTATGTCCATAGAGTCCTGTAACTACCTCTGAGTAAAAGAAGAAAAAAAGATTTCTTTTACTATCATAGTTAGAAAGAGATGTCATTGGCAATATCTGGTACAATGAAGAGAAAGGTAGAGTGAAATGAAAGAATGCAATCATTGCATTCTTCTGATTAAATCTGAGTGAAATGGTTTTTCCATTTTTTGTTTAGATGCCACACTGGATTCTTAGTCTAATAAATCAACCTATTAAGTTTAATTATTTTACAATTTGAAATATTTTTATACATGTATTTTTTTCTTTCCCATCTGCTTTTTTAACACAACACTTTAATAAAGTGAAAGATTTAATAAAAGGGTGGGAAGACTCAAATGAACTTTTTGCAGACATCTTAAGTTTGGTGCCAGGGTAGAGAAAGAATTTCAAATATTTTTCTTCAATTCATGCACTTCAGCTTTAGCAAACTTATGCAATAATCAAAAATTATAATCAGGAGATTGGAAAATGAAGGTAGAATAGGTGACAAGTGGATAATAAAGAAGATTTTCAAAAAATGTTCTCTCTGATGATTGTCTCTTCAATGTTGCTATTACATATAATTTCATGATTCTCTATACATCTCCAACAATCTAATAGTTTTCAAAATAACTGGAATTTCCATAGGTACTATTACTACTTATTCTAATCATTAGTTTCAATAATATCCACATGAGGAGGAATTATTGAAAAATCTTTGGCCCGACCAATTTCCTAAAATCCAACCAAACAGAATTCTGTCTTTTTTAGTCCCTTCTTGGTTGAGTTGAGAACTTTTTATCACTAAATACAAATTTTTACTGTTGAATAGTTAAATCTGGCTACTTAAAATTTTATACAATATTAAAAGCATGACAACTATAGAAAGTCAATTTTAAGCACCAAGTTGAAAAGATTGACAAAAAATTCAACAATTCATATTAATACAAAATTGGCATAAATATGAATAGTTGCATTATATATGAAGTTCATATGATAACAGGATTTAATTCATAATTACTTCATTACAAATGCAGGCAACAATAAAATCAGATTAACACATTGATTGCCAACCATGGGATAACTCGTGGTTAACAGTTTTTATTATGATGCTGACTACACAGCTGTTTGAGGTTTCCCATAGCCCCACTGAACTTAAATAAAGTCAATTCAGGTTTGCTATGGTAAAAGATTTTCTATCCCAAGTAAAAATCATCACAAAAATGGCAAGTCATTTTGTCATAGTTTATTTTCTCGGAAAAAATGGATTTTTATAGGGGGTAAAATATTGAAAAATGACTGTTTTATCATAATCTAAACAAATATCAAGGAAGCTTTTGATCTGAACCCCATGAAATTAGGCATTTTCTGAAAGCAAAGGATATATTCTTTCATTTTAAAATAAAATTGGCTGGTGTAAATGCCTCAAATATTTTTTTCAAGGGGTAAAATGTGAAAAAATAGTGAAAATTTAGCATTTTTTCTAGTTCTAAACAAAAATTTCCCCATTATTGGGAAATTAACAATTTTCTTTGAAAAATCAGAAAGCCTAAATCATAATCAAACTATTTCAAGCATAAAATTGAGAGTTTTGAAGGAAATCAACATTCCTAGGGGGCCAAAATGCATCAAAGTCCATTGGTCATTTTCAATTATATGACTGCCAGGGGCTAAAAAAATTGACACCTGGCCATGGAAATCTTTAGTAAAAGGTGAAAAATTTATCTGCAATTCCTGACCACCAGAAACCTAAAGTTTGGATTTTCCTATATGACAAAAACAAGGAACAAGGGTTTTAAACAGTCATGACTACAGGTCATCTCATTTTTGTGATCTTATCATCAAGGCCACAACCACAAGTTGCTTTTAGCACAAATAACTGGTACCTGGCATCTAAGGAATTAAAAATTGTACTGGCAACTAAAAATATTTTATGCAAAATATTTATTGAAAATTAACTTGCAAACAAAGCATTTGAAATACTTTTTAGTAACTAAGTTGGCTATTATAAAATTGGCATTTGAAGAAAGATTTTGTAATTGACCTCTGGAAGTCATAAAACAGTGGTCAAATATGACATTTAACGTATTTCCAATAACAGTCTAACATTTGTGTAAATTTGTATCACTAAATCCTTATTCAACTTTTTCACTGAGATTTTATAGTAGCACTAAATTTAAAAATGTGAATACTTTGTCTATCACATCAGCACAAACAATATGGATAAAAGAAAGAATCCAATGAATGTAATCTTTGTAAAAAACATCTTTTGATAATGAAGCCAAATGACCTAACAAATCAGTTTAACAATTTATTCCATGAAAGCAAAAAAGCTCTTTAAAAGCAATAAAAATAATCTGAATAACAATCACCAGTATGATGTTAAGTCCATGACTGGCTTTAAGATTAATTTTAATAAAGAATGTTTTAAATTCTAAATAGGCTTAATTAATTTAATATTTCATTTGATTTTATGCATAATGAAACAAAGGGTAAAATCCAAAATTAAAATTTTAAAAATGAAATAAAATGATACCCTTAGAAATAAAAAAAAAAAAAAAAAAAAAAATACGTATCTTACAATGAAATGCATTCAAATTTCAATCAAATGCTGTACCTGAAGAATCTTTCGGTTTTGTCTTTCAATAGTCTTCAGTTCTTTGTGTAATTTTTTCAAATGCTTACACAAAGTAGTATAGTATTCTTTCAGCAAATGCCGACAAGCCTTTTGGCGCTCAGGTGGCAACATCTACAAATCAAAATGGTAAAAAGCACAGGACATTAAACACAGTAATCATGATATTAAAAAGATTATAGAAGGCATCATGTGCACTTACATCAGTTTAGTATCTTGTTTGCAAGACAGTTTTTCCAATCCTAATTTTTTTTTTTTTTAGCTTAATATATCAACCAAAAATACCTTTATTTACAAGTATAGGTAAAACCATACCAATATATTTCCACCGAATTAAATTTATTATACAGAACAGACAGAAAATACTACTGTTTTCAGTCATAAAAATAAGCATGCAATTTTAATAAGTTGGAGACTAACAAATTATAAGCATTGATCAATCAGAAAATGACTTTAAACTTTAAATGCACATCAGCTATTTGAACATTACCTAAATTTAAGATTTGACCTTAATAAGAAGAATAAATTTAAAAAGAGGTTACAAATTTAAAGAGATTTGGATGTACCAGCCTGAAGGTTAGTCTTGATATGTATTCAAATAACACAGTGTATGTAGGACAATGATCTCTAACAGTTGTTAGATATGAAAAGGTACAGGCTGACTGCATAAACTTATGGAAAAATTAGTACAGAATTTTTTCAAATATGCAAGATTAATTATAGCTACATAAAAAAAGTAAAATCTACTTGTAGGTGATCATTGAAAATTTTAAAAATGGCATTGCTTTTCATGAAAGATTTATTTAGATAATTCAGTATAATTCTTTTTTTTTATACTAGGCTTCTTTTAATCAAACAGTTATTTTTTGTAATAAATGTTAAACTTTCTCCAGATAATTTAATGTCTATAACCCAATAAGTCTAAATTGAATGAATTTATAAAATTTGGAATAATACTCATACAATAATTATAATAAATTAACTTACATTGCTTCTAGCAATTTCTAGATTGTGCTTCTCGGCCAGAATCCTAAAATTAAAAAGGAAATAGAAGTTAGGAGTATTGTGCTTTAAATAGAAGGGGAATAGTGACTAACAGTTAAAAGTGTCTCAAATTCATTTTACACTTATCAATAATTCTAAAAACATGTCTCTCATTATTTAAAATATCTAAATTTCATTGAGTGTGTGCATCTCTCATCAATACATTAAATACACACTAGAAAACATGAGTAATACAGAAAATAATACTTACAGAATTTGCATTAAACCTCTCTGCTTTGTATCTCAATAACTAAAGCTCTCAACGAGTTTAAATGCGTTACAATTTAACAAAAGCCATTTCTCATACAAAGGAAATACCAATTCACACAAAGACTTTAAAAGCATAAAAATGTAATTGAATTGATATATGTGATCCTGCTACTATCAGACTTTTAGCTAACATTCTGCTATGAACAAAAACTGAGATACACTGAACTCTTGAAGTCTATCAAGAAGCTAAATCTCCCAAGTTTCATATACTGAATGCAAAATTCCTAACATAAAAAAATTTCAATAATTACCAATCTTGTTACCTAAAACAGAGCAAGGCTTAATGTCAAAAAGGGGTCTGTATGCCAATAGACTTCATCAACCCTAACTATGGAGCTTTGATGAAACCCTTTGATAGAAGTGATCCCCACTATTGACACTAGATGGAATATGCTGCGATCCACCACTTATAAGAATAAGATACCACAAATAGAAACATCTGCTACTAATATGCAAAGAGAAATTTTGCAATCATTAACCAAGCTGAGAGTGAAATATTAAGAAATATACTTTTGTGAGATCATACTGTATTTGAAATTTTCTTGCAGACCTGTATGTTACAGAGTACTGTCATTTTGTGTTACTCAACCTCACAAATTTGAACAGAGGGGATAGAAAAAAAAAGTGTGTAGCAAATACACTCCCTTGCCAAAGATAAAAAAAATAAACCAAAATGTATCATGTGTAGAAAGGAACACAAGATATGTTATCAATGAAATCCTTAACTTAAAATTTTTAATCAGAATTTCTGGTCAACAGATGTCTTTGACCAAAGTGTGAGGAGACAAATTTGTCAATCCTGGGCACAACAATGAACTCAAATTTTTGTAATTCTTCCCTCAGAACTCTCTAAATTCAAAGAATATTAACAAAAATCTTTTAATTAAGAATGGTCAACTATTAATTTCAGAAACATTGTTAGGAAAATCTAAAATATGTTGTTTTAACAAGGGTTACTGATAAATTAGTGAACAAAAAATAAAAACTAGATATAAAGAGGAAAAAAAACAAAACAATGAAATTCAAATAAGTTGACCAACCTGTAACGTCTCGGTACAATCCCTACATAATCATCTCCACAATGCTTACAGAAGCTGGAGATGATAGACAAATTATTGTGCTCTTCTTTGTCACTGTTTACAAGAATTGACAATTGATTAGCCAGGACTGGTAGACCCTCTTTTTCTGTAAACAAACCAACTGATACAAGTTCAGCAAAAAACCTCAAGTCAACTCTATACTTGCTCAAATTGGCAATCTGAAAAAGCAGACAAAAATATTATTTACAGGCATAATATATTATTTTAATTATAAAAATAAAATAAAAATAAAATGCAACTGAAATTTTTTTTCATTAAATGATCTCCTTTACACATTATGTTATATAGTATTTCTTTATTTGGTTGCTATAGCTATTAGAAGTGACTAAGCAATCTATTCCCGGAAAATTATCAGCTCACCAAATTTTATTCTCTCTCCCTTAAATACATGGTGTGTGTGTGTGTATGAAAGAAAGAAAGAGAACACAATATGACTTATGATTGTATGTTAAACATTTTTATAACTCTCCAAGTTTTATCATTAATCGAAATATCTGCTCACTTCTGATGAGATAAAATTTCAAATTTTAATAAATATAAAAAGGTTACCCATTGCTGGTGTTTATTATTAAAGTTTATGGGCAAAATATGTGATTGAAGTCTTTGTTCAAAGCTCAGGTATTCAAGTACTACACTGTCATTAAAAGTGGGATTTCAAATCAATATTTTTCTGCTTTTAACAATTTTACTCAAATTAAAAAAAACTTAAACATACAACTGAAAACCAAGACCACTTAGTTCCTATGAATTTGCTAAAGAATATGGCTAATTGTAGCTTAGAAAATTCAACCATTGTTGCACAAAGCAGTACAACAGGTTAATGAAATGGTAAAACAGAAAGCTAATTATGTTATAACACTAATACACTTTCCTTTAGATTTAAAGTGAACTAATCATCTTGTTGTCATCTTATCCATATATTTTTAAGTCATTTCTTTAAACTTTTTTTCAAAATTTCAGTTTTGTTGCAATAACTTTTCATTACAACATTCAAATTTCAGTTTTCTCAAAATAACAAACACGAAATATTAAAAAATTTTTTTCAAGTACTGCATAAACACAAGTATTGAACTTTGATGTAAATTAGCCGACCTAACTTCAACAAACTTTCTGCTTGAATTTCTGAATTTTACACTATTTTACATGCATCCTCATTTTTGTTATCATAATGTTTCAACCGCTGTGCCCTCTGATCTTCATCAGGTTTATGTCAATTTGGGTAACCTACAGAGAATTTTCACCTAAACACTTTATTTAATCTACAGGGAGTAGACTGGTTCCACTGCTCTTGTCTAGGAATATCTCAATTATTTATTATTTTTAATACTGTTTAGTTATTGCTCGATCTGTTTCCACTGAGTCCAAATACACACTGCCTAGACCATGGATTGAACTCACAATTACTGTTGTCAGTTCCAGGCACTCAGTATGCCACATACTGTGAAGATTCCTAGCAAAGAAGTACTTGTCTTATATCAGAACACTTTGTGGAATTGATCTCATTCATAGCAATTGGATGGTAAGCTTGAATATGTTCACCAGAAGCCCTACAGCTGAGGCCCCAACAGTGGAATCAGACTCCTCTCTGAGAGAATGTACTAACATTCCAATAGATAATCTGATGGAAATGTTGATGTTCTGTGTGTACAGACAACATTCTTCCAACTAGAATCTGACATATACCAACAGGAGGAAGGCTTGGGCTATGGCTTCACCATTGTCACCAGGAAGTTGTATAAATACTGTTGGACCATCTGAAATCTATCCAGTTCACAACAGAAAAAATAACAATCAGCTAGCCTTCCTGGATGTACTAATAATTCACAGAGAATGGATTCAAGACATCCATATATCACAAGCCAACCTTCACCAGAAAATACCTCAACTTCAATTCCCTCCATCCATACAGTGTGAAGAAAGGGATTAATTGATGCCTACAACATCAATCATAAGTGATAACCTATTATTAAAAATACACCTTTAAGTGTCGAATCTAGACGCGTCGTCAGTGTTGTTGCTCCTATGTCACTAGAAGTTTCAGGTTTAAATAAACCACAGACTTCTTTGACGGGCGACCCGACCGAATATGATCAGTATTCGGCCCGCACCCAGAATAAAATTTGCTACTAGCTTTAAGATGTGCATTACATAAGTTCCACCAGAAAACGGCAACTAATCAAGACTTCACTTGGGCTATTTGATGTTATAGATTAGGTATGCATGGTTGTACTGATCTTCCTATATGCGGCCAAAACGGAGTGTTTTTTGGAAGGAGAGAAGAAAAACCTATATATATATATATATATATATATATACACACATTAATAAAATAAAAACGATTTATTATATTGGCTCGTTTTACTTTCTCTTCCTCCCCTTTTAACTTCTCTATTATATCTTATTTGTTTTGTCTTTCTCTTTTTATAACTTTCCTTTTAATTATTTTTTCTTAACTACACTTAACAAAATGTTTATAATAGAGTGATTAAAATGACAGACTATTTACAAAAAGAAAACTCCTAAAATTTGGGATATTGATTGATACTCTAATAAATTCCATTTAAAAACTAAGAGAAATAACATTTAACTAAAATTGCTTGAAAATAAATTAATCAAGCTATTTAAATGTTAAAACATAACGTGTAAATTTTAGATAAAATAGGTTATTCCTCAAAAATTATCCTTAACGGAAGAAATTCATTTAACCTAGACACATATCAACAGGAAATGATCAGCATCAAGCGTACCCTTCAGAATAACTAGTGGAGAAGGAAGAAAACTGGAGACTTAAACATCTACCCAGTGCATCTGCCAGGCTATGAGGACCTCTTTTGTAGAGTCTAGCATATAAATAAATAAATTATGAGTGTAACAAGCATGCGCGGAAACGTCCTCGAACTGCGTCTGTGTGTTGTCGCCAGGCACACCTTGGAGTACCATAATGGACTCGACCGAGGACTATAAGAAGATGCGCGAGTCGTTTGGCGTCTTTTCTTGGGTGACAACAGCCGGTGCTGTTTTGCCCATTTGCTGTCGTAAAGTTGTGTCGCAAGAAGGCGTTCGTCTTTTGGCTCGCAAGAAGGCGTTCGTCTTTTGGCTCGCAAGAAGGCATTCGTCTTTTGGCTCGCAAGAAGGCGTTCGTCTTTTGGCTCGCAAGAAGGCGTTCGTCTTTTGGCTCGCAAGAAGGCGTTCGTCTTTTGGCTCGCAAGAAGGCGTTCGTCTTTTGGCTCGCAAGAAGGCGTTCGTCTTTTGGCTCGCAAGAAGGCGTTCGTCTTTTGGCTCGCAAGAAGGCGTTCGTCTTTTGGCTCGCAAGAAGGCGTTCGTCTTTTGGCTCGCAAGAAGGCGTTCGTCTTTTGGCTCGCAAGAAGGCGTTCGTCTTTTGGCTCGCAAGAAGGCGTTCGTCTTTTGGCTCGCAAGAAGGCGTTCGTCTTTTGGCTCGCAAGAAGGCGTTCGTCTTTTGGCTCGCAAGGAGTTTTTTTTTTTTTCCATTTTCTCGCACAAGCTATTTTGGCATTATGGCCTTCGACCCAAAGCTGATACCATTGTTCGACGGAAGTGATTCTGGACAGTCGGTAGTGGAATGGTTGGAGAAGGCGGAACTAATATGTCAGTTGAGCGGTGTGAAGCGAATTGAGTGTGTTATTCCGATGCGTTTGGCAGGTGGCGCATATGCTGTATACCAGCAATTGAGTGAGGAGAAGCGTGCAGACTTCAAATTGCATTAAGAAAGCGTTATACACAGCTTTCGCCTTAGATCCCTTCTCCGCGTGGAAGCAGTTTGCACCACGTCCCCTTCATCCAGGGGAGACGGTTGATGTCTTTTTGGCAGAACTGCGCAGAATCGCGGTTCTGTTTGGTGGCATATCGGAAAAGTGTTCGCAGTGTGTATTCATTGCTGGATTGCCTGAGCATGCAGAGGAGCTTTTAAGAGCGTCATCCCAAATGGAAGACCTGGATTTGTCACATGTGTTAGCACGAGCTCGCACTATTTTGAAGACGTGCACTGGTCCTACGGAGCAGGCCGCAGTGGCTGCACAGCTGAAGGAAACAGATGTGCACACGAGGTGCTATAAATGCGATGGAGTCAATCATAGGGTGAGCGATTGTCTCCTGGGTCGTGAACCATCCAAAGGTGCTGGTACCAAGCATCGACGGACCATCACTTGCTATCGATGTCATCGGCAAGGGCACATTGCTCGGTGTTGTCCGGGAAACAGGCAAGGGGTCGGGAATTCAGTGCCAATCTCCTCCGCAAATCTCTTGTAAATGGCGCATTGCTTGTAGTGACAGTTCGCATCAATGGAATACCACGTATAGCTCTGGTGGATACAGGATATACACAGTCACTAGTCCGCAAGTCATGCTGTCGTGTATGGACAAGAAAATCAACACGCGTGCTTACAGTAGACGGAGGCGCACTTGACTGCTGTGGAATTGGAGTGGTACAAGTTAGAGTTGGTGCAAAACCGACCATCGCTATGTAAGCCCTGGTCATGGACAGAGACCTGCTTGGATTTGACTTCCTGCTCGGACTAGACGCCATCAAACAGATGGGAGGAATATCTGTAACTGGCACCGGTGTGTGAAGTTTCCGCAGTGTGCCGAACCAGTCGTTGCTGCTATCACTATTACCGAGCCCGACTTTAAAGTAGAATTCGATGAGACCACTCGGAGGTGGACCGCATCTTGGAAATGGGCTAGCAACCAACCTCTGGGTACATTAAGAAATAGACTGGCAGAATATCCAGCTCCTGCACAAATTCGGGAGGAGTATGATTGGGAACTCCAGATTTGGATAGATAACGGCTGGCTGCTTCCTTACCCGGAGGAGGAACTCGGACCCCCAAAGGGTTTAATCCCCCTCATGGCCATTCTGCAGGAAAACAAACAGAAGGTTCGGCCTGTTATAGACTATCGGGAACTCAATGAGTACGTTAATGCGTACGCAGCCAACGCAGATGCTTGTTCGCAAAAATTACGGGAATGGCGTCAGCAAGGACCAAATGCTGCAGTGCTGGACCTACACCAGGCCTATTTGCAGGTACACATCGACAAGTCCCTTTGGCCATTCCAAACAGTGGAGATTAAGGGACAAAGGTATTGTCTAACCCGCTTAGGATTTGGGCTCAATGTTGCCCCTTTAATCATGCAGGCCGTTGTTAATACCGTCTTGAGCCAGGATGAGAACGTCAACGCAGCTTCCTCCTCTTATATTGACAACGTTTTTGTTAATGAGAGTGTGTGTTCTGTGGTCCATGTCAAGGAACATTTGGAGCAGTTTGGTCTGTCAAGTAAGACTCCGGAGCGGCTAAGAATTGGCACACGCATACTGGGATTGCATGTCTGGGAGGAGCAAGGAAAACTGCAATGGCGTCGTGGATGTGAACTTCCGGTAGTCCCCAATAAACTTACCCACCGAATTGTCTTCTCGCTGTGTGGAAAGTTGACTGGTCATTTTCCTGTATGCGGTTGGTTACGTGTCGCCACAGCATTTGTGAAGCGGAGGGCAAACACTGTTACCACTGGATGAAGTGCAGGACCCTTTTCTAGCCCAGATGATCGACGACATTTTTAAGAGACTAGCCCAGGACGATCCAGTGAAAGGTGACTGGTGTATCAGTGAGCAAAATGTAACCATGTGGGTAGATGCAAGCTCCTTAGCCACCGGTGTGGTTGTGGAGAGCACTGGCGCTGTGGCAGAAGACGCAAGCTGGCTCCGACCGGTGCACAAAGACAAGAACATCAACTTAGCTGAGCTCGATGCTGTGTTGCAAGGTGTCAACCTTGCATTACAATGGAAGGCCAAAACCATTCATTTACGGACAGACTCAGCATGTGTGCATCGCTGGGTAGCTGACACTGTCCGGACGGACGAGAGTGCGCACCAAGGCAGCCTCCGAGATGCTAATTAGATGTCGGCTAGCCACACTCCAAGAGTTGGCCTTAGAATACGAGCTGGACATTGATGTAAAGCTTGTCAAGTTGTGCAACAATTGAGCCGACCAACTTACTAGAGTACCGCAGCGATGGTTAAATGAAATGCGCAAAATGACGGAACCCAGAGAACCTATGTGTGCTGTGGCTGAAGAGCGAGATGTTGCTCAAGTACAAGCCATTCATCAATCCAGCAGACATCCTGGTGTGAAGAGAACACTATTTTGTGAAGTTGATCAACCCAAGAGTAACAAAATCTGAGGTGCGGGCGGTGGTTAGGGGATGCAAGGAATGCCAGTCAATTGACCCGGCCCCTGTGCATTGGAAACCGGGCAGGCTTGATGTCGCAGAAAATTGGCACAGGGTTGCGATGGATGTAACCCATTTCGGACATCAACTATACCTGACGCTGATAGACTGCGGCCCCAGTCGTTTTGCCATTTGGAAGCCCTTGCACTGCCAAGACTCTGCTAGCATCATCAAGGAGCTGGAAGTAGTGTTTTGTGAAAGAGGGCCGCCGCATTTGCAAAGATGTGGAATGTACAAATACGATTTCGCTGTGCCCACGTACCATCTGGAAATGGGACAGTTGAGAGATCCCATCGTACAATAAAGCGCATCGTGGCGAGAACACGGTGTTCAGTTTTGGAAGGTGTATATTGGCACAATGTTACCCCAAAGGACAATAAAACAGCTTCAACTGCACCGGCGAATGCAACCTACATTTACAGGGTCCGCATTAAGGGTATCAACACACCTTTCGTGCGTGATGACATGGTTGCCAATCCTTATACGGTAGGAGAGACTGTCTGGATGAAAAATCCATATGGAAGGTGTACGACATGGTTCAGCAAGGGTACGGTGACACAAATTAATAGCCCAGACTCCATCTCTATTGATGGAATACCGCGCGACATAAAAGATGTGCGACCAGCGTGCGGGAAGGATTATTCTGTCAGCAACCACGTTAGTTCTGATGATGATGAAGCCCTGATGGTTTATATAAAATCACAGGAAGAGCACACCTCAGAGTAGCGCGCTTGATGAACCTATGCGGGATGAGCTCAGCGAGACATCTGAAGAGAGCACCACGGAGGAAGCGCTTGAGACCATACCACTGAGACGGAGCACCAGGCAGAAACGGCCTGCCCCACATTGCCATTTGCGTGATCTAGAGATCAGGGAGGAGTGTAACGAGCATACATGAAAACGTCCTCGAACTGCGTCTGTGTGTTGTCGCCGGGCACACCTTGGAGTACCATAATGGACTCGACCGAGGACTATAAGAAGAAGATGCGCAAGTCGTTTGGCGTCTTTTCTTGGGCGACAACGGCCGTTGCGGTCAGTCGTCCGTCGGCAGCAGTTGTGGGTGCTGTTTTGCTTGTTTGCTGTCATAAAGTTGTGTCGCAAGAAGGCGTTCGTTTTTGGTTCGCAAGAAGGCGTTTGTCTTTTGTGTCACAAGAAGTTGTTTTTTTTTTTCCGTTTTCTCGCACAATGGGAGCCACTAATAAAAAAGACAAATGACAGCAAATCTTCAACAGCAGTAGCTGTAACAAAAAGAGAAAAGCTTCAGTGTGTGCAGTTTAAGTGTGATAAGCAACAACAGCACTCATTAGCAGGCAGGTTAGGTTTTTGACTCAAAGTGCTTCACAAAGAATTGTCATATGGATTAAAGTGTTGGTTCATGAATTTGATGACACAGTAATTGTAAGTTCAACCTCAGTGGAAACAGAGTGAGCAATAATTGATCAGTATTAAAAATAAGAACTACTAAACTAAAAACTAGACAAAATATACATAAATATGGGCAGTGGTAAGAGAACAGTTTACCAATCCCCAACCCCAGGGTTCAATTTGGAATTTCTTGTAGGTTATCCAAATCAACATACACCAGATGAATACTAGAAGCCACAATGGCTAAAACACTGTGATGATAACAATAAAGAAGAGGACAATAACCACACTAAGTATGATCTTGCTCAAATGATATATAATTCATTATATATATATATATATATATATATATATATATATATATATATTGTAAGCCGACTAGAATTCTATTTAACTGTACCTTATTTCAGAAACTATTTAAAAAAAAAAAAAGAAAAAAAAGTAATTTTATTCATAAAAAAAATTCACAATGAAAAATAGTAATCTATTGATTTTTTTTTTTTTAAAATACCTTTTCATCTTTCTTGAAAAGAAGATATTTTTGCCAGTTTTCCATTAAACAAGAGGAAAAATCAGCATATCGCTGATGAAGAAGACTGCAAATCAGGATAGCACAATTAATATCAGACATCTTCAGCTTAGCTTCAGTCAGAGCCGCAGCCTGAAAGAAACAAAATATAAAAGTAATATTTCTTTACAAAACATTTCCTTGAGAAATAAACGAAACAATGTATAAGGCAATAAAATGCAAAAACTCACTGCTTCACCAATATACTTGGAGAGATTTAAACTCTGAATATCTCTGGTTAAGGAATCCTTTTGCGATTCAGTCAAGTTTCGCTAGAGAGAGAGAGAGAAAAAAAAAAAAAGATTATGTTAGAACTTTTTTGGCAATTCATCTACATAAAAACTTGGATTCATAACAGACCTTTATTTAAATTATAACAGTTTATCTCAATTTTAATTAAAGAGAAACTTTGATTAAAATGACTACAGATTATTAAGATGAAATAGAACCCTACAAGAAGGCGCAATTTTCATTTATTTTAAGAATTGAATTTCTCTGGCATTTTATTCACAAAAGTTTTCAACTTGGAAATTTTTTGTGAAAAAAAAAAAAAAAAAAAAAAAAAAATCAATTAGTTTCCATTTTCTTGTAAGCATCCCACCCACCCCAACGTTGCATTCCCACTCCTGATCTTGGTATTCACTGAAAGTTGTGGTAGAGTATGCTGCATAACCACAAGGTAACATGATGAAAGAAGTGCCATGTTGAGAAATAAGAACATGAACACTGTTTCCCCATATAATATACATATGCTTTATTCAAGGCTTCACCTGCTTTCTCGGGTGGGTAGGTTGGTAGGTGATACAAGGGACAACTTCTGTTATGTCAGCTCTTCCCCCCCTACCAACTATTCGGCCATCTACTCATCCTGAAGTGCTGGTTGGCAATATGAAAATGGAGACTTTTGGAACCTTGACACAGACTTGTCTGTCTCCAACTATGGGCAGACCAGCACTCTCCCCAATCTCAAGCATGATTGTTATTAATATAGACCATCACCCAGATATAACGGATTTATTTTTTTGCCACTTGATCTGCAAAAATCCTTCATCCACCCATTTATTTATGTGTTACTCTAAGTAACAAAGTGGATGCTGCTTAGAAGACCAAACTTTAAAAGGAAGTATCTGCTGGTCCATTAAACAGAAACACTTGAGATAAAACCACCTAAAAATTGCATTAGATACATTAAGAAAAAAGTTATTCATATTACAGAGAAAAGAGTCAATTTGTTGAATTCTTCATCTGAAAATTAGTAAAGTTTCAGGCATGTACCTCCAATGGATACTATTTTATGGCATCTTCAGGATGATATACTTTTCTTTTTTTAACCTATTTTTGCCCTACTGCCAAATTGCACTTCTGGCTGTTTTTATATAGTGTAAATGAGATTTTTTATTTATTTATTGATGTACTAATGAAAAAAAATTCATCTGTTGTACTATGAATCATAGCAAGAAGTTACAAGGCATTAAATATTGAAATGAAATTTATCTGAGCAGTCAAAATTGCCCTTCAGTGTCATTTTTTAACTATTTCATTTTTGAAAACACAATTTTTCCCAATGTTTAGGCTGGTTGGATGTAATAATTGTTGATTCCATTAGTACTATCTTTCTTTTACTTCAATACTACTTACATGACAACAATCTTTTCTTGTTTGAAGCCTGCATCTTCAGTTATACACTGTTAAAATTGACTTCTGGCACAACAGCGCATGCAACAGATAATTTTCCAAGTTCTGACCAATTTTGAATGGTCATGATTTGGTTGCTCATTGAGCTACCAAGATAAATTTGGTATCATTTTTTATGTTTTGCCAAGATCTATATATCTGTATTAAAGGCTTTTAGCTATATTGAAAATAAAATTCTAGTTTGGGATACCTAAGATAACAAAAGAAAATATATTTATACAGCACTCATGAGAATGAAAAGAAAAACATCTAGATAAATTCTATAGAAATGTAAAGAATGGATGCAATCATCAACTAAGCACAGAATAATCTATATAATAAATGCTAATGTGTCAGTGTGTCACACTTTTTCAACTTTACTCCTAGAGACTGTAGCTCAACATATACCATTTTGGAATCAAGCAGACTCTGTGAGCAAATTAAAAACATTCTAAGCTGGATCCAGACCTGCAATCCTGAAATTTTGGATTCCCAAGTTTTCATTACTGCAATTTTTTTTATGTGATTTTTTGCAACAATTTTTTTTGTACAATAACAATTTTTATAGCTTGGGAATAAATTTGGGAATAATTGAAATTAATTATGAAATCCAACGATAGTCACCCATGAAATAAAAATAATTGTATGTCTGGAAAGTAAGGACCTACATACATCAAATTGTTTTTAAATCAAGTGGCGGTAGAAGAATTATTGCCAAACTTTTAAAAAGTAAGCTTAAATATTAATGCAATACTTAAATGCAGTGATCAATTTTGAGTTCTGTAGTTTATTTTTGCCTATTACATCTGCTCCTCTGTACCTTTTGTGATGAAGGCCCAATCAAGAGCCCTCTGCTAGTTCTATCTATATAAATCACAAGATGTCATTAACCTAATGAGAATTGTTATCAAACATTTAAAAGAAATTTTAAATGTCACCATAGTAAAAATATCTACTTTATATTTATAAAATGTGATAATATATAAAATTTAACCACAAACATTCATAACAGTTCAAATAAAATAAATAACCAAAAGGAAAAAGAAAATATTTTTAATAATTACCAATTTCTTCACAAATGCTGTGTTTCTCCGGAGACTAGAATCCAACTTACTAAAATAGGGTTCATCTGGGCGATTTTCTTGAAATCAAAATTAGTCAAATCAATATTTTTTAAACATACCAATGACAATATATGCATTACTATTATTATTAATAGATATAGTCTACCTCAAACATGAATTAGTTTTCATTTCTGAGATGGTAAATACTTTTTTAGTTTCCTATAACTTTTAGTAATATTGAAAGCCCCAAATTCACAATTTATAAAAATAAAAACAAGTTAAATCACAATGCATAAAAACTACTGAACAATGAACATGAATGTTATATTTTGTGTAGGAGTTACTAAACTTTTTAGAAACTATTTCAATGTTTAGTGTTCAAGATAAAAATAATTTACTTGAAAACTTGACTATATTAAATCAATTTAATTTTTGTATCAAATATCCATTGATTTCACTGAATATTTAAGGATTTGATTTCACTGAATATTTAAGGATTTGATTTCACTGAATATTTAAGGATTACAAATAATTCTAAAGATTATTTTATTTACTTAAATTTAGTTAATAACATTTTGCTTTTGATCTATAGAATTTCTTTGTCTTTTTTTTTGTTTCAGACTAACTTTTTTATGATGCCTTCTTTTATTTATATAAAAATACAATCATAGACAATATATTCATATTTCTAACATTAAGGCCACATTTTCAAATATGTTCAAACTCTTTAAAAACAAAATATATCACAAAAAATTACATTTATAAAGGTTTCTAATTATAAACAAGAATAGATCAGAAATTTACCTGAAGCAGAAATATTCATAGCTCGCAGATGATTCTTTTGTTGTAATCTCTCCTCTACTTCTTGGATGTAATCTTTAATTATTTGCTGAAAAAGAAAAAAATACTTTCATTAAATATAATGATTTCATTTTTACATAAAAAATTGAAAAAAATAAATGCATATATAATCAAACCTTTTATTTTAGGATAAAAAAACAAAACAAAAAAAACACATACTGATTTATTTTAAGACTAACAACAGGAAAAAAAAAAAAAAAAAATGAGATCACTTCACATACAAGCACACTCCTTATGAGATAATGAATAATTTTTTTTTTTTACTCTTCCTTTGTGAAATACTTTAAATTTAGCCAAAGAGAAATATTGCTGTAATAATTCATAATCAAATGTCACATATAAACAAAAAGATGTAAAAAAAAAAAAAAAAAAAAAAAAAAAGAAAAAAAAAAAAAAAAAAGAAAGAAATTTGGTAAACTTATAGAACTGTTTGCAGAATAAGCAAAATCAGAGATACCTAGCATTGCTTGAAGAAAAAGAATTTTGAATACAACATAAAAAAAAATTGTTTATCTATTTCTTCTTACACAACATATGAAAGAAGATTATTTACACTATTTTTCAAGAAAAGTATTTGTCACAAAAGATATATTTTGATGACCAAAACAAATATCTGAGAGGGTTTCCGGGCATACAACATTAGTGATTCTCCCATTGAGTGCCAGCATGAAAAGATTGTTTGGGAATCCAACCTTTAGATTTGATCTAATTTGTTTTTTATGGTTCAACAACACCTTATGGATTATTAAAGCCAAAACATATTTGGACTTGTAAGAATATTTTTTATGCAAGGGAATATTGCATTAACAATTCTTTTAAGAATAACAATGATTTTTTTCAGATACAAGTCCTGCCATTTAAGCCATACCTACAGAAAAGAGATGGCCTTGTATTTTTCTCAAGGATATCTACATATAAATGAATTTAATGTATTTTCTGTTTATACGTTATTTTTATAGATATAATTTATTTAAGTAAATACACCGTTTTTTTTAATTAAATAAATTATATCTATAAAAATAATGTATAAACAGAAAATATATTAAATAATTTTCGAACTTAATTCATTCATAATATATAAATGAATGTGATGAAGCCAATTGGAATTTAAACCTGGCTCTGTAATTTCTCCAACAACTAAAACGACCACACAGCTAGCCATGGGAAAAGTATGAAGTTGGATTGAGGTAACTGAATTTGGGAGATTGTTATTATACCTTCTTAATGATCATGGTAAAGTGCCTCACTTAAATTCTGTGAAAATTATAAACTTTTTAGGAATGAATACATTCTTTTTGTTTATTCTAGTTTGATATGAGGAAGAAGCCTGATTTCTAGGTGAGTCTCCGTGCATGATTTTGAAGGGTTGATATTTCCAAGAAGCATGATGCATTCCAACTTTTAGTTGATTACTGTGGACAAAAAAAAACAGACAGCTCAAGCGAGCATTTGAAATGTCCAGAACCGTATCAACTGTCTTTTACAGCTGAATCTCCTTAGGAATTCATTTCAAAAGAAGAGTTTATTTGTTTAACAACCTCATTCTTTGGATCCCAAGAATTATACAATTTTTGTTTGAAAACTTCTATTTACTTTTTCAGGATTGTACAATAATTTACAAAAAAAAAATAAATAAAAATAAATAAATAAAAAATAAATAAATACAAAACTGGTTATTACCTAACATCTCTTTTTATCAAATTGTCTTCACATACCAATTTACTTTAAAGAATGTAATTACTTGGTTGTAATACAGACAACAAAAACCACAAATCTAATTGTACATTCTTGGCACATTGCAGTGAGCTAATAGATAGGCATGATTAGTCTGGTTAACCATTATTACTGAGTAGTGAGTTTAATCATCACTGGGTGCCCCATACATGTGGCCTTGTGCCAAAACTAAGCTAAGCTCAGTAAATAACAACTAATTCTATCGCAAATGTCTTCTGGTAAATTGGAGGTTGAATTTGATCCCTTCCCACTCCATAGTCTGCTAGGTTGAAAAACACTACTGTACTTCATAGCGAAACTCACTATCAGTCCATTTTGCTAGAAATGGCTTCATTTGGCTAGTGTTTTGCTCTTTGATAACTTTTGGTAATCCCAAACAACCCACAAGATCAAACTCACAGTATTAGATTAGTCACAACTGAATGTTGTGGAAGTATTCATGCTAAAAATTAGTTCAATGACAACTGCATTCAATACTACAAACTTCTTAGCAGATTAATTGGCATGGAAAGGCTATATAAATAATTTGCATACTGCAATAACTATTAGGACAGTCAATGAAAGTAACAAACAACTAAATATTAAGATAGCAATGTAGAACTGTAAATAAAAAAAAGACAGTCCAAGATGTGAATTACAAATTGGAGAAATTAAAATTCAAGAAGTTGCAGAAATTCAAGTATTTGGGTAACAAAGTTAACACAGAAATTCCAAAGTAGATAGGAATAGTAAAAAATGCTCTTCAAAAAATGAACTATGTATTAAAGGATTGAAAAATAACATTAAAAACAAAAAAAAAGTGTCGAACTGATATGTAATGCCTAATCGTATGATAGTGAATGCTGAACAGTTTCAGCATTTGATTACAAATGAAGAAATCTTCAATTGAGTGAGATGTGGCATAACCAAAGAATGCCAAGAATAACAGAGTATGTGACAGCTTGGAAAGTTTTTAAGTATAGGAACTACAAAGAAATTATTGCTTACAATCAGAAAGTTTTGGAACATGTAATAAGAAAGGAAGGCTTAGAGAATTTAACACTCACTGTGTAAATCAAAAGCTAGAGAAGCAAAGGAAAACAACAAGTAAATGGATTTAGGGATAAATATCAGACTAAAAAGCTTTAAAATAGCAAGTGTTTCTGAAAGGAAGCTGTGGAGAGTTATGAATACCAATGTCCTGAAGAGACATAGCAGAGAGAAAGGAAGAGAGCCTTAGTTCATTCCTTTTATTCATACAAATTTCTGTTCTAGTGTGCATAAATACCTTGAAAATATTTTAAGACTTATTTGATGGAAGTGTTAAAAGAACCAAAATGCAAAAAACTTAGTTATTACAAGAGTATATTGTCTTATTTTATTACATGAATTTGAATTGCAAAGCTAGATTAGTTTGTACCAGCAAAAGAAAACTTCATCAATTAAATCCCTGACCAGCTGTTTTACCTTCTATTTCTGTAAAGACCAACAAAGTTTAAAATCATATCTTTAAAAATAAATTTTGAGTTCATTACAACAAAAAACAATGAAGTCTCATTGCATGCAGTTAAATAAAATCTCAAATTATGTCTTAAAAGATACACATGCTATAGGCATCAGTTATTTCTATTAATCACAAAGACTTACTTTTTCTTCCTCTTCTTGTTGCCTTTTCTCTTCTTCTTCCTTCTTTCTCTCCTCCTCTTGTTTACGCTTTTCCTCTTCCTCTTTCTGCCATAATGCTTCCAACTCTGCTGCAGATTTCACCTCTACTCCCCGAGGCTCTTTGCAAGCTTTTAGAGGACTACAAATAGCATTTGCTAAATTTCCAACACTGTTGCTTGCAAAACTGCTGTGAACAAAAAAAGGAGACATTAAAATCAGCTGACTGTTCTTTGTATGAATTAATATCTTAACAGTAAGGAATTAACAAATGTCTCAAAGAGATATGCTGCATTTAACAAAGATTCTATCTACATTTCAGTATCTTATTCTAGAACAAAATTACTGATAGATAATAGAGAGTTCAAACTTGGTCTATCTCAAGTAGTTTGATCCTATAAAAATTAAATTAGCATTTAATTCCAGGAGACTGAACACAAGTTTTACAGTTTTGCTATTTTACTTCCTATTATATCATACCTTGTAAGTATCACTAAATGAATATCCTTGAACTTGGCAAGACAAGGTTCTATGAGTTTGTATTAGTTTAATGCAATTTTAAGCAATTTTTTTTTCTTCTAAATCTGGAATCATTATAATTTTGAAAAATAAAAAAGCCTCCAGTTTTTATAATAGAAGCATTAAAAATGTTTGCTATTAAGCTGAGAAATACAATGCATCTCACATTTCAATTTTTTTCTAATTTTTAGAAAATTAATGAAAGGATTCTTGGAAATGTTTGCACTATTAATAAGCAGGATATTTTAAATAAAAAGATATAAATTATATTAAAGTATATGTCACTTATGATGTGGCAACAGGTTTATGAAAAGTTTCACATTATTAACCAGGTTATACAAACTCCAAGAAACATTAAAGGTTGTAATTAAGAAATTATAATTACAGAACAAGTTTACAATGATAAATGTTATAAACAAAATATTGAAAACAATATTGTAATGAAAAAAATAGTTATAAGAACAACTTTAATGTGAAATATATACTCCATGTTCTGAAACTAGTTTTAGATATCCCAAGACTGATTTTGTGGACTATTGTATTTCTTGTCTGACAATGAAAACACTTTTCTTTTGAATGCTCCATAAGTTTTAAATCTCGTTAAGGCCAGATGAACAAGAGATTTTGAAACCCAGTTTAGTAATTCCCTGATTAGTTTTCTTCACTGAATGCAATGGAGCACTGTTATGCATAAAAATCATCTTTCTAAAAGCATTTGAGTACTTGAAACATGCCTCTTCATGTACTGAAAAAAAAAAAAAAAAAAAAAAAAACCAGTGCAGTCATTATGACAATCTAAAATTTCCCCACCTATATCAAAAATAACACCAGTTCCACTTTTTTCGATATTGGTTTTCATCAGTACCTACCTAGTCTTTATTCCATCCACCTGACTCACCATGGAAGATGGCACATTTGCCAGTGAAAATAAGAGGAAAAAAAGTATTCTTTTGTCTATTTTTGTAACAAAGTCAGGGTGACCCTCCACATGAAGAGGCATGTAATCCACCCAAGGAGGCTTGAGACAACCAGTGAATTAAGTAATACAAGATCCTATTTTGGGACGTTGGATCAAAAGAAAACAAAATGAAAAGTTGTCAATTAAACCTGAATAAAGAATGGAGATATATTTTCAGAAAAAAATAAAATAATTAAAAATGTTAATTAGTCCCTGCCACCAACACAAAAAAAAAAAAAAAAAAAAAAAAAAAAAGAAAAAAGAGAGAGAGAGAGAGAGCTGGGAATAGATGGAAGTTATGGTTGAAGTGAGTCTTGAACCAGTGGATAACTCAGCTGTATTAAACTATTCACAGCTAGGTAAATCCCCTGACTTTTGGCTGAATAGGTTGGTAGGATGGATAAACTTGGATAGCTTCAATCTTGTCACTAAAAGTTATCAAAGGGCCAAAAGGTATATCAATTTTAAATATTATTCACCTAAAAATCCTCACTTCCTTACAGAAAAACTTGACCAGAAAAGTGTACAAAACTATGTTGTCAACAAGTAGACATCTGATCTTCCAAGAGATGTATTCAAAGCCAACAAATTTACAAGTAATTCTGCTAATAGATTATCTTGTTGATATCTGCATAATTCCCAATATAAACTAAGTAGGTTACCAACTTTTTGGCCAAGCACCATCAGGAGTAAATTGTAGCTATACTGTAACTGCCACTACTTGAATTAAGCGCACATACTTAATATCTGTCAAATAAACATTAACAAATGTAAAACAGACAATTTTGCTGTCCCTCCAGTGTTCTATGACAAATGAATTCCCTAGAACTGCTAGAAATACATTTGGTTGCTTCATGACCGAGAGATTCACAATAAGTTTGCAACATCCAATGTAGACACACAAAATAAAACTTGAAAATTTAATGTTAAATACAAGTTTGGTTGTTTCAAAGAAAATCCCCCAAGTGTGTGTGTGTGTGTGTATATATATATATATATATATATATATATATATATATATATATATATATATATATATATATAGTTTGAATAAAAACAAACCACTTTAAGGTTCCATGTAATAAATTATTTCACCACAGCCCTTTTAAAGGGCTCTGGATCATCAGACTTTACTTCCAAAGGTTAAAATGAAAAGAAATTCACACACACACATATATATATATGTATTACACATATACCTACGTTTACAGTGTGACTCGATTACAAAATTTACGGACTGTACAATACAGTAGATTCTTTAAAAAAGGAAAAAAAAAACTGTATTGAACAGTTTGTAACTTTTTGTACCTGATGATTGGGAAAGCCATGAAATTCGGAGTTGTAATGTAAATGTAGGTATATATGTAATTATTATTATATATTTTATAGCTCTGTTTAACTAGATTGAGTAGTTTTGTCTACACCATCGATTAAATAGTTATTTGCTCATCTGTATATGTATGTAATCGCTCACATATATAGTTGATTGTACCTCTTTATTTAGATCATATATATATATATATATATATATATATATATGTGTATGTGTGTAAATCCCAGAGGAGGCTGTTTCAACTGGAGCTGAGAGGCTTCATTGTGGTGTGATTTCATTTTAAGATCACCTCCACTACTTCATATTTGAGTTAACTTTATATAGTGATTAGTATTTACTATTTTTAACATAATCATGCAAATAATTGAGTCAACTTTTGGAAAACATACATAATATAGTACATTTACACAAAATAGACCTAAAATTTTACATTTAAATGGCAATAACAGACGGTTCATAAATTACTAGTAATAATACCATCTACAAGATAACCATCACCAGAAGAGTGAAATAACATTAGAATAGGATTTAAAGTTTGTGGGAATGTATTTGATCACAATAAGATATTTGATGCTTTATATATTAACCCCCAACTAAATAAATAAATTAAAAAGAAAGTGATTTATGAAGAATTTATCAATATTGTATGTTTATACCTTAATTTATATTTTCATACAAAATCTGTTGGAAATATTGGTGTAAAATCATGAGAATTTAGTGTATGAAAAAGTAGCAAGAAAATTTACCTTTTATTTCCCTTTCGATCTGGTTTTTCTTTTCCTTTGTCTTTTTTGTCTATCGTCATTTGAGATTTTGAGTAATTACTTTTGCTCTCAGAATCACTGGGGGGGAAAAAAAAAAACAAAAAAACAACCATGCATTAATATGGAATTTTCAAACAAAATCATAAAATTTTATTTGATTTTTCACACTAACAGTATAAGGGATATAGAAAAGTTTTAGTCTGACTAAGAAGCCCCTCCAAAAAACCTTTGGATTCTCAATCATTTGGTCAGGCTGAGGACTTTTTAGCATATAATAATTGTATTTAAGGATTTCAGCAAATCACATTCATCTGCAACTATGAAAATCCAAGTTACTCATAGAAACAACAGCAAAATATATAAATTGCAACTATTTAGGTTAAATGAAAACTCTACAACCAAGTTGTACATTTACTCTTTCATTTGTGGAAATTTATTGCCCTTCATTATGGCTCCCAAGCATAGTGTAATCTTTTTTGATAGTGGTGTTTCTAAGAAAAGGAAAGCCATCCCCAGAGAAGTGAAATTAGAACTTATTAAACATCTGGAGAGGCAGAAATAGTGATAAACATTGGTCAGTTGCTCATACATATTAAGGTTCCCTGTAAGAGATAAGGACATGTTCTTGGTAAACTACAAGTTGCTGAATTCATGATAAAAAAAAAAAAGGGAAAAACAAATTCTTGTTTGTTTTCCTTTCTTCCCCAAATTTGTTGCTGCTTCTGAATACTGCAAGAGAGATGAGATCTTATGCTTTGTCATCTCATCTACCGAGACTCAATGACATCACTGGCAATAAATAGACAAGCAGCTTAAAACAATTTCATTTCATTATATCTATTATATCTTCCATGTTTTTTTTAGTTCTAATTATGTTAACAGTCATAGAAATGTGTTGTTACATCGTAGATTGTTACTTTACTATTGCATTAGCATAGATGAGTAACCTAAGTGCTTATTCATGGAAAATCATGAGTACATTCTGACACACAGAAAATTGCATAACAACACATTGTAGGAATAGAACCCTTGTCATAAGTCAAAGAACCCTGGTATAAATAAACCTAAATTTGAAGTTTTTCATAACTATATATTTTCAATATCACTACTTATCACTATTTCACTTCAAAATATTTTTCTAAGAGTATTCTCCTTTGATGTAACAGCAGTCATTTAAATTTTTACTTGAAATTAAAAGTTAAAATTGGTTTTTCAAATCAAGTTCTAGAGCCATGCAAAAAGTGATGTTCACTAACAGACCTCAATGAAAATGATTCAAGATGAAACTTGAGAAAAAGAAAATAATTCCAATATAGAAATTGTGCACTATAGGAACTGTTTAAGGGTTTTAAAAGAAATAGATCACTGGATATTAATTGCAAAAATTTAACATGTGGTACCAAAACCAAAGATATCAGGAATACCATCTATACTTTTGAAGTAATTTCATACCACCACTCTGTCTGGAAATTTAGTATTTTCATACATCATGTATACTAAAATACTTTTGGCTATAACACCACCTTGATTTTTAATTGTTTCTATTCTCATGTCCAATATGTACATGTCATGAGATGAATGATGCAAGTGTACTTGGGGCAATCCTTTAAGCAAATAAGTTCATCCTCAAGGAGGTACCAAGTAAGGTATCAGACAAATGGTGTTCTCAGTTTAGTTCTGAAAATTCAGTAAATACAAGGGTAATGAAATGTTTTCCTATTTTACTGTCATCCCAAAATCTCCAGGGCAAGTAAACTGGCTGAAGATGAAAAATCCACTGTTATTAATAAGCTGAACATTCATCACAAACACTGGATGGTACAATGATAGTAATTGCTGTTGACACAAAGATATCTATTAGTGATGGCCTATTTTGAACATCTTCACATTCAGACGCTGCTTTGTAATTTAGCAAATGCTAAGCTGTGTTTTATATATATATATATATATATATATATATGTATGTGTGTGTGTGTGTTTAAAATAGATAGGTTAGTTAATAAAACAAAAACAAAAGAAAGGGTACCAATATAATCAGCATGATAAGCATTTATTAAATATTAACCACATGACAAAAATGAAGCACAGAAAGAAAGGTTTTTAGTTTGGAATTTTCACACACGCCATGTCCTTCATCACCAGAGCGAGAAATAAACAGAGAAATGGGAATTACTCACTGACAGATATTTTTGTAGACAGTGTATTTTCTGGTGGAAATCATATTGCTAGCAAAAACCTGATCTCTGTCTGATCCCTTGCTGTGTGCAACTTTTTATAAAAATAAATTTAAAATTTCGATGAGTGTAAAAGTGCTAGGCAGGTCTATTATTATTAATGGGGGAGTAAAACTGCAAACATAAATGAAAAGAGTTATAGGTTGTACCCAAAAATTATCCGACCAAGTTATCAAGTTCAGAAAGACAGACTGTTGTTAGAATAAGATGCAATGAAAAAAAAAAAAAAAAAAAAGAGGAAAAATGGATTATATAGAAATAAAATATTATTAAATAAAAGAAAAAAAAAAAAAGAAAAAAGGGAAGGGACAATAAAATGGATGAAAATTTGGTGTTAAAAAAACAAAAAAACAAAAAAAAAACGGAGGTGTACAGAAAAAAAAAAAAAAAAAATAATGGAAAAACAGAGGAAAAGCGTATACATATATAGATGTGCATGTAAGTGCACACAACAGTGTGTAAATATCCTTTCCCACACCTTAACTAAAGATTTCCAACATTTAAAACTAGGCAATACTATTAGTAATTTGTTTAACAATAACCCCTTACATGCGAGGTGACAGCCCCCGCAACCTCCTCAGACTTTTAACATTATCAAAAATCTGCAACACATCACCTCACCAAGGGAATGTCATCTGCAACAAACCCCAATGCCTGGTCTGCAAACACATCACTCACAACATTTACACCCCAACCACAGTACTTACATAGTATTCAGATCACCTGCTCTAAGCTGTGACAGTTCCAATCTCATATATTTACTTTTCTGTCACAAATGCAAGAAGGGGAATTATGTGGGAGAAACCAGAACAGAGTTCTGTTTATGGTTCAATAACCACAAGAAAAACATCAAGGTCAATAATAATTTTTCAGTCTCTGTATACTTCAATCAACCTGGTCATAGCATCAATGATGTTAGGTATGTGCTATTAGCATCTGTGTTTGATAAGTGGGCGGATAGATGCAGATCGGAGTTGAAGTATATCCCAAAAGTAAACCCATTATCAGCAACACCAGTCCTCGGATGTGTAGGCCCTCCACCCATATTTTAACTCCAAGTTCCCCTACCTACCTACTATATTTTTATGTTCTATCACCTATGATTTCCCTGATTATGTACTATTAATGTAATGGGAGTATTGCCATGTACACTAAGGGCTACTTTCCAGTCACCCTCTTTTATACCATCTTTGGTTTTATCACTAGAGCTTCTTTACATATAAGCTTATGTAAAGGAATGTGGAAGGTTAGTGTAGATACATATTAATCTTGTGTAAGTATTTATATGACTACCTCCACTTGGTTGTGTAAAAAACAGCATAGCATGATGAAAAAAGCCCCTAAACTCAATAAAAACAAAGTTTTGTCATCAAAATGTTTGTTATTATTAAGCGGAAAGACTAAAGTATTTTTTTAAATTTTTTACAAGATTACACAAATAAAGAGGATAGATAACAATTGACCCATGACTTGATAAGGTTAAGATTGTAGTGTTCAAGGAAGCATCCATGTGGGAATCTATTCCACAATGTTCACCTGCCGCAACCACATAAACGATTTTGAATTCTATGAAAGCTGGAAAATGAGGACTGAGCAGCTCCAGATCAAATTTTTGGTTTCATCTGACTCTTGTAGAATAAAGTATGGCAGGAAACCTGTATTTTCTGGAGTGGTAAAATGAGCTAACCATAGATTTCAAGTGAACATAGACATTCAAAGCAGTGAGCCTTATTGAGAGTATAACTGTTCATGATGACTGGAGAAAATACAGGATCTTATCAGTGATTATAAAATGATACTAGTTTGGTTTTTAGCATATTGAAACTTACAAGTTAGTTTTTTTTAATTTTAAGCATTAAAGCTAGGTCAGAGGAGAGATCAGCTGCAAGGTTCTGAATATTTTTATTTTGGAAGGTGCTTCCATAAACTGTGGAAGCATCTGCATAAATATTTACTAATGATCTAAGAATGTTCTCAGGCAGACTGTCAATAAAAAGTAGAAAGAAGTTAGGACTGGAGAGAGCCTTAAATTCATTTAACTCTAAACTTAATTCCAAGAAAAACATTAAATACTGAAAAGAAAAAATTTAATGTTAATAAGGATTTAATTTAACATTTTTAGATGCCTATTATTATAAATGAGATTAATGAAGCCTTTTCTTGCTCATTCACTCTCATGCAACCTGACTGATAAGATATTGCTTGTTATAGTGTTTCTTTAGCAGATGGGGGTGGGTGGGGCAGTACTAAAAAGTACACGGCTTCATCCACTTCCCAAAAATCAATGACCAAACAGAATACTGATTTGGGGATGTGAAGATGGCAGAAAACTTTTCGTTACATCCGTATAACACCACATAAAAATTATGAATTTCTTCAGAGAGCACTGCAATAAAACCTGAGCTCAAAACAATTTACTTTTAAGTAAACTTTATTTCCAAAGACAAAACTGATAATTATATTTCATCAAAGTTAACTTATCTTTCATAAAATTTGATACAATTGTAGAGAATGTACAACTGTGTCATTTTGGCAACCATACCATAGAATAAGGAGCCAATATTGACTACCTTTCAAAGTAAGTGCACCCTGTCTACTATGACCTTGAAAACAATTGAAAAACTCATTTACTGTTAAGACTTTTTTGAAGATATTGTTCAGCTGGGTAATCATTAACTATTTTCAAAACTAAGTTGCTTACTATTTTATTTTTGGAAGAAAACTACAGAAACAGAAAAATTTAACTTACATTTTAATAAAAAACATAATGTAATTGATGTAATCTGTATCTATAAATGGCATTCTGTTAGTGTGTCTGTGTGTTTGTAACCTTGTTACCTCATTCTGAACAAACCGTTCGTCCGATTGGCATGAAAATTCACACACAGATCGGAAATTTACGGCATTCATAATAGACGTCTTCAGATTTTTCGATTGTTCCTCCAATTTTGGAAAAAAATAGAAAAACCGATAGGGAGTTGAATATTGATTTGAAAAAAATTCATCAGTTTTTCAGTGATAGCTTTCACAAATTCCAAGTGATATCCACCAAACTCACGTTGAGCAATGTCCTTACTTATAGTTTTGAGGTGCTGTTCTTTGATTTTAAAAATTGATATCAGTTATCAGAAAAAAAAAAAAAAAAAAAAAATCGATAAAAATCGATCACTTTGGGACATCCGATACAAATCCAATGTAACTGATTTTTGGCTCTGTTTTTGCAAGGCTCTGCAAGGAATTTTCACGAAAATCATGTTGAGCATTAGTTTTATCAAGTTATTGATGACATTTTTCTTTAATATCAGTATCAAATTATCGGAAAAAAAAAATAATCGATAACATCATGCCACTTTTGACTCAAACTGATTTTGATTCAAGCTGATTTTTGGCTATATTTTTCGCAAATGGTAAAGAATTTCTATCAAAATTATGTTGAGCATTATTTTTATCAACAGTCATGAGGTGCTGACATTCATTTTCAATATTGATAACAATTACTGGGGGAAAAAAAAAAAAAAAAAAAAATCGATCACTTTGGGACAATACGATTCAAGTCCAGTCTAGCTGATTTCTGGCTATATTTTTCGCAAATGGCAAAGAATTTTCAGCAAAATTCCCTTTGAGCATAGTATTTACCGACAGTATTGAGGTGCTGACTTTCGTTTTCAATTATCGGCACACCATGCTCTAAAGGGTTTCTTAAGACATTTGTTGATGAGATGCAAATTGGTGGGGACAGATATCCTTTGTACTGGCGAAAGGCTCCAGCCAGAGGCAGGCGAACGATGTAAGTTGAGGGGCACCGTGTTGACAACAGTTGGGTGGTCCTCTATTGTCCTCTTCTCCTAAAAATATTCAATGCTCATATAAACGTTGAGTTCTGCAATTCCATCCGCTCCATTAAATACATATGTAAGTACGTAAACAAGGGCAGCGATGCCACCATGTTCAGCATTAAGGGGACAACAGCCGAGATGAAGTTTCGCAGTACTTGGCTGGGTGGTACCTCAGCAACAATGAGGTTCTTTGGCGTGTTTTCGGCTTCCCAATTCATCAGAGGCATCCAGCAACTGTACAGCTGGCAGTGCACTTAGAGAATGGACAGCGGATTTAATTCACTGAAGGAACTGCGGTAGCTATCGCCGAAAACCCGAAAGACACAACTTTAACAGCCTTTTTTAAGTTGTGCCTTCATGACGAGTTCAATCGAACTTTGCTATATCCACAAGTTCCATCATACTATGTTTGGGCGAACAATATTTGGAGTCACAGGAAGTCTGGCCAGAGAGTTGACGGGTAGCCCAGCATTAAGTTTGACACCTGCCTTGGTCGGGTCTACACTGTCACCAAATCTGCAGGAGTGTTTCTTCCTCCGGTTTCTGCTTCCCGAGGTTGTTGGTCCGACAGGCTTCGAGGCCATTTGCAATGTTGATGGCGTCATGTGCAACACCTACCAGGAAGCTTGCCTTAAACATAGACTTTTGGAGGATGATTTTCAATGGGATGCTGCCATGGCAGAGGGAGCTCTCTTACAGGCACCTGCAACCCTTCAATCCTTATTCGCGATCTTAATAGTAAGATGCGAAATAAGTGACCCCACCTGCTTTATGGGCTAAGTACAAAGACTTCATGTCAGAAGACATTTTGTACATGACACAGCAGCAGTGTCTGTCAGCCAAGTTGGGCTACATGGACCTTATTTACAATAGGGCACTCATTCAGGTTGAAGACATTGCTCTTGAAATGGGTGGAGCTGCGCCAACTACATACGGGTTACCTCTGCCAGTGCAAGATGGCACTGCCAACTTATCACCAGAAATACTGCACGAAACATCTTATTGCACTGCTGACCTTGACCGCCTTACTACTACCAGAACAAACAGCTTACACTAAGGTGATTGACGCTGTCCGACAACAGCGCAGTGGCATCTTCTTCCTAGACACACCCGGTAGCACCGGGAAGACATTCGTTACAAAACTAATTCTAGCTGAAATCAGGTGGCACGGAGACATCATGCTTGCTGTTGCCTCATCTGGGATTGCAGCCATATTGCTGCCGGGCGGACAGACGGCACACTCTATGTTTAGACTTTCGCTTGACCTTGTGAAGGCCGAAATTCCAACTTGCAGCATTTCAAAAGATTCGGGTCAGGCCGACGTATTCAGACGTTGTAAACTTATAGTATGGGACGAGTGCACTATGGCTCACAAACAAGCACTCAAGGTGTTGAATCGGTCCCTTCAAGACATTAGGGACTCCACTGCTCTCATGCGTGGCTTGACTCTCCTGTCAGATGACTTTTGACAAAACTTGCCTGTCCATCCTAAAGGGACAAGGGCCGATCCTGTTCGTGCGTGCCTTAAGTCGTCCAACCTCTGGGCCCATGTCCAGTCATTGCACCTGACCACCAACATGCTCACTCATACTACTGGGGACAATGGGTCCGCTGATTTTTCATGGGGCCGTCTAGCCCTCAGGGAGGGCCGAACGCCTCGACACATAAGGCTACATTACCATGTGAACACTGTGTTCAGTTGTTGACACACATCAACAGCTCAGAGATGCCGTCTTTCTGCATCTTAGTGCCAACTACTGTGACCTTGAGTGGCTCTCTGAAAGAACTGTCCTTGCTCCAAAAAACACTACAGTTACTAGCATTAATGAACAACTCCTGCAGTGCATTCCCAGGGATGATTACAAATCTATCGACAGGACACCCAACCTGGACAACCTTACGGACTACCTGATCGAACATCTGAATTCCTTAGAACTGGCGGGGCTTCCGCCTCACACACAGAAACTGAAAGTGGGCGCGTAACCTGGTTCCCCCAAAACAGTGCAATGGAACACGCATGGTGGTTAAGTCTTTGGCACCAAATTTAATTGAAACGACAATTCTTACCGGTTGTGGAAGGGTTGAAACTGTATTCATACCGGGCATGCATCTATCTCCATTGGGTTCAGATGTGCCCTTTACATTCCACTGGTTGCAATTTCAGGTCAGACTTTGCTTTGCAATGTCTATTAATAAATCACAGGGCTAAACACGACATGTCACGGGAATTCACCTTGGAGAGCAGTGTTTTTCCCATGGCCAGCTTTACGTAGGTTGTTTGCATGTAGGTAGAAGTGAGGACATATTCGTCTTCACTCCCAGGGGTTCTGCAAAAAATGTCATTTACAAGAAGGTTCTGTCGGCTGATGGGACGTAGGCGGCGGCTGACAGTTTTTCAGGACTGTATAAACCGTCAGCGACAGTACAAACTGCCATGCAAAGCTCAGGTTCCCAAGAGCAGTTTCCCCTCTTACCACACCTTCATAGCTTACCTACCTTACAGACATCCATGAAATTTGTCTCCCATTGTCACTACACTGCGCCAGATAAACTCTTCCCTCCACCTGCCTTCGATGTATTTGCATGGCTGCTTGCATTTTCTGTCAAACCCTCTCCTCTACTACCACTGTCATCTCCATTACACCACTACCATCTATGCTGTGGAGGCATCAATAATTGTGTAGGTGCTTCATTGTAGCTCTGTCTACCAGTAACTTCTACGGTACAACACTTCAAACTTTATGGAAGGCCAAATGCTGTGTTGCAAGCTCTATTCCTTTACTGGATTTTTCCCAAAACTGTAACATCCACAGTAAAACTGACAATAACAGCTACTCCCAGTTTTCCCAATTCACAAACCATTGCGCTTAACACAACTATTGACCCCTACATGCAGCTATGATGATCTCTCTTCGTGCGCCACGACAATTACCAAGTGTGTACGAGGGTAGTCATGTGCGTTCGTCCACTTAGTTTCGCGGGTGGGAAAAAGTTTCATCTTGCCATAGGAAATGAAGTCAAATCATTCTTAGTTCATTAAATGGACACTCCAGACTTATCCTAAAAAAAAGAATGGACACAAATTCACCACTAGGTCAAGGGACTTCCAAAAAGGCTAAGGAAGCTGTACTTAAGTAGGGTCGGGTAGGTGAACATGTGCAAACTGGAGTAGAGCAACTTTGCCGACCACCGACGCCAATATGTTAAGCAAGTCCTACAGTGAAAAAAGAACCACTATTATACATTGCCAAAATAAAAAATATTGACCAATTATGAACGGGTGGCAGTCTTCGGGTAAGCACGGAGCAGCAACACAGCAGCCCCACCTATTGCAACCAGTTGCCCTTGATCGCATTGATTTTGCTACCAGTGAGATTCCCGGTCTATCAGTGATCTCAACTACTGCAGATATGTGCGTAAGTTCAATAATTCAAACCCCAAAGCAATTAAACTACATGCAACGCTCGGCTTTACTGCTAGTTACCAATAAAAATGTAAACTTTAAAACAGCCTCACTGTTGCTGGAAATAACTAAAATTGTAAAATAATTTCAACTTTTTTTCCTTCTTTCTAACAAAAACATATTACAATCTAACATTGTAAAGATGCCCACTGGGGCACATCCTCACTATCAATACTGGGTTCACTGATAGTTTCGAGTCTTTCAACATTACATTTTTGAAGATGTCACGTCATTCAGTGCTATCTATTTGAAGCATATCTATACTATTACATTCTTACAGTTATTACAAAGGTTAAAAAACATTCAAGTAAATTATTAAATTAAGTATGATTTCTAAAATGAAATAAATAATATTAAGCTTATGAGAAATATTTTTGAGAGTGCTTGCAAATTGTTTAGTTTTTGAAATAAATGGGTATACCAACAACGATGACATTTTGTAAAAGGACATGATTTTTCTGATAATTGGAGCAAAAAATGCATTTAAATTATTCCTTCATTATGCCTTATATAATGTACACAAAAACTTTCTACAAAAAATACTTTCTGAATGTTATAAAATTAAATGATTGTCATGTTTGTGGCTTGTGTGTGTGTGTGTGTGTATATAATAAAAAATTAAATAACAAATCCAAAAAAAAAAAAAACAAATGAAGCAACTTACCATTTAAGGTTATCTTTTACAGAATAAACCTTTCCACTGTCTTTATTCATTTTTTTGCCTCCACTACGATTTTTATCCTTCATATTGTCAGTATTATCATCTTTACAATATTTATTATCTGGTTTTTGATTAGACGTCAACTGAAACTTTTCAAAATCTCCTTTACATTTATTTACATCAGTGATAAAAGATTTCTGAACACCTGGTTCAGCAGTGTTGTTGTTAACAGACATATTTGAGCATTTGGATTTTTGTTGATAGACTGTAGCTCCAAGATTTGACACACGGATAGAAGTGATAGCAACTTCATCAAGAGAAGCATCATGGTGTACTTGGCAATTAGAAGCAGTCACAAAAGAAGAGGAGTTGCTAATTATGCCAGGCCTCTCCTCATTGTAACCACTCATAGTCAATCTGCAACATGACAAAAACATTTATTAGCCAATTATAAAATGGTTTTTGTGATAAAAGTAAAATACAATAAAAAAGTTACGATAATTTCACAAACATATATCACAAGTGTACAAATCAACGAGATAAATATCTTGTTTGCATTTCCTACCAATCTCTAAACCTGTTATAAAGTTTCTTGATTGTATATGCACAAACTAGGTATCATCCGAAAGTAAAAAAAAAGTTGAGAGGTTTTAAATTACTGTCACACATACTTAACCTTTACCTATCACTAGCATAAAAGTCACCCTATTGGGTAGCATTTAAGCTAGCTCCTGTGGAGAGCTTTTGATTGGGCCTTCAGCTTGTTCAGGAGTTTGAAAGTCCAAGTCTTTGCATAGTCTCAGCATTGGAAGCTCTACTGGCTGCCATTTGATCTGGGTCTTCATTTGCACAGAACTTTTTTTTTGCTCACTGTAGCCTTGGCTCTTTTGATTGCAATCTGGTCCTCTGTTGGCAGAGATATCTTTTTGTGAGGCATACTGTTGCCATATGTGATAGGCAACAATAAGCTATAGAAGAACTCAAAATTAATCACTGCATTCAAGTATTGTATTAATATTTAAGCTTACTATTTGAAAGATCAATGATAATTCTTCTGCCGTCACTTAATTTAAATACGATTTGATGTAAATAAGTCCTTATTTTCTCTAGAAACAATTACTTTTATTTCATGGGTGAGTTTTGCTCGATTCTGCAATTAATTTCAATTATTTGCAAATTCATTCCCAAGTTATAAAAGTTATCGTACAAAAACAATTTGGCACAAAATATCACATTAAGAAAAAAAATTTAAAAAATTTAAAAGCAACAGCAGTAATGAAAACTTGAGAATTCAAAATTTTAGGATTACGGGTCCAGATCCAGCCTGGAATGCTTTTAATTTGCTTATGGAGTTGGCTTGAGTCCAAATTGGTATATGCCGGATTACGGCCTTTAAGAATAAAGTTGAAAAAGTGTGACACAATGACATTGGCATTTATTTATATAGATGTAATGTGATTGTATTATCATAAATTATTCTGTGGAGAAGGTGGGGGAACAAAAAAAAAAAAAAAAAAAAATAGATAAAATTTTTTTGGTACAAGATTGGTTTAAGTTAGACAGCTCCACTAATTTTCGATATATAAGGTGTTTAATATGAGTTTTTATAAATGAAAAAGCTTCCTTGAAGCTTTCATTTTAGCTTTAATTGAAAGCTAAAGGGTTAAATTTACTAGTTCCAGTAAGGAAAATACCCTGGTGTATTTCAAACAGAAATTATATTGATTGGAATTGATTTTTTAAAGTTTTTTTCTAAATTAGCTGATTAGTGCCTTTTCTTTTTTTTTTTTTTTGTCGCTTTTAATGTTGAGTTTAAATTTACTATAGTCTCGTCTCTTATTTTCTGAAAATTTGTGTATGGTTGCCCATACTTTCAAAAATTGGCACATTATATGTTTTATGTACATAAAGAAAATTAAAAATTATTTTAAAAATCTTGGTGCAAAAAATTCTTATTAAGCTTTCAATTTTGATTAGTAAATATAGTTTTCACTTAATAACAATATTACCTAGCCAGATGAAAGTAATGCATAAGTCTAAAAGATTCATATAAACAAGGAAAAAAAAAAAAGATTCATATAAACAAGGAAAAAAAAAAAAGATTCATATAAACAAGGAAAAAAAAAAAAGATTCATATAAACAAGGAAAAAAAAAAAAGATTCATATAAACAAGGAAAAAAAAAAAAAAAAAAACTTCATTATTCATAAAAAAACTTTTTTTTCTTAATGTAATAGTAGGTACCTCCACTTGGTCACATAAAAAACAATATAGCATGATGAAAAAAGGTCCCAAAGTCAATAAAAACAAAATTTTGTCATTAAAATGTTTATGTTATTTATAGAGGAAAGACCAAAGTTTGTTTTTTTTTAATTATTTTTTTAAATTTTTTACTCCTTTATAGCACTTCAAAATTTTGGTTAAAAATCTTTTTTTTTTTTAATGTCAGCAGCAGACCAAAGATAAAGGTTAAGTTTTTTGCGTTTTTTCAAGTGAAAAACACATTAATTTGGAAATTCTTTCAAAAATCAAATAATTGTGGGATTTTAATGAAACTTTCAGGACATATTCAGATATGAATTAATTTTTTAAAAAATCTTGGTAAAAAAATTTTATTTTTTTTAACATAAGTTACCACACACTTAGTTAACTTCATGAAATTTTGAGAAATTAAATTATTAGGGTGGGGATTTTTTTTTTTTTTTTTTATTAAAAGAAAGATACCTTGAAGAAAGTAAATCAATTTTTTTGTAAACCATTTGGCCATTTCGCCAAAAATCTGCTCTGAATCGTAAAATAAAAAAAAAAGCAATAAAACTGACATTATTTGATTAGAAAAGATTTAAATTGCTTTGATAAATAAGATTTATTAAGGACACTATTGTCTTGAGAAAATTTTTTTCGGTGAATAATTAATTTTTACAAGAATTGTTTTCATTTTCTAAAATATTTTAATTAACCAATTTATAATATTAAAAATCGTTTAAAATTCTTCATTGCTTTCAAGGTGGCAGTTTGGTGATATTGTTAAGTGAAAAATTAATTTTACAAATCAAAAATTGAAAAGCTCAAAACAATCATCATTTGAGCCAATATATTTTTTAAAAAATTAAAAAAAAAAAATTTTTAGTGTATAGAGCATTTCCAATTTCTACATATGGGAAACTATACACAACATAATCCTTGAAAGGGTCACATGATTTAAGCGTCATCTGACACTCTCCTTATTTACTTCTGTTTCATCATTAATGCCTTTACATCATCTCTTCAAAATTTCAGAGAAAGTTTTAAATTTAAAGTACTATAAAAATTAAATAAAATAACCATCATGATAACAATAATAAATAAAATACTGTAATATTTCATAAATTATTGATTTTTTACTTCTACCATGGTATTTTATATTGGTTATTAAATTTTAAAATTAATCTAAGAAAATTTTATATTATTTTAAATTTTATTATTTTTTCATAAAGAATCTTCAAACATAACTAAAAGTCAATAATTATGAATTAATTGCTGAATATATTATGTTAATTTGTAAAAATTACTAGGCAGTTAAAAATCAAAACGATGTGTTCACTTAGATTTCGTATATTTGTCAATTCTGGTCACCCATGCTAGCTGTCATCACCTCGTAACTTATCAGTGATGTTAATAACATCAATAAAAACATGATCAAAAAAAGACCTGTTGTTAAAAAATGCTTGTATACTATATTTCTATGATATAAGTAATATTTGTTTCAAATCAGATTAACTTTAAATTTTCTAATTTTACTCAAATAACATGTCACAAATATATATTTTATTTTGGAAGAAGAAGAAAAAAAAAAAAAAAAAAAAAAAAAAAAAAAAATCGAGATTTAAAAAAAAATTGATTTTTTTGTTTTGTTTACAAATTACTTAAACTTAAGAAAATGGCTGCTTTTAAGAAAAAAAAAAAAAATCAAATGAAAAGTTGAGATTCCAATCTTTAATTTTCATTAAAAATAAACCAGAATCTTTAATTAATGGTAATAGTAAATTTAATCATTTAAGCTAAAATAAAATCTTCAAGAATGCCTTTTCATTTTTAAAAATTAATTTTAAACTTTAGGTATATCGAAAATTCAGTGGTGGTACTTATTTGTGTCCTTAATAAATCTTACTTATAAAAGCAATTAGAAGCTTTCCTAATTTAAATAATGTCAGTTTTATTGCCCTTTTTATTTTTTTAAAATTATGAGCAGATATTCGGAAAATGAGTAGTTTGAAAAAAAAAACAAAAACAAAAAAAAAACAAACAACTGATGATTCCTGCTTTTAACTAATAAAAACATTTTGTGATGAAAATTTAATTTCCCAAAAGTATTTTTTTTTATCAAGATTTAAAAAAAAAAAATTTCATTCATTTGTGAATAAGTCCTGAATATTTCAACAATTATTTAATTTTTGTGGGAATTTCCAAGTCAATGTTTTTCACGGGGAAAAAAGGTGCTAAAACACTAATTGTAAATATGTTGACCATTGATGCAACCCCTCCCCCCCAAAAAAAAACATTTACCAAAATTTCTAACAACCTAGAAAGGATTAAAACAATTAAAATAATAATAAAAAAAATACTTTTTCCTCTTAATAACTTTGTTTTTATTCTGTGACCTTTTCCCATCGTGTTATGCTGTTGTTTTCAGTGAAAAAGTGGAGGTACCTAGAAGTTTACAATGGCTGTTACAAATATTTTTTTTAATGAGATTCTTATCAAGCCATGATTGGGGCTTTTTTATTCTTTCAACTACAATTTGTTTCCAAACAGTGAAATTCCTTATTTAATTTGAAGTGCTTATTGTACCTTAAACAATGTCAGAGATATTTACTGCTTGTGCTTTTATGACTAGATGCTGATAGTTAAAATACTGATTGGTAGTAAATGGAGATATGATTAAAATATTTCAATTAATCCTATTGGTTTGCATATGTGCATCTTTACATTTTGTCCAGTTATTATTGCTGTACTCCTTCAGGGAGTCAATTTTTTTCTTTCTTCTCACTCATAGAACATCATTTAGAAAAGAAAAGCTGATTCCATGTCATGCTTTATCTGTGTTGTGAGTGAATGACTTACATATGCCTGTGCCATTTAATGTATACAGACAAATATACAATTTGACTGTGTTTGAAATAAGAGATTAGAATAATATAATACCCTCCTACTCTGTCTGGACAACCTCTTCCCCAAGTGAGCGATAAAATCAAAGTTGGAGATATAAAAAAAGAAAAGAAAATCTCATCAACTGTTTAAATTCCATCAATTCTTTGCTTACATGTGTGCACAGCTGTGAAATAAAACAAAAATCAGCTTTTCTCTTACCTACAATGAGCTTTTCATATTTTATCAATAATTATTCCATTGTTTCTATCTACTAATGCCAATCTATTCATACCTATTTCTAAACTCTTCAAATACCTTAGTATATGGATAATTTATAACAAATTTAGTAATGGAGATAAGGGAATTGAACATAGAATAGGCTGCACCAGGAATATTATTCAATACAACAAAATCTTACAAAACCAAAATATTAACTTGGAACTAGTCATATTCTTACATAGCCTTACTGGACATGAATGTTCATGTGAATGTCAATGCATGGAACCCAACTTATTCAGAAATGCCTAAACTATCAGCTACATGCAAATGTCTTACATCAATGATTAAAATAGCTTCAAGCAAATGAACCCTTAAGGTATTAAAGAAGAAAAATCCTTCATCAGATCTTATAAACTGAGGCTACAGAATTATGAAGAACTTTACCAAATAGCAAAAACTGTATCACTTGAAGACTTTCAATGGGGACAATTAAAATGGATAGCACATAACTAGAAGGGAAAATAATATAATCAAGATGTTGACGTTTCACATTAAACAAAAAGTTAGGAAGGAAACTCACATCAATACTAGAAAAAAAAAAACAATAACAGTGGGCTTGAGAAGAATATTAACAAAACATTAATGGCCACAAAAGTGAATACAGGTAAAAATGGAGCATGTTAAATGAGAAGAAAAAAATGGTACAACTAATTTCTCAGTGAAAAAATATTTTTTAAGCACTGAAAAAAAAAAAAAAAAAAAAAAAAAAAAAAAAAAAGTTAAAATAGATAATTAGATATAGGTACACAATAAGAATTTGCTACAAAAGGAGGTTAAGACATAAAAAAAGCAAAATAATTTTTTTAAGCTAAAATTTCTAAAGTTTTATAAACTTTAGAAATTTTAGCTAAAAATCTTTTTGTTTTAATTTGTATAAGAAATTTGAGCATTTTTGTGCAGTGAAAACCACATCAATTTGAAAATTGCAAAAATCTGATAACTATTTAATTTTAATGAAATTTTCAGGACTTATTCAAAAATGAATTATTTTTTTAAAGAAAACCTTTGTATAAATATTTTTAAATATGTTATCTCCTATCCATTTAATTTGCATGAAATTTTCAGAAATTCTTTTTTGTATTGCTTAATGTTTAAATTTGTTATAATGACAAGTTCTTAGAGAATTTAAATCATCAAATTGGTTTTGGTCCAGTTGTTGAAATTCTGCTCTGAATCGTAAAATAAAAATACAATAAAACTAAGACATTTTTTTATAAAAATTACTTTCATTTTTTTTTTTTTTTTTTTAATTTTAATTAGAATAATTTATAAACTTAAAATTCTGTATTAATTTGTAGTGGTCAAGTGATATAGTTATTAAATTAAAACTATTTATCAATTATAAATGGAAAAGCTCGCAACAATTAAAAAAACTCAAGTATTTTAAAAAGAATTTAAAATTTATTTTTTGTATATAAAGTGTCAATTTTTGCAAAAACAGACATCCATACACATTATCAAACAATGATAGGTACCTATAATAAATTTATTGGTAATTTTCTATATTTTTTCAACAAACATCTTCAGAATACCTAAAAATATTAGATTGCTTAACAAACTAAATTTTTAAGATTACATAGTAGTTGTAAAACACCCCCACCTCAGTGTTAAATGCTTTGCTATGATGTTTTAAACTAAAAAGGTAAAATGTGTTTAAATTCAAACTAATTAAACTTTAAGTCACTTAATTTTCTTCAAATAACATTTCAGAAAAGTATATTTTATTTTTTAAGATAATTATTTTGTGTTGACAGATCTGACAATATGGATGCATTTATTTATAAATTTTATTGATAAGTATAAAAAAAGATTCCAATCAATTTAAATTCAGTTTGAAATGCAACAAATATTTTGTTTGATGGGAATATTAAATTTAATCTATTAGCTTGGAATTAAAACTAAAATTAAAGCTTCAAGAAATATTTTTCATTTTTTTTTTTTTTTTTTAAATGCATAGGTATCCCTTTTTTTATTAACATGTAGCCCTTTGAAGTCATTCTATGACTCACTTAAACAGAATTTATTTTCTAATAAATCTTTGTCTATTTAAAATGTTACAATTTATTTTAAAATTTGATCCTGTTGCTGTCAGCAAAGAGATGCGGGTCTTTCTTTTCATGTGTCATGTTCTTTCAGGATGTAGGCAATCATGGCTCTCTCTCTCTCTCTCTCTCCCTTGCAGCTCTGCTTCCTGCCCTAAACCACGTTCTGTGATCCATTTGTTTAAGTCCAGGTATGTCATGCGTTGTTTTCCCTCTATTTAATTCATGAGTTTCAGATTCTCCAGGTTCTACTTCCTCATTGTGTCCCAGAAACTTGAGCTGCCTCTTCCTGATATTAAGTATAAGCCTATTCCTTGTTTGCAATGTCTCTAAGACCTCATCATTGCAAACACTCTCGGTCCATGATATCCTTAGCATCTTTCTGTGGAACCACATCTGTTGCTTCAAGTCTCTTCTTCATCTATGAAGAAATCGTCCAACACTCGCGGCAGTAAAGAATGACAGATGTCACGTAACAGTTCCGTATTTTTTTCTTTGTTACCAAAGATATCCTCCTGTCTCGCAGTACTCTGCCCAGCTTTTGGAATGTGTCCTTGGCCATCCCAATACACCTACTGATCTCAGTGTCGCACTTACCGTCCTCCGTCAAGAAGTTTCGAAGGTAGTTAAACTTCCACGTCTGCATGATTCTAGTGTTCCCAACCTTCAGATCATATTTCGGGCTCATACTCTTAATGACGGCCATACTGAACTAATAAGTAAGTATAAGGGAGTCATCTCCTCATCACCACTCCTATTGTATTTAAAAGGGGGAAGGTCAACGTTAATCACTGAGATTTGAAGCATCCTAAAAAAAAACAATATTTTGTTCAAGTGGGTGTGCAGATAAATAGCCCTTTCACTTTTTACTGGCTTCATATAGACACTGCCATCTGGCGTCCACAGTGCAAAGATAATATGTAGAGATAGATACAAAAAAGTTACAAATGAAAAATATACAAATACACGTGGCGTGTTATTAAGCCTAAAAATGCGTCTGAAATATTTTATGAAAATACTAACTAAAAATAAGTTCATCAAAACAAAATTAATATTTAAAAAAAAATAAAAAATAAAAATAAAAGAAAAAAAAGTTGGTTTGCTGTTGAATGATATAATTTTTAACTGCTGGAAGTCAATGTCATTGCATATTTCGATGTTTTTATGATGAATATTTGCTTCGATAGGTGCTATGAGGAAAAATTACCCCTAGTTCCATAAAAATCAATTCTATATAGACAATAACAATTCCGTTTTCTGAGAAAAGTTTTCTTTTTTCCCACCTCACCCCCAGGAATTTTTTTAGAGAAATTTTTATTTAAATTACACTACAGTACTCAACTCACAATTGTGTGTGTGTAGACATTTTTTTTAGTTTGCATTAGGTAGTAACTTTTCAAAGGTTAGTTTGTTTTTTTTTTATTAAAAAAAAAAAAACGCTTAAAAAATGTGATGCATATTTTTTGCTTTGTTTTTTAAACACTAACTCTGTAATTCTTTGACAATAATAAAACAACAACAAAGGTTCTTTTTTTTTTTTTTTTTAAACACAGGAACACGATTTGGTTGTTGTGACGAGGAGGAGGAGGAGGACGCGACAATTTCAGAAACGGTGTATTTTAAAGTAGCAAACGCTAAAAAACGTCCAAAATTTATCTGTGATTCAAATCAGCTAATTTTTAATTTTATGCGACAGGTGTTATTGTTGTATGAATACATTTTGAAATGTTTACGTACAATTAAAGGCCAAATACATACGAAGAAAGAAAGGTTGTTTTAAAAACGAAATCAATTACAATATGTGTGTGTGTGTGTGTGTGTGCATGTATGTACCATAATATATTTTTAATATAAAAAATATACATATGTTTTGATTCAAGGAGGAGAAGTAAAGTTGAAACAAATAATCAATGTTAAAATTTACACAACGTAGAAATGAGAAAGTCAATAAAAGGAGTCAATATGGCGGTGATGCCACGTGACTGTAAAAATGATAAGACAACTAGGATTCATTTTGACAATAAAAAAAATCAACAGTATTTTCTCCTATTCAGTGAATGATTTAATAGACTGTATCATTCTTTTTTTTTTAACACTCAACAACTTGTAAGGCATACGATGTTAAAAAATAAGTTTGTGTAATAATCATACCGATGCACCCAAAAGTACAAGATGTCTCTTAAATTACCAACGAAAAATAATAAACTACAAGGGATAAAAACATTTAGGCGAATTATTAACTAAAATAAAAAAATAAAAAACTGGAATTAAATGACATGTAAAATAAAAGGGCTTATGGTAGCTGTACCACGTGATCAGAAACCTTTAAAAAGGTAATGGGATTAATAAATTTCGGATAAACACAAATGTGTACTGTAAACAAACAGAATGTTTCTTTTATTTTTTTCTCTCTCTCTCAATTATTACAAACACGAATCGTTCTGGGTGCGGTAGTACATAATGACTTTCTTGTTTGTTTAGCTGTTGTTCGATGTTTTATTCTATTGTTATTCGTGTGAATGTTGATCAGCAGATTATATTGAGATATTTCCGATTTCTCGCATCACTCAAAAAGAAACATGCGTAAAGAACAAATTGAATATAGCTGCCTATATCACCACTTTGCACTATAAACTTTATAGTAAGATTCGTGTGGTAACAAAAAATCTGAGATGAAAATAAATGATATAGCCGATTAAGAATGTGGAAGAGAAACAGTAACCAAGTCTTTCCAGCTCTGTTACATATGCAACACACGTTTCCATAGATCAGATCAGATTCTAAAAATAAAATAGATAATTAAATAATCACTCAAATTATGTAGTGAGTATTTATTTACTAACTATAATTATTAAAATTTAAAACTAAAAAAAAAAAAAAAACACCTCTAAATATTCAATAAGTAAATTTTAATTTTAAAATAACAAAAATAGCGAGTTTTATTTTTTGATTCAGTAGTAAAAAACAAAATGGATTTTTTTCTTAAAGCAACAATTCTTAAAGACGCTGTATAAAAATAATGAAACTTTATTACTTTACTTTATTTCTTTAAAGTACAAAAACAAAGTAAATAATAAATTTGAAGGACTCGGTGTAAAAAAAAAAAAAAAAAGTTTGGCACAGATAAAAAAAATTACTTGTTTAAAAATTTAAATTTACAATACAAACAGCGATTGTCGATTATTAAATCCTGAAACTAAACTCCTAAGTTTTATACGTTGTCAGACACTTTCACTGGGTTTTAACTTTTTTTAACACATTACGCTACAGATTGAAGTTTAATATGTTACTTTAACTTACATATGAAATAGCCTAATTTTTAGGGTTTGCTAAAACAATTCGCCGAGGAAATCTACAAAAACAGAAATATGCAATCCGTTTCAGTTTTAAATGAAGGGGGCAACTCATTTCACAACTTTTAATTTCTGGAAAGTTGTATAGATTTAGGACTCACAGAGAACTACAACTATTAAGCATGAAGTAAAAATTAAATATTCAATTCTGCAAGGTTAAATTATAAAGAAACAGTGAATTCAACTTCTTAAACCATTGATAAAAAACATCGACGAAATGAAAGCTTTTTCTGCGAATAAACTCAATAATAGTGATGATTATTTAGTAGAGTCCAAAACATAATGAAAGACAGACATACAATAACCTTACCTACACAGACATCTACATTTTTCATTTCTCGGTTGTTAGATCAACATAACCCAAACAAGTAACTGTTTCCTGGGTGAAAATGGAAATTAATTTTCCAGAAATATGGCCGCCACATCAGTTCGTTAGCAACCAATTGAAAATGGCGTCTGAAATTAATCAAGGTTATCTGCCCTTGCTTAGAAAATTTCGTCACCAGGTGCACTAGTGATCAATTATAAATTTTGTAGATTTCATGATAGATGTTGAATTTACTAAATCTGATTGAAAACTACAATAATGAATTTGAACAAATATTACAAAGCCAGCGCGCTATTCACTGCTGCATGAGAGTATATCTGGAATTCTGTGTATTATCCAATTGATAGATACTTCTAAGCATAGACTGGCACAGTGCCACAAGACTAGAGCATCCAATAAGATTCAAACTTACAAGAAAGAACTTGCAAAATTAGTTTATTAGTTACTAACCAGCATTCTACAACATACACTTTTATATATATAAGTATATAATGATTTGATTTTACCTTGTGAGCATGTTTACTAAATGTTTTAATACGCAGGATATATAGCAGTGATTCTTGGTACATGCATTTTCAGATAGTATATAAAGTAAGTAGGGAAGAAGAAAAAGGTGCTGAATAAGTATTATTGTTTGTTTTATTGCTGATGGATACAACTTTTTCCTTTCATATCTCAAATACAGCAACATATAAACCTGTAATACAAGTCATATGTGATGTTGAGAGGACAATTCATGTCTGCAAAGTCAAAAGATAGCCATCTGCTCTGTCTAAAGCACTTGTTGATTTTTGTCGCTAAAATTGTATACCAAATACAAGTGCCAATATGATTAAATTATGTCCTTCAGTTTTTCCCTCCAGGCATTTCCAGGGGCTTATTTGATGTGCCACACTTACTATTTTTCAAATAATTTTGTCTGTAGCATAATCAACTTATTATATGTTCATTTAACTTTTGTCTATATTTCTGAGATGTGGTGTCGTAACTATTTAAATCATTTATATTGTTCAGACTGTTGTCCTCATCTTTATTGCCACATTCATGATGTTTTGAACATTGTATGTTCCAGTCTTCTTCAGGTGATATTTGCTGGAATTTCAAATTGAACTTTTTATTTAGTCCACAGGGGTAGATTATTCTAATTCCACATGCCATGCCTTTGGATACCCCAGTTTTAGTTTATTTCCCTTGATAACTCAACTCTCCAATTTTGAGTTCTCTCTGTTGAAGCCAGAGATTGAACTCTTTGGATCTTTTGCACCAATCAACCAACGTTTTTATCCACTGGGCTATGTGTCCCCAAAGACTAAATAAAGGGATCAATTCAAAATTCCAACAAATATCACCTGAGGAAGGCTAGAGCATACACTGGCCAAAATGCCGTGAATGTGGCAATAAATATGAGAATAACAGTTCGAACAATGTAAATAGTGTAAATCCATTCAATTTATATAAAAATTGCCAGCAAATTGTTTCTTTCAACCAGCGTGTTTATTTTATAAATTGAAAAATTTCCCACAGCATGATAATTGTAGTTGATGTAAGAGTACTTCATATAAAAATAATATTCAGAAATCTAATTGGTGTTCAACATGTCATCTGGACTGTTTTCACCACTAAAAGTCTATACATTTGTAATTGATGCAAAAGCTACAGTAGCTTGACCATTAAATGATTTTATTTGTAATATCATGATACCAATTTTTAGTTTTGACATCTGATAAATTTTAACATTTTGTTTTTTTACACTTTTGATTACTAAATTTCATGTTTTAGCCTTAAGATCAAAGGGTTTGTGTAAGATTTTGAAACCCATGTCACATCTCCAATTTCATTACTTTTTAAAATAGAGCTAAAAAGCATCTAATTCTATTTATAATGCAATCATCGTCCTTCTGACAAAATCCAACTCGGCTTATATTTTCTTACCATTTTTGAGCCTTTACTACACTGCACCTAAATGACCTTGAGTTGTCAGCATGTGACAAAATACATTTTTTTTTGCTCCATATCAGTGAGAACATACCAAATTTCCTAATTTTCAGAGCCTAACTGAACCCACTAGATCATATAAAAAACAAAATACAAGCCAATAAAGTCATTAAAAAGAAAAAGTTTCCCAAAGTAGATACATCACAGGAAGATCAAATTCCCACTAATTTACTCCTACTGTTTGACTAGCATATTCCTTTTCATTCTGGCAACAGTAAGTAGTAAAATAAATTCTCATTACAACAAACGTTTATCAATATTTCTTCTATAAAAGTATTTAGTTGGTAATTTTTAAGGAAATTATTTTTGTCATTGTTACTTTCAGTTGGTCTAATGAATCATGTCTGCCCAAACTTTGTTAATAAAAGAAAACTGATGGTCCAACCAGAAAAGTTGACATAAGCAAATCTGTGACTTCTAAGTTTTGATCAATTAGATATAAGTATAATGTGACTTACAAATTTGTTCATGTAGATATATACAGTTTTTTTTAAAGTTTTATTTATATTCCAGAACTTCAATATTTCACACTTATGTATATAGATACAAAACGTTTTAATGAGCACTATAATTATAAAAAGGATTTTTATTTGAATGGAAATTGTATCCCTATTCTCATTTACTACAAAATATTTTTATTTCAGTTATTTTATAACTAAACTGTACCTGTTTTTTGTACACATTACTTTCATTTATGTGTACGAATAATTTTATTATAACAATAATTATATCAATTATATCAATTGAACTTCACTATATAAATATAAAACTTCTAATTATGTTTTCTTTATTCTTTGTTTTCTTTGTTGTAAAAAATGTCATGAGTAAATTTTCATTTTAACATGAATGATAATAAATTAGTTGTTTTATGAAACTGGACAAGCACCAATCATATGATAAGGAATAAGATCTAGAACCCCACTCCCCACAAAAAAGACTGTGTATATTTACATGAAAAAATCTTTCATTATACTTATCTAATTGATTACAGCTATTGACTTACTGATTTACTTATCAGTTTTTGTCTATTAGTAAAATTTTGGTAGATAAAAACGTGATTAGGTTGAACAAAGGAAAGTAACAATGACAAAAATAATTTCTTCAAAAGATTACCAACTAAATATTAATACACAAAATGCAGCCTTTAAACTGAAAAGGGATATTTGATAGACATTTTGTTGATCTGTAAATTTATTAAATAATTTTGTTAGGTGTCATGTTTCATTAAAACTTGATTATGATAATGTTTGAAGTAATTATAAAAGACATTAAATTATAAAATAAAACATCAGCCATCTCTTTTCACCTGCACTTCGTTTCTTCATGTTTTGTACATTTCACTTTTTTGCTCAACCTTTGACCTGAAGTTGTATTCTCATAAAAATGTCATTACTGTTTTCTATTTACATTTTGTTATATTCCATGCTAATAGGAATATATACTTGAAAAACAAGGTGAATAAAATAAGTAAAGGTTAATTGTACAAAACCAGTACAATAAGAATAAAAGTAACAGTTATGCACAAGGTCGTCGCAAGTCAATCCAGTAGAGAGTGCTACTATTGGAAGGTCAGTAGTTCTTGTGTAAGTCTGAGTCGTACTCAGCAAATCCCAGCTAGTATATTTAGCTACCCTGCCATGAGGGTTGCATGTGGCACAAGGCCAGGTTTAACGTGGGTTCTCTGAGCCTGTAGGCTTGGCCAAAAAATGCCCGTAGAACCCACATAACAGGATGGGGCTGGTCAACCTCCCCGAACGAGACTCTGCCCTTTGGCTGAGCCTCGTCCGGGTTCCTCTCTGCTCAGATGCAGAGAGTTCATCTGTTTAGCTGGAACAGGTCGCAGCTAGACTCTGTAGTCTGTTGACTTACAGATACTTATAGGGAGTTACTACCTATAGTGTAGTCACTCATGGGGGTGACAGGTTATTTCATTACATCACATTTGTACCAGAAAAACTGAACAAATAAAATTTGTGGCAAACTTGAACCTTAGTTTCTGCAAAAAAAAAAAAAAAAATGGAGCCTTCAAAAGTGGGGTGCTTTTCCACTGATACTATTATTTTAACTACCTTCACTCCTTGGCAATGTTTATTGTTTTAAAAATGATGATTAGAATTTTAATAAAGCCTAAACATATGAAAGTGAATTTATACAGTTTTTTGTTTTTGAGAATTGACAACAAAAATAATAAACATTATTTATTTATTAGATTTGATTGACAAAACATTGACTAATTGCCAATTGATTCAAACTTTACAAAATGGTAAACAATAAGGATTTCCTTAAAGGTCATTCACATATTTTAATAATTTAGTAAATGTTTATAAATTTATGAATAAAAATTGTTTTCATAAATTATAAATATTACATTAGTTTTAATAGTATTCATGTTTAGAATGTTCTAAATATAAAATTATTCTTGTAAATAAAAAGTCTATTAAATAAAGTGTGTAGTATTTTGTTGTAACTTCTCAAGATAAAAAAATAATGTATAAAATGACTTTCATCATATGTTTAGGTTTTATTTCAATTCTAATCATTGCTTTTTAAAATAGTAAACATTGCTGAAGAGTGAAGCTAGTTAAATAATAGTGATGTCAAGGAAAAAACTGTTCTTATGACAATCCATTTTTTGTGGGCACAAAGGTGCAAGTTTGGCAAATTTTGAATAACTCACTTAAATGATGTTCTTCATGACCCCTGCACTATATAAAACATTTTCCAAGTTATAAATTCATATTAAAATCACTTCACAGGCTAATTATCCAAAAAACCTTATTATTATTACTACTACTACTACTACTACTACTACTACTACTGTTGTTGTTGTTAAAGTATTATCACTAATATGCCACAATGACTATTTAACAGATTTTTCATATGTCTTATTTTATTAAGAAAGTCTGAAGTTAATGGATATAGAGTTATCTCCCTTGGGCATATTTTTTTGTATGTGCGTAATTTATATTTACTTCTTTATTTCAAATTACCTGAAAACTTGTGGCTTGATTGAACTGGAAACTGCTTTATGCTCCAAGTTAGAATATTTTAACAGCATTGCACTAATAAAAATAGCACTATGATGTGCTGCTTTTGTTGTGTTGTGGTAACAAACCTACATTATTCTTCTTAATCTTACTTAGTGTTTGTAACAAATAATTTTGTACACAAAATTTATCTTTGAATAAAATATTAAACTTTTTATTTTGTTTATTATTATTAATACTTTGTCTCATGATATGAAGCACTGCTTGTTTTATGCATATCTTCCAGAATTACCCTGCTTGGCTGATTTTTGGTAAAATATAATCTTTGGTATAATGTTGTTATGTCTATCTATCTATCTATCTATCTATCTATCTATCTATCTATCTATCTATCTATCTATCTAGATAGATAGATAGATAGATAGATAGATAGATAGATAGATGGATCTTATGTTGATAATTGTATTTTGGTTGTTTGTGAGATGCTGGTTGATATGTGCATGAATTGCACTGAGTTTCAAAAAATGACAAATCAATCTATAAAAGTTTATGGTGCATGTGTGTCCAATCTAAGAATTTAATGCCTTCTTCATTGTTAATATATGTAGGTAAAGATACATCAGTAATTCTTCAGCCAAATGATTACAACTTTTTATTTTACACAACAAATATTTCTTTTTTAATATAATCTCATAACTTGTCAATGCACTTGTATTTTTCAATAGATGAATATTGTTTAACTTGTCATGTATCTATTTTTGTCTAGTTTATTGATACATAATACTACCTACCAACTTCATAACATCCACTATCCAAAACAACTTATCCCATGTATCCATCATCAAAATAGTCACAACCACTTCTAAAACAATTATGGATGTGATCAGAATCCCAAAACACCCATAATAATAATAATTTAGAAGCAGGCATATATAAAATAAATTGCCAAAAACTGTTCCTCATAATACATTGGGGAAGCATGCAGAAATGTAAAAAAAAATGTTTCTATGAACACAAAAGAGACCTTATACATAACAATTCATCAAATGCTCTTTTCATACACAGAAATAAATTCAACTACAATTTTGATTTAAAAATGCTACACTTATCAAAAAAGAAAGTAATTTACTCAGATGAAAAACTCTCAAGAGTACCACTATTAAATCTTACCAAAATATAAATCTAAGCCTTGGTTTCTTTCCAATCTCGCCTATCCTGAAAGAATTACTACTTTCCAAAACTATGGTAATGATGGTCGCTTTATATATCTATATAGGCTTATGGCTATATCACGTTGAAACACTGGTTCTTGTACAATCACCAAAGTTAAGCAATGTCAATCCTGGTCATTATCTAAATGACTAAACGCTTTTGAATACCAGCTGCTGTAAGCTTTCATGTGTGGATGGTGTAATGGATAAAAGTTATAAAATATGAGAGAAGAGAGTCAAGTTCCAATTCCAGTCAGGTGAGTTATATTCATTTACGTGCAAATACACTTGGGAAAAATATGAATCTACAAATTCTCCCACCCCAGCAGGTTATTTAGTACTTGTATACATAAAGATTTTTTCTAAAAGGGTTGTTTGTATATGAATACATTGTATTGAACTACAATCTTAAAATATTAGTCTTCATTTTAATTACTAATAGATTATACATCTTTAAAAACATATAAAAATATATACATATATATATATATGTATGTATGTATGTGTATATATATATATATATATATATCGATAGATAGATAGATAGATAGATAGATAGATGAATATAAAATATCATACATTAAGTTCTGTTGCTAATAAAATTATACTTGAAGTATAATAACAGAACTAAAATTTATTTTAATAATTAATTTTACACATTTGTGAAATCAGTATGAGATTTCAGTTGATCCAGGAAATAGGTTTGATCCTATTGACAGTGATATTGTCTTTTTAATTTCCTTTCAGTATAGCATAACTTTGTCCACTATGACTTTATATAGATCTTGGTAGGTTACAGTCAATGTCTTTTTACTGTGTCATTTTGTTTGAAAACATACATGCTGTCATAAAAATTCTTAAGTGTGTACAGTTGTTTCAAACCTTGTTGAGTGGATTTAATTTGTAGTTGAAAATTTTAGATCCTATAAAAAAGGTGATTATAGTTGTAAATCATCATTTTCATCAGAGACCTGTCCTGGTACAAATAAACATGTGCCAAAATCTAATTCTGCTAACATACAGCCTAAATCTTTATGACATTCCTTATAGACAGAAGAATTAAGGGAAAGTTGTCAATCCAGATTGTTGTGTCCTGTCTTGAAATCACTCTACTAGTCCATTAATGCATGGATAGTAGGTTGCTGTTTTAATATGTTTAGACCCTATTAACTCATTGAAAATCATATATCCTTGGAACACTGTGCTCTGTGGTGTTAACAATACGTATCCTTCAGTATTGGTCTAGTTTCTGTTGATGTCTTTAAGTGGAATTGTTGTTGGCATCATGTGAATTTATTAACTGTCATCCCAGGACCTATATATATATATATATATATATATAACACAGTATAAATAACAAAACCTATCATTTTATAGTATTAGGTGGAAATTCAGTTTTGTCTATAAGACAGGGTATGAAATAGGCATTCCTTCCTTTAACCAATCTGTGCACAGAAGATCAACAGTAAATTAATTTTTTTCCATTTTCTTCATTGCTCATCCTTTCCCAAATTGTAAAACGAGGAAATACTAGATTTTTTAAAAATCAGTTCACCCCAAGCAAGGTGATAATACCACTAAAAAAACAAGGGAATACTGAGGGTGAAAAAGAATCAAAAGACTTTAGAAGCAACTGGAAACCAAATCTTAAACAGGAAACAAGGGAAAAACCTCTGCTCCTGTTCAAAAGACTGGGGAGGAATGTAAATATATTCATTTCAATGCCACATTTGTGCGACTAAAGATAAACAAAAGGTCCAATCATACATGTGTAAAGACTGAAACATCGAATCATTCATTTTACCAAGCTTTGAAATCTACAACTCAAAAGTGAATTTTTTTAAATAAATATTTTAATACATTTTTTTGAGTTTCTCTTAATTTTATTGATGTTATTTAAAATAATGTTAAAGTTAAAAGAGAAAAAGTTTTTAAAAATGTTTTATTAATTGCCCCTGTTAGGTTAACAAATATACCCCCTTGTTCAAATTAATTGAAACAAAATGAATAATTCCATTATTATTTACTATTTTTTCATCTTTTTCCAATGAAACATGACCCAGTACCCATATGTCCATTCCACAAAGTCATTCCTTGCAGATTGACCACAGATTTTTCACTGGATTTCAATCGGGAGAGTTTCCAGGCCAGTTGATAGTACTTTGATTTGCTCACTGGTAAGCCTTGCCAGTGTGTTTGTGCAGCATTAATAATTTTCGTACACTTCCTTGGAGTAACGTCCATTGCAAACAATGGCCGTAGGACAACTAATCGACAGTTGGGACAATAGTTTCTGGGCATGATAAAAATCTGATTCCATCATGGATGACAAAATATTTTTCAAAGCCAAACAAATTTCATCATACATCTCGAAAATAGATTCATATTACTGCACACCACTGCAAATGACCTAATCTGAGGAGAAAATAGAAATCGATCACACCCGGTCACTCAAGTGGGCCTAAAAACTGACCTAATGGTGAAAGAAAGGAAACTGAAGCAGTTGTTCCAATTAATTTGCAAAAGGGTGTATATTGGGTGGCCTTGATAGTATCTGGCTGTCGAAAGTAGATATCCAAACATTTATAATTAAAAAAAATTAAGACGACTAGAGAGAAGTCAGAAGAAAGTGCAAGAAACTATTATTTTCTAGAAAGAGATCAAGCTAACAAAGGAAATGAATGTGTTACACTTCTTCTCTCTGAGCCTGTAAAGGGAAAGTAATGGATGCTAAAAAAGGCTGTAGTTACTCACAATCAGGTACGTCTTCTTGTTATAAAGGACTGTCTATGCTCAAGCGTGGAACACATCTTTCTATGATGTCTATGAAATATATGTACTTCTGTAAAGTCAGGACTCTGCTGATTGACTGTTGAGAGTCACATGACCGGCCAAACGCAGTGCATACTGATTGGAGAAGAAGGAAAGTTATCTCAACATCTCGAATATTTAAATTACCACCACTTGAAGAAAAAAAAAGTTGTAACTGAGATACTTATACCACATTTAAATGTATTAATTCGTTTGTATATTTTTCGGTATTAATTACATGTCACCTCACTTGACCTTTTTTTTTCAAGTTAGCTGAGCATTGTTTTAAGTTTATCTTCCAGAAGCAAATGTCACAAAACCTTATCCTTCAAACAATTTTTAACGCGTTCTGTGTTCATCTTTGTTTTGCTGAACTGCAGTATTTGTCTGATTTGATTTTGTTTTTGTTCGTTTATTTTATCGTTAATTGTCATGATCCTTGATGTCACAGGTGTGTCATTAAAAAAAAAAAACATAAAACGTCCATTCATATTCATTTAAACAGTGTTCCCACACTTAAGTTAACAGTAACACGGTTTTCGAGTCAACACAGCTTATTAATTGCAATCTTTATAACACGAAGTAATTTCAGCAAGTTTTAAATTTGAAATTTAGGATGTATTCTGTTTCCATAACAACGGTAGGTGGGCAGGCAGACAACGTCTTATCACCAAGACACGTGTCATGGTCTCACGGATTCATTGTTTTAGTTTGCCTGCAGCAGCAGTAGAGGAAAGCTGCCATAGTTTCATTCTTACAACGATGAATACAATTTCTAAAAAAAAAAAAAAAAAAAAAACATTAAAAAAAAAAAAACAGAACACATGAATGCATTTTTTTATATATATACTAAAATGAATATTATTGTATATACTGGAGTATAGTGCAAATTTTTTTGAATAGTTTTTTTCTTCAAAAAATAGGTGGTTGCATTCAGAGCCAGCACATACTACCCTGAACCTTCGACTGGCAGAGGGAAGCCTGCTTGGGGGCGCCGGGCTGTGCTTTGTGACCATCACCATCTTATCAACATTTAATTTTTCTACCTACATTTATATACATTACAAATTAAACTAAGTACAACTGACTATTAAAAAATGAAAAACTTTCTTGGATTTTGACGTCATTCTGGGCTCTTTTCTGTTTTGCTCATGCTAAGTTTCGAAAAAACTTGTAGTGAGTGCGAAATAATAATAACTCCCTTCACCACTCCTTTCAAATTCGGAAGTCTGTGGAAGAAGGAAAGAAATTCTATAGTCTGTGAGATTTTTGCCTTTCATAGAAATTAACCGGTGTGCCGAGAAGAAGGAAATAAATTTATGAGCCTATGTGAAATTTCTTGTGGGGCAATGAAAACCATGCCTTCACAGAAATTAAATGGCGAGCTGAGAAGAAGAAGGAAAGAAAGTAGCGAGCCCACAAGTAATTATTTTTTTATATAAAACGAGGAGAAACATTTGATTAATCAGAATAGTGTCTGAAGTCATATGAAAGGTTTCGTTTTATTTCATTGTGACCAGTTTTGAAGTTCTAACCAGTATAAAATTGCTTGCCAATTATATTTTCAACATTATGAATAAAAAGTAATGAATTTCACAATTGTTGTGGTAGGATCCACCTAATTTGCATAGTGGAGTATCGGCCATATAAATATGGTTGGTACCGGGAAGAGAGTGGAAGGAATCGAGAGATCCAACCAGAGACTCTGCACGACTGCGACTCAGTCAACACACATTCCAGGAACGGTCTTCCCAGGAATATACAAAAGACTATATGTAAATATTGTGTACACTTTCTTGTTTCAATACATTTTGTTCTAAGTACATTTTGTGTTGCATTATTATTCCATGCATTAGTCAAGTTTCAACAACAATGTTTTTCGAGACTTAGCAAGAGCAAAACAAATTCATGGATTTGGACGACAAAAGAAAAGACTGCAGAATGACATCAGAATCTGTGAAAATTTTTCATCCTTTAATACTAATAGTCAGTTGTGCTTACTTTAATTTTTAACGTATATAAATGTAGGTAGAATAAAGCAAATATTAATAAGATATCGAAGGTCACAAAGTACCATCCGGTAGCACCAATCAGACTCGGTTCGTGGGTAGTACGGACCGACCCTGGGTGCCAGTTGCTGCTAAAATCTAAAGTAAGAAAAAGAGAAAATGAAGAGAAGAGTTAAGCAAAACGATTGGTTAATTGCATGACATAACGAATAGAAGAGGCGATGAAGATTACAACTGCATCTCATTAATTAAAGGCTAGAGGAACTGGATGATGGTTAATGTTTTCGAAAATAAGGAATCACCAAGAACCAAATGTTGTTGTTCCCATTAATGTGACGAATGTCGGACGTAAACTGTGCGATGTAGTCCAACTGTCTTATGTCACGAGGGTTATACTTATCAGTTTTAGAGTGCAAGGCATACACTAAAGGTTTGTGGTCAGTGAAAATTATAAAATTCCTGCCCTCTAACAGATGTCGGAAATGACGAACAGATATATAGTAAGAAGTTCACGTGAGAAAGTACTAAATTTGCGTTGTGCTGAATTCAGTTTCACGGAAAAGAATGAAAGTGGTTTCTTCACATTATCACTCTCCTGGTGTAGTACGGCTCCTACAGTATCAGCAGATGCGTCCGTAGTAAGAGTAAGTGTCGCTTCTTCACTATCCGAAACGTGAGATAGTTTGGTGTAATTAGCCAGGGCTTCCTTGGCATTATAGCGGTTGCTATGTTTTCCTCACCCACATACACTCCAAGTCATTTTATTCGCCTGCGATTGGCTAATAAATTACTACTATCTTTGTATAGGACAATTTAGCCATCGCAGTCGTTCCTTTGAATCTTTTGGTTCTGAGCATACTTACCTATTCTGTTTAATACGTGTGTAGTGATTGGTTAATTTTTAACCAATCACATATTTTTAATGTAAGATCAAGTTTTCCCGCGGTTCTGTGGGAGCTTACCTCTTTTCCTTAAATCGGGAGACTTTTCGCAAGTCGCCAGTAAGATCCAGTAAGATCCCAGCCGTCAACACAAATCCACGATCTTGCTCATCACACTCTAACGCACGCACAGTCACAGAATTTTGTGATTACAGACTTACATTTTCTCTCTGTAACTTACACCAAGCACAATCAACCAGAACTTTGTTGATTCTAACCAGTTTATTCACAACACATTTCAAGCAGTTGTATTCTTGGTGTTATTCATTCTTTACATGCAAACTTTGTTCTAACAATTATTTCAGAACATTTATCTCACAAGAGAGCTTTCTACAAACAGTTGATTACAATCAATCTACAGTCAAAGGGAAACAACTTCCTTCTCTTTAATCTACCTTGTAAATACGATTTTATTTCATGCTTGTTGTATTTTATTCAATATATATTTGTTGGTTAACAAATTGGAGTTGTTGTTATTATTTCTTGAATCCTGTACGTGGAAGAATCATTAATATAAATAGTAGTAGTACCTGTATATTTGGTGTTCCTGCTATATTTAGTGAATCGACGCGACGCTCTATTTGGTACGTATGCTACAGTATTATTAAATGCTGACAATGCATCGTCAGTTAGAATAATCTTGCTGCTCTTTCTTTGATTTTGTAACAAGTTTGTCAACGGAATCAGCTTTTGCGAACAATGAGGTATGAATTACCTGTAGTAATTAACTAAACCAAGAAATCTACGTAGCTGTCGAGGTGTAGTTGGTTGTGGGAAGTTCTGAATTGCTTCGACCTTATGAGAGACGGGTGTAATCGCCTTCCCATCTATCTTATGACCAAGAAAGATCAACTTCGGTGTAGCAAATACACACTTAGTAGGATTAATTTTAAGTCCGAAGTTTTTCAATCGCTGAAAAACCTGTTCCACGTTATCGGTGTTCTTCCATGTTCCTACTCGCAATCAGAATATCCTCAATATAGGCGAATGTGAAATGCAAGCCACGCAGTACTTCATCTGTAAGTCGCTGGAAGGGCTGCGCTGCATTTCTTAGATCGAAAGACATTCTAATAAACTCGAATAAACCAAACGGTGTAGCTGTCTCGTGGATGTCGTCTTTTGCCACAGGAATTTGGCAAAAAGCCTTTCTCAAGTCCAACTTTGTAAAAATTGACGGTCCTTGTAAGGTTATTGCAAAGTCTCGTAGATGCGGGATTGGATATTTGTCCAGCACTGTCCGAGCGTTAAGTCGCCGAAAATCACCTCATGGTCTCCAAACTCCAGCTTCCGATTTCGGAATCATATGCAAAGGCGAAGCTTATAGGCTGGATTATCCCTACGTCCAACATATGTTGAAGAAACTCAGTCTTAGCAATTTTATATTTATCCGGGTGTAAATGCCGCGGAGGTGAATGTACGGGAGGACCAGTTGTCTGTATCCTGTGTTCCGCATTGTGTAAGATTGGTTCCATATAGTTGAACGGTATCAGAATTCCCGGATATTTTCGTAACAGGCGTTGAATACTGTTGGCAGTAGGTAGGGCTGTACTGATACCTTCCGTTGTCAATTTCGATGTAATTCCCTTAATTGCAATATAAGTATTTTTATCTTCTAAGGATCGGGAAGACATGTTCACTTTGAGTTTAAAATGAGCCAAGAAATCAGCTCCTAGAATTGGTGACTTGCGCGATTGTAAATAAATACCCATGTGAATAATCTACGTAACCCTAAGTTTAACGTTAGTGATTTTTCACCATAGGTTTCTATTCAAGAACCGTTAGCAGCTTGGAGGTTGTATGATGTAGCTTTGGTCGCCATGTTTGCTGTAGGCGGGATCACACTAACTTGTGCGCCCGAGTCAACTAAGAATAGGTAATCAGAATTGGCGTCTTTAACATAAAAAAGACGGTTAATATTTTTTTCCCCGGTAGCGAACGCCGTCTTCACCTGCTTCCAGGAACGTCGTTTCCTGCTTGCCGTGTCGGTCTATTGCCAAAGAAATTTGCGCTAAACCTGCAAGGTTTACGGCATTTAAGTGGTCAAACTTAGCATGATACCAATATACGTTGTCCTGATATTTTTATCTATTTCGTGACAACGATCTGTGTCTACGTCGTCGTGATTCAGGAGGAGCTCGATCAGTGAAGTTGCATTTCTGTTGTCGTAGAGACCCCTGAATATCTTGCATCTGAATGGTAAGTTGTGCTAATCTGTCACTAAGTTTACACATGTCGTCTGCGTCAACCACCGATGCTACTGACTGTCTCTGGGTCGCAGCATACACAGGACTAGCTGGCTGGTTATCGGCTATTTTATCAGCTAGTTTTTATAATTCAATTTCATCTGGGAGGGAAGCTAAAATTTGGATGGTGTTCACCGCGTGAAGCTTGTCAAACCAAAGCTGTCTTAATACTGTGTCAGACATTGTGATGCTTTCTAATAGTACTCGCAATTTAAGCAGCAGTTGTGACGGTTTGCTTTGCCTTTGTCCCAGGCTTAAGTTATTAAATAGATCACGCAGCTTTTGTTCCTCAGATTGGCCAGTTCTATGGAAAATATCTTCTTTTAGGGTATCATAAGGTTTATAGCATCTCATCCAGAAGATCCGAAACCTCAATCGCTACCCCCGCCGGTAGCTTCTCTACAACGTAGGCATATCGGGAAGTTTGTGAAGTTATCCTCTTGGCGTTGAATATAGCACTTAACTGTGCGAACCAAACTAGACTAGTACATTGGCACTGTTGTAAGCTGGCAAACTCACTGTTATTGCAGCCCCTGTGTGTGCATCAGTCTGCTCAGCCATAATGTTAAATATCTCCTCGACGTGGAGTTAGGATATCAGTTAAATTGGGTTTAACAATATGTGGTGATTCAAATTTTTAAGCGTCGGTACAAACGTTAGAGTCTCAGCTGAGTTGTCAATGTGAAATGTGAGTAGTTCTCTTATCGCTCGGTTCTTTGCCACACACATTCGTATTCGTGGTCACCATTAATTTAGCGGTATTTACAGCCTAAATCAACCAGTACATTTTCTACTTTATGAATGTGTAAGTAAACGAAAAACAAGAGAAAGAACACAAAAAATAACTTTTTATAACAAGGACAATATTTATATTTTACGTCAAATGATACACATGAATAGTTAACATGAGTTACTTCCCTTTATCTGAAACAAAAGTCTTAATAATGTTGAATGAACTTGTCGCTCAAAATGTTCACTGTTAGAGAGTTGAAGGAATTATAAAGCTGAGAATATGTCGAGTAAACTTTTAACTTCAGAAGGGTTGAATGAATGCTCCGAAATGTTTGTAATGAAGTTTGAAAAAATTCGTAAAATTCAATAGTGTGATTGAACAGTTTTTACTTTTTAGTAAGTTCCAAAAGTTGGTGAGTGAGTGGTTTTGTTGAATTATTTAGCTTGAATTACAGTGAAGTTATTTCATGTTGAAGAACTTAAAATTCTAACTTGTACTTCACTGTAGTAATGATACAAACGTCGTGAAATTCTCACTGGCGAGGTTCACTTATAGAATCGTCAATGTTTGTCTACTCACCCCCGTTAAAAATAGACTCTTCTATAAGAATTAGCTTTGACCAATCAACACCACACATTGTGAAACTCGGCTTGTTATTGGTCGAGACGACCCTAGAATGTGTATCCATGGTCAAAAATCTGCTTTCCCGCCAGACCGCTGGGAGCCTACTTTGATTTCCCAAATCAAATAAAAGGACAAATTTCAGTCCAATTCACCAGTCAGACCTCCACACTCCATAGAAGTCAGTCGACCCAGTACTTTCTGAGCGACTGCACGGTTATACTCTCATCCTATGGACGGGAGGAACCCGAAGGAGGCTACGCCGAAGGGCGGAGTGTCCTTCGGGGAGGTAGACCGGCCCTGAACCCGTTTATGCGGGTTCAATGGGCTAATAATTTTTGGCCGAGCCCACGGGCTCGGAATGCCCACGTTAAAAAGGCCTTGTGCCACATGACAACCTCGTGGGGGGGGGTGACTGAATATCGTCAGACCTCCACACCTTGAGAGAAGACCATCAACTCCACGCCAGTCAAAACTCTGACTTTGCCGCGCTAAAAAATATTCTCTGACTCAACAATCCACAAGCACACACTATCTCTCTCAAGAACATTACTTACAATACTTTGAAAAATTATTGAACAATCCAATTCTAACTCAACTAAAGGTACGCAACTCCTGCTAATTATACAAAACATACTTACGCACACACTAGTAACTGAACTTGAACAAAGGACAATTTAGTACTTAACTGGACACACAGTTTAGTTTTATGAACCAATAATAATAGGAATTTCAAACACCTTCAAACGTTAACGATAAGATTCTACACAGCAAAATACACCTATATCCATTTAAGTTCAAATCAATTGTTATTCTCGAAATTGTATATTAATTGTAAATGCATTATTTTGTTCTATTGAAATCTGATAATCGTTGTTCCTTCACTCACTTGCTTGTTCATTAATTCATTTTTGAATGTCTATCTATATTGTTGCGATTAAATATTTTGAACATGCCCATAAACTAATCATCTAAAAATATAAACCTTCTGATACCAAATTCAAACCCCTAGCAATCGCAACACACTCGTACATTCTATTTACATCTTAATGACGTGACAGGCTTCAAAGAGCATTTATTTATTTTTTAGTCAGGTCAAGAACTAGGTCGATGTTATTTGGACGTAGTTGAAAGCATGATTCTAATATCAAGTGACCAATCAGAAGATGAGGTTTTCTGAAAATATGTATGAAGCTCTGTGATCCGCTTTTTGCACAAAAATCGACATTGATAAAAAAAAAAGTGGTATCGGAAAGCTAAACATTTGTTGATTTGTTTGGTTTTTGTCGTTTTTTATTTTGTGTATTTAATAATTCGTGTTGGTCTGCAAAAGTGAAGAGAATATGTTTATTCTTCTGTAGCCAAACGATAAACAACAATTTCCCTTTTTTTGCAATTGTCTATATCCTAGGGAAGGTATGGTGGCCCTTTCGCTTGAGCCACTCCATATCTTTAAATAAACACACATTAATGACTCGAATGAAGCGAAAACAGGTAGATGTCTTTCAGAATTGCTCCTAGACAATAAGATGGCGGCTACAGATTTCATTATGCATACAATATTGCAACTACAGGTTCTATACTTGGTAACCAAAACTTGAATTAATAAATCTTACTCTAACTCATGAACCTTATTAATCTGTTAATATTACATTTAGCACTAAGTACCGAGCTACTTCGCAGTTGTACTACATGTAACCAATTTCCAACTCTGCCTCCTACTACATTCGTAAGGAGCGTCTATGCACAAATACTAGCCGGTGGCCACACAGAAAGCCTTATCACCACAAATTGGTAACTCCGACGATGTTTGGATTACTACAAAACTGATAAAACACACTACAAAACATGTACACTAAATTATACACTGGCTGACTGCTGAATATCATACAAATATCAAAATAGGAAAACGATGGTTTTGAATGCTACATTAACTATTAACGAGAAACGAAATATACATTATATTTCTTCTTGACTAAAGTAAAGATTTCAAAACATATATTTTAAATCATTTTCTCGCCTTTGTTGACTCCTGCATACAATTTCCCACCTTGCATCCAATTGTTTTAAATTTATTTTAAATTCATATTGGATCAAAATATTTCTCGCCTTTCTTGGTAAAATTCAATACTGAAACCTGCTAATATCCATAGAAACAAAATGATAAGGAAATTCATATTTTAGGATTCACAGTGTAATTAGAAACCTTCTGTGATCTTTTAAATTGTCTATCAAACAGGTGTATCATTCTATCACTGACAATTAAGGCTTATTTATCCAAATTTACCGCCAATTACATACTTTCTCACCTTTACACATTAACTGGCAATGTCCCCGCTTTAACACTGAACAAAAAATTCTATCTATCTATCTATCTATCTATCTATCTATCTATCTATCTATCTATCTATCTATCTATCTATCTGTTTCAGCAGATCTCTGATTATATCTACTTCTCAATCGGGGAAAACTGTCTGGTTACATTCAATGCTTCGAAAACCAAACTAGTTACATTCCATCATTGCTGACCGGACCCAGAACTATCACCAGTTACGATGAATGAATGTCCTCACGGGGAGGCTCCTTGCTTTGAGAGAGTACTAGGCCTGGAACTCACACCTGACCTCGTGGTACCCGTACATACAACCCATCGCAAAAGATGCAAGAAAAATGATCGGTTCCCAGCAACGCCCCAGTATGTACCTGACTCCACATGCCATCTTCTACCTTGACAAGAGCCATATCAGGCCTAAAATGAAGTACTGCTAAAATATTTGGGCGGGAGCTGCTCAGTTCTCACTTTCCAGTCCAGATAGAGTTCAAAGCATCTCAGAGTCCTTGTGGGAGACAAATTATTTTTCATTTCTCTCTCACAGGCGGAATGTGGCGAGCCTCTCACTGCTCTATTGCTACTTCCATAGAAAGTGCTCGGACGAGCTGCATTCCTTGGTTTCGCTATGTCTAACCTTCGCAGCTAGGACATGCCATCCCATTCACATTCTAACAAGCCACCTTCATTCCCTCCATATTCAATTGGTGAGAAGTAAGTTCTATGCGAACAGCTTCTTCCCGCGAACCACTGATCTGTGGAACCGATTCCCAAGAAGATGTTTCCCAGATCACTACAATCTTAACCTGTTCAAGTCAAATGTTAACCATTATCATCTTCTCCTATCCACATAAACTGCCTCTTAATGTAACCCTCTACCTCGAGTGGCCCACAGGCCTTTTACAATGTGAACTTTACTGTAAAAAATATAATTTTTGTCTTCAACGTTTGTCGCTATACGTTTGACTACAAAGTTTGATTTTTTCTTAAATGAGGATTGACTTTGAACTTCTTGCATTTTTATTTTCAATTGGTATTAATTACTAAATATAAATTTAGAAAATACGAGCTACATTCAATTTCTATAGATTACAACTCAATCAAGCGCACTCGTGCTTTTTTGTCCATTTAAATTCTTTCAATCCAAATGTTAACCAATGATATCCATATTGAAAATTTTGAACATGCTTGTCTGAAGCAAACTCACAATTGGACGAAGTTTCCCTACATAATACAATATCAACTCACTTTCTTCAACTATAATTCTACAAGGCAGTACCTATTCTGCGGGTTTTCCATGAACGACAATCACACGACAACTCTTTCTATTAAATAACGGACTCTCACTTATTTGGATTACCGTGGTTAGGACAAGTGATTCCATACACCTGTTTAATTCTAATATTTACAGTGACATGCCAAAAGTCATGAGATAGTAATATGTAAAGGTAATTGTAGGTGGCAACACCAAATCTTTTTAAGGTATGATAATTCTCAGAACTGTATTAGTTTTACCTTAACATTTGGTCAGTATGAATACCGGCTAGACTGTTCGTGGGAAGGTGACCTGAATTATCATAGTATGATAGTGAGTGCCGAGTGGAGGGTAAACTGAAATCGTGGGAACATTTGACATTCCTTGATCTATGCTGCTACGTCTGTATCGGAAATACCCGATAGAAGACATTAGCATCCGTCATAATGTTCGATTACGAGTCTTTCACGTTGATAACCAGTGACGTATGACTAGAATTTACTGTAATATCATACAAGGGACACATCCATATTCAATTCAGGAGGTACTAGACGTAAATCCAACAGGCCAGTTTACCGTTCTTTAGCTTCCATGATATATGAGGGAAAACCAACTACAATGCCTATGTTAACACAACACGAGGCACGGCGTCTTACCTGGGTTCGTGATATCACTAATTGTCCTCTGGGGGGGGGGTACTGGCAACATGTGGCTTGGTATAATCAATCACGGTTCTAGATGTTTCGAGTTGATGCTAATGTCTGGGTGTGGATGCAAACCCCATGAAGCCATTATTTGTCAATAAGGTATTTACCTGGCCTCCCCACTAAGGCAGGATGTGACCAAGATATTTTTTTAACGTGAGGAGCCCATGCACAAGGATATGCATATGGGACAAGGACAAATGTCACGTCACGTTGGCGTCGGTATTACACTGACCCACCTCTCTTAGTGCAATTAGTGCAAGGTGGCGTCGCAGGGTTCTTAGTTGTCAATAAATCCCTGTGCAGGTAGTGGTAGTTTCTTAAGGGCGTGTGAGATGTTTACGCTGCTCAGTCTAAACACGTCATTGGCCGGTGACATTACCTTGTACTCTTTCATGACCATTTTCCCATATTCATGGCCTCTATGACTCAAACAGAATAGGTTATTCCAGCATAATAGTGCAACGTGTCATCGGAACTAAGTTGCCAAAGATTAGTTTGAGGAACATTCTGGAAAAAGTTCACAAAAAATTGGGGTTGACACAAGAAAGCAAGCTTTGGACAAGCGATCGTAGCGTTCTGACTTCAAGACAGTACAGACTGCGACTGAGTTAGATGAAACCGAGAACTAGCATATTTTATTGACTAGGAAAAAAATCCCAGCATGCATTTGTGTGCTTCTACCTATAAAATGGTGATGGAGAAATGTTTTGCAGTCATTCCCATATGGATTTAGACCAACAAGTAGGAATCGAACTTACTACACGAGCGAACTGGTTTGTTAAATATGCTTAATAATCATAGCATTTTTTAAAATTGACTTTGCTTAACATAGCTTGGGACAAGGCCATAGCAGTGGTGCTCCAAGTAAGGATAGTACTCACTACTCTACTGGACTGCTCTGCCAAATGAACTTAGCAGCTATATGGCCATGAGAAGATACATTCCAAATTTACATTTAAATTTTCTCTTCGTATATACTGTTTCGCAAGAATTTGCCGAATGTATTTGGGGTTGCCTATGTTTCGGTAATCACTGTTATATGTAGAGATTTGCTCAAAATGTTCGTTTGAGTGCTTAATGAAATTAAGCAAGGTAGAAAAAATGTTCATAAGTGAGATTTACTGTAAAAGGCGAAGAAATAAAAATTCTTGATAGAGTGTGTAATGTGTCAACGAAATCAACAGTGTTGTCAAATTTTGTTGAGCCGTTAAGGGGTAGATAGGTCAACACATCGAGAGTGCTCGTTGTTGAATGGAAAGAGTTGTGCGATTGTCATTCATGGAAAACTTGCAGAAGTAGGTACTGCCTTGTAGAATTATGATTGAAGAGAGTGAGCTGATAGGGAAAATTGGTCCAATTGTGCGTTTGTTTCAGACAAGCATGTTTAAAATTGTTTTAAGTTTACGTACATTGTAATGGGGTGTGATGGTACAGTGTAAATCCGGCAGCAGCATCCCACGGGATATACGGGAGCATTGGTCTTCACCCGACGCTTCACTCTCACTTCTGGGTCTGGGTCTGGGTCTGGGTCTGGGTCTGGGTCTGGGTCCTTAACCCACTTACACTCCGGTAACTACTTCTGCTGGAGGGTGAAACATGGAGCGGGAATTGGTGCCACCAAGGAATACCCTAAACCCACAGAAAAGACAAGAGAGACACAATCACAGCTGGCACTATACCGGATCGGCCGAGGCCCGGGTCAATAACGACCGCGCTCTCCACTAATAAGCACCAGGGTGGAGGCGATAAGTCAGCTAATGGAGCGAGAAACACCTACAACCTGCCATCCGAGAAAGTACCATTGGTACATGGAATGTCCGCACATTATTCCTGCTGTAAAGTGTTAGAATTGAATACGAACTGAAACGTTACTAGTGGGATGTGATAGGATTAGCAGAGGTGAGATGGGCTGGTTTCGGAGAGAAAGTCACTGAGGACGGACGCAAGATGTGGTACAGGGACATCAGTCGCGACTTGAACATAGAATAGCCTTCATTGTACGTAAAGAAGTCATTGGCTACATCCTGAACTGCACACTAGTATCCAGCCGGATCATTACCTTCCGCGTGTCAGCCAAACCAATGAACATCGCCATCGTTCAGGTGTATGCACCAACCACGAACCACGAAGACCAAGAAGCGGAAGAGTTCTATGAGGAACTAGGAAATACCACCAGGAAGATTCCGAATAAAGAAATCCTCGTCGTTCAAGGGGGACTTCAATGCCAAAGTTGGCCCTGATGCATATGAGGACTGGGCTGGAACAGTTAGCCAGTACGGCACTAGAACCACCAATGATAGGGGACTTTGCCTTTTGGAGTTTGCGATCAACAAGAGGCTTACCATCACTAACATTCTTTACCTTCTCAAACTGTCAAGAAGAAAAACATGGTATACGCCGAATGGGAAAACACGCAACCAAATGATTTCATTTTGGCCTCAAGGCACATGTTAAGCATCAATAGAGCGAAGACAAGAGCCTATTCTGGAGCGGACATAAGCAGCGATCCCGTCCTGATGCAGCTGATAATGAAAGTGAAGCTGAAGAGGAAAATCTAAGCTGCGCATCCATGCATTAAGTTTGACCTTGAAAAACTAAAGGATCTAAAACTGAATGAGATTTTTCAGGCACAACTCGGGGACAAATTTGCAGCACTTAACCTCATAAACAGGAGCATAAACGACCTCACCAATAGATTGAATGAGGCAGACCGTGAAACAACAGAGGAGTTACTTGGTTCTCAGGGGAAGCAACATCAGCCATGGATTTCTCAGGATATCCTTGACCTCTGCGACAAGAGAAGACTAAAAACCCCAATCTTGAAAATGCCGCCGAGTACTATGAAACCAACAAACAAGTACGCAAGCAGATGTGGGTAGCCAAGGAATGTTGAATCACCCAGCAGCGTGAAAACATCGAGAAAGGAATGAACGCAGACAAGCATATGATAAATTGAAAAAGCTTATGTAGTCACGGTGGAGCAGATCCGCAGTCATCGAGGATAGCTCGTGTAAAATTGTAACCAAAAATACCGCAGTTCTGAACAGATGGACACAATACTGTCGCGACTTATACAACCATCCCATACAGCCCGACATCAGTTTGATTGATGGAGGCTCAACATTAACGAGAACACCTTCACCACTTCCAGTGTTGAGAGAAGATGTGGAAGAAGCCATACGTAGGTTACCAAACAGGGAAGTCAGAAGGAGAAGAAGCATGGAGAGAATGAATTTGGTCACTATAATAACATCGATATGTCAGAAAATCTGGGAGACAAAACAGTGGTTGATAAAATGGACTCAATCACTCATCATCCACAAAAAGGAAACTTTCGCCAGTGCCAGAATTACAGGAGCATCAGCCTCATTAACCAGATCAGTAGAATTATGCTACGAGTCATTTAAACAGACTTAAGAAAGAGGCTAAAGAACATCTAGCAGAAGAACTAGCTGGATTTAGGGCAGGCAGAAGCACTGTGGAGCAGATGTACAATTTTCGCATTCTGATGGAGAAACACCTGCAACATCAGGGGCATCTGTTTCATAACTTTATAAATTTCAAGAAGGCTTTCGATAGAGTGTGGCATGACAGTCTACGGCAGGTCATGGGGAATTTTGGCATATAGGAGAGCCTTTCCCAAGTCATCGAGATGCTGTATAAGACCTCCAGCTTTGCGGCTCTCCTCAACAGTCAGGTGGGTGACTTATTTCAAGGCTACAATTGGCATCCGTCAGGGCTGTTTGCTTTCCCCACCATTGTTCAATCTCTTTCTTGAGAACATCCTATATCCACAGAAGGGAGAATTGTCTTCATTTTTTAATAATTTAATAATTTCTTGGTTTCGTTTTTAAAATGCTATGTCTCTTTTATATGACATTGTGTTCATTTATTTTTCGTAAATATTATCGCCATCGAAGAGAGATATGACATGATAGTTGAGTACTCTTTTCTTTGCTTCTAACATCTTTTTCCCATCATTTAATATTTTAGTTTCTGGAAGGCATCTTTCACTATTCCAATGTGCTTTCAGGTTTCGGTGTCACATTTTCTGCTACTCAGTAACATTTCTGTACCTACTTGATTCTGATGTCTCCATTTCGTCGCTCGGACTGTCTCTCTTGCTGACTAACATACATTGTTTTCTTACAGTTAATAGTCAGTCCTTTCTTGTTTTTTCTACCAAGTACAGGTTTTTTTTGTAGTTTTCCCGTTGTGTCTGCCAGCAATTCAGTGTCATCAACATATCTATAACAGCAACCTTGCCGTTAATAATTTCAAAAATGTGGAAGTGACAAAACAACAAATAGAGATAAAACGTGGTTGAGATAAGTAAACGAATAGACACGTGGAGAAAATCACACATATAGTGAAACAGCAAAATAGAGAACATTCATAAATTTCTGGTTTGTTTGTTATATTTGTAAATAATCCTTTTAACTTGATTTTTATAATTTCTCATGTGTTCTCAACACATAACGATGTCCCATTAAGTCAAAAAAATAGCGCATTTTTGTACTACTTTTAAAATTGAATATGAAAATAAATAAGCACTATTTTTGGCTTATACTATTCTTATTTTAAAACAGGTGAAAATTAAGTTCAAACATAAAAAAATACATGATGTTTTGGAGAAGGTTTCGAATTCCAGTCGAATCCATTACATTCACTTACGTGCTAATAACCTTGGAAAAGGTTTGAATCCTCTTCTTCTCCCCTCAACTATGGGCAAATAGCAGGAAAGACCGTGTTCTGTAGCCTTGAATGGCAACTGGTGTACCGCAGAAAGAAATGACAACCTACTGCGGAAAAAAAATCTGCCTTGTCAGTCATGTATCGAAAGATACATATTCGAATCAAACTTTATAAATAAAATAATAAGCTACTATTCCGTTTTTTAAAAAAATTTTGATAGACAATGAAATGTTTTACAATTTAAAATTGCTAGTGTTCTTTTTGTTTCCATTTTCTCTAAAACTTTGTCGTTGTTCACAAATTGGGTTCATTGTATTCTCAGCATACTTCTGTAGAACCAAATATATCTCTTGCTTCTTTTTCATCTGTGTGGAGATTTTCCTGGATTCCCTGCCAAATAGGAGGACTGCTACCTATTTAGTCATAAATCAAAAGAGACATGATCGCCCAAGCGCGAATCACGTATGACACTTGACTTTTTTTGTTGCACTAGAAACGTGAGCTGCTGCGTTGATGTACACGAAGATGACATTTCGTTTGAATTCTTATTGTATTCTTAAGTCATTTCTGAAGATCGGCCTTCGGGAATTTGATGTAAACTGAAGTTCGCCATCTAGGAACCAGCCAACTTATTTCTGATTTTTCCCGTTCAAAACAAACCCTCCATGCTTTACACTACTCATACTTATAGTCATATTATTGTCTTCATCTTTGTTGTTGCTATCACAACGTTTTGGTCATTCTGCCCTCCAGCCTTCATCAGGTGTATATCGATCTGGGTAAGCTACAGGGAATTCTGAACTGAATACTTTATTAAACCAACGGACAATGTCCCACTGAATCTATGATATGCACAAACCCCCAAATTTATGATATGGGGCCTTATATTCTACTCATTGTTCAGAAGGTAATATTCATATAAAATACAAATTTTATTCTAACCTAATTATGCACAATAATGGATCCTATGCAATATAGGTGAACAATGCAACTAGAAAACTTGAAAATAAATCCAATATATCTGAATACAAATTAAAGACATATCATTCCATCTTAAATAAATCAACAATGTTTTGCAGCAATTTTTAACATGAGATTTTTCTTGTTAAAAAATTCAATAATTTGAAAACATTCAACATTATGGGTAAAAAATAGTGACTTTTATATAACTTGGATTTGGACATAAAAAAAAACAAAAACAAAACAAGATGTCAAAATTTTTCATCCTTTAATAGTTGTGGTTAGTTTAATTTCTAATGTATATAACTTAGGTAGAAAAAAGCAAATGTTGATAAGATAGTGAGGGTCACAAAGCATTTCCTGGGGTCTTCAATCAGATTTGAAAGGTCGAGGGTTGGTTCCCAGGATAGTACGCAATGGCCCTGACCACGGGGGTAAACTGTTCTCATGCCACTGCCCAATTTACTCTCATAGATTAAATAAAGGGTTCATTTCAGAATTACCTGTAGCTTACCCAGATCGATATACACCTGAAAGTCTGAATAGAAATCGAATAAATAATTGTAACTCTCCCGCCCAGTAATTCAGACAGAAATATCAATCGAATGGGATTAGATTCCTCCTTCGGGTACAACTCTTTTCGCCAACTGCCAGGTACATTAATCGTCACCCTACACTCGCATTCCTGGCCTTGAACGATTCTCGCTAAAATTCATATACTATAGTGCATAGCGATTACAATTTAATTTTCGCATAACATTAATCAATAAATTGGGCACCTTGACGTGGTGTAATGGTTAGCAAGCTTGTCTTGTACACTATTTACATTATACGGACTATTGTCCTCATCTTTGTCGCCATATTTATTACAACGTTTCGGCTGTTGTACGCTCCGGCCTTCTTCAGGTGGTTGGAATGTCGAAATGAACCCTTTATTTCGCTCACTGGGGTAGACAGTTCTAGTTCCACGTGCCATGTTTAATGGAAGTCAGTTATCAGTTATCTCCTGTTAATTCCCCTCTCCAAGTTCTCCAATGCCTTAACCTTTGGGTCCTGTCACTGGATCTAACCAACGCCTTTATCCACTGTGCCATGTGTCCTTGAGGACATCTGGGTATGAATTTCTGGGTATTATAAACCTAATGTCTTCAGCAACCATTTTTTACCAGTGCTCATATTGCAATTTTTGCTGTTATCATTTCATGTTTTTACCAGTGCTCATATTGCAATTTTTGTTGTTGTTATCGCTTTTCTCTGGCACTCCTTATTACTGGTTCCCATATTGTATTCATTTCTATGCTTGGTCGGCTCAGGAGATTTTTGTAGCCTAGCATATATGCTGATTCCTTGTTTACGAATTTTCCAATGGTGTTCTTTGTCTATGATCTCAACCTGATCCCACAGAGGGCGGTGATCTCCCTTTTATCTCCATATGTGGTCAGCCACGCCTGATTTTTCCACTTCCTCTCGTGTTACAGCTTTCTGGTGTTCTTGAAGCCTTACCTTAAGGGGGAGGCCTGTCTCCCCTTTATATTTCTTTCTGCAGCGGCACAGGATAGCGTACACACAGTCTTTAGTCATGTGCCCCTTCTGCACCCTCCATAGAATTGCCACTGTCTGTGTGTATTATACACATTAACTGCTCTCCCCCTCCTCAGAATTGCGTATTATACACGAATAATTACAGTAGTTAAAATTATTTCTAGGATATCATTTAGGGTGAAGTTTATATAGTTAAAATTATTTGCAATATATTTCTATGGTAAAATCATTTAGAGTACATTTCTATAGTAAATTTATTTCTATTACTTTTCTGTATTAAGATCATTAGTGACGCATTGTTGTTATAATAAACTTGTTTTTCCATTGAGACTTACATTAATTCCTGTCAACTTTTGTTTTCTTAATTTCAATAAATAGTTTAGTATCAGAAAGTGACATTGAAATTTCTAGGGCACATAATGGGGAAAGAAGTTTTGGAAAATTTGGTATTCACAGGACAGATTGAAGGGAAGAAGGTAGAGAAAAAGAACATGTAACATACCGAGCGTGCTTGAGTAAATGGTGATTGTCTAAGTATAGCTTAGATGTGGCACAAGGCCGAAAGTATGGAGCATCCAGTGAGAATCGATCTTGCTATTCAGTCGTAACTGATCTAGCGAGACAAGCTTTCTAACCATCACACCACGTCGAAGTGCCCGCGTGCTTGAGTAAATGGATGACAAAACAGGGTCTTGGAGAGATTTTTGTAAAAGACAAATTTATTAAGAGCTACAAAGGGCAGGAAATTGTGCAGAATCATGATCACCAACTCCCTGAAGGGTCACGGCATATAGAAGAACTTTACTTCCACAACTACCAACATATTTATTAAAACCTATCTCACTTATGAAATGCGTTGAAAAGTTGAGTGCTTACTGTTAAGCATTGCCAGCATTGAAAGTCTGTTATGTATTATTATATATTTTCGCCTGCTGCCATGGGCGCCTACTGAGACTTAATCTCAGTTCAGAGCTCAAGAGGAACACGTACATATGATCCATCGCTAAAGATTCTGGAAAAATGGTCGGTTTCAGCAAGGACCTGACTCTGCCTCTTAAACTTTAACTTTACAAAAGACAGGTTAGGCCAAAGATGGAGCATTACTTCCATATATGATCTTTATCGTTAGCGCCTCTAAAAATACTTGTAAAAGGGAGGATAATTGAAAATAAATCTAAAATAAAAAGGAGAAATTAAATTAAAAAAAAAATGTTTCAAACTTTTTTTCACGTGTCACCTTGACTTTTTCATTATTTCCTCCAAAAGCTATGATGATTTTTTTCGTAATAAGAAAATGATAAGAAGAAACAGGGTATAATCCTTTAAGTTTAATTATATTATAATCATAATATAAATTCTATAAGTAAGGAATTATTTAATACGAAGCGCAAAGTGACTCGGGCTTTACGCTATTCTTTTAAAATAAATTTTCTACTATCCCCCTATTGAAAAAGAAAGCCTGATTTAGACTGACTGTATTTACCGTTCATTTTCTCTTTTCTTTTTTAACATGGTAGAGTTCGCATAACAATAAGAATGAACTCTGATTGTCTTCTTTAAAATCTGAGAAGTCAATGTGCCAGATATCACAAGAAACACTAACAGCTACAGTGTTGCTGGCAGTGACCCAAACACCGACTAATGCAGCCGATCGACCAACCGACCAACCCACTGCTCGGCCAGCCGCCAACTACCACCAATTTTCATAGTCGCTACTCACATGAAAGCAAGATGCGTGCTGGTTACACTCAATAAATATAGATGAAATCCGGAAAGCAGAAATAACAATTGATCGATCAATCATTCTCATCTCGCTTTTCGTAATGAGAGGAAGGAGGTGGAGGCGGAATATAATTCTGATCAGCAGCATCGAATAATACTCTCTCTCTCTCTCTCTCTGATATATATAAGTAGATCAAACCGAGAACTTTTCACCAGCATCTTGCATACATACATACATACATACATACATACATACATACATACATACATATATATATATATATGTGACGATCTTTATATGTTTTTCTATGCATATATATTTAACTTTCTCTCTGCCTCTGATCCTATTTACAGGGTACGGCAGAAACACCTCCCACATAATGGTATGACATTAGTGGCAATGGTGTCTTCATCTAGCTAATGTTTTTTTTACCATTATGTGGGAGGTATTTCTGTCACACCACGTATAATTAAAGAATCTATATATCGCCACATGCATATGCGTAAATTAAATATATATAAAAAGTTCTTGACCCAACCAATAAAAGTTCTTTTAAAAAATCTGATGTCTGTCCATTGAGTCAGCTATTGGTTAGTGATCCGGACCGAGAACTTTTCAGCACCTCCTCGTTCATACATCAGAGTGGATCAATATGTCCATAGTTATTTATTGGGTGAATTTCGATCTGAAATTGCTACTGTATATTTAATCTATGTAAGGAGCGTTGGGTTTTCTTATAAAATAAATATTTTTGTCTAAAATAAATGCTTTTGTTCATAGACTTAATTATGAACTTATGAAAGATATAATGATTATTTTATTTACTAAGTATAGCTTAGTTTGGCACAAGGCCCTAACAGTGGAGCATACGTAAGGATCAAACAAACTTATGGCACAAGAGAACTGGTCAACAAGACGACTTTTTAGCCATCGTATACACACTAAATTTAGCTAAGCATAGACTGGCATGAGATTAAAGCATCGGTAAGGATCGAACTCACTGCACGAGCAAATTGGTTTGTTAGCATCGCTAACTATATTGTTCCTTTATAAACACAAAAATGTGTATTCATTGTTTTCTGTTTTTTTAAACCAAGTCTAGAAGTCATGGGCAGTCTATGAGGATTGAACTCATTTCACTATAAATGGTTTACTATCCAAGCTTATCTATTTAAACCCCCACCCCCCGGAGGGCGTTATAGTCGGGATGATGATGGCTAGCGAGCAATATACGATACAGGAGAAAGAGACCGGTTCGCAGTTTTAGGAGAGGTAGAGATAGAGACAAATAAAAGCAGAGTTCACTCTGTGAAGCATTCACACGCAGCACACATTCGTAAACGAACATACTGTCTTCAACGACGCTAATTGTGCTGTTGTGTATAGAATGAAAAAGCACACTGTAAGAAGCTTTTTCTAGTCATTCTGACGTTCACTGATTCCTCAATTTCTTCTTTTCTACGCGTGCAAGAAGCCATGACCAAGGTAGGCATCGTGTAAAAAATGTTTGCGTATTTGCATGAGGCAAGTCCACGCACTCTGTTTTCCACACGTGATACTGTCAATGTCAGTCATCATAAGTGTGGGCAACAAACAAGTAAACACAACCGCTTGCAACCACGATTATTAGTTAATGATCTGATGCACGATAGCGAATTTTTCTTTTGCCATGCATTTCTTCTGCGACAGGAACACATTTTGAAGTTGTAGCTAGTAAGCATCATAGGAAGACGAACTAAAAAGTAGTGTAGTAAATAATGAAGTTGGTTGGTAGTAGTGCACATGCACCTCTGTCTCTCTCTTTCTCTTTTTCTTGTTTATTTGTTTGTTTTATTCACTTATATCTTTTCTTACATGCTTTGTTATTACAGGTGTATTTACGCTGCATATTCGTAAGATTAAAAATGAATTAGAGAGCGAAGGTCGATTCAAATAAGTTACTGAGAAAGAAGTTCAATTTTTTTTTTTTTAAATTAAAAAAACACATTTCTCGGTTATCTACTGATCAAATGTGTGCATGTTTTTCGCATGTGAAAGTCAATGTTTAATGACGCGTCCTTAAACTAGATTTATATAAATCATATATAAAATTGGTTGATTTTTTTGCCATTAGCGTGTATCATGGAAAGTTTTAAATAGTACCTTTCTTTTTAATTCTAAAAAAAATAAATGTCCTTAAAAAGAATAAGCGTATGTACCACCCCAAAATAAATCTGACAAAAACATTTAAATACTATATCAATAAAAATTGAATACTTATATTTTTATGCATACTAGCTAGACGCGTGGAAACTAAGGTTATCTATTTTATTTCATGCCTTCATCCTTTTTTTTTATCTTATCATTCTCTCCTTTATTCCTTCCTGTCTTCGTTGCTTTCCCATGTTTTTTTAATGTAAACTCTCTAAATGCACAAATAATGCATGTTCTCTTTTTGTATATTTCTTTCTCTCTCTTTCTTTCTCTCTCTTTCTTTCTCTCTCTCTCTCTTTCTCTCTCTGTGCAGCGTATTTTTACGCCTTTCGATGCCCTCCATGCTTTTCAATCTTTCGCTCATTATGGTTGATATCCAACCAGAAAATCATTCTCTCCCATTTCCGTCCTCATTCCATTCTTTCTGTATGCATATAAAAACTTATATATTCCCTTGTTTTCGTTTCGTTTTTCTATGGCTTTCTAACCTCCTATCTTTCCCCCTTCGTTTCCCCTTTCTCCCTCCTCTTTCTGCGTTTCTCGTTTTCCCCAATTCATTCCTTCCTATCAAGTTTATTGGCCAGAAAGCATACGTTATCTTAAATAAGAGCCAGGAGTCATGCAGATACTACAATTTTTTTTAACTTCAGGGCGCACTTGAAGAATAACTAAAACTCTGGGTCGCACTTTAAATTTTAACAAGGAAAAATTATTCATGAAATTTGAAAATAATAAAGAAACTTTTTTAAAAATAAACATTTTTTAATATAAAAATAATTTACACATCACTCTTCTGTTAATATGAAGCACACCTTCGAGAGCACTGGTTGAGAAACGCTGATATAGATAATAGCACTTTTTTCTAAGTTCCTTCAATAAATGAATAGGAGACCAATAACCAATAGTTTTAGTCAAGATTGGTACTTTATTATAATTTTAACCATAGAACCAAGAACTTTAAAATTCTTACATTGATGATAACGATGAAACAGGTTCCTGTTAAATGTTATGTGGGTTGCGAAATCACCTTTTTTTAATGCTATGGCACTTCATGATATAGGCGATCATGTCTCTCTACAGGTTTCTTTTCTTTATTATCTGAATTGCCATGTTTTCTTGGGAAAGATAGAGTGGTTTCCCGTTGCCTTTTCAACAGTTTACAATTCAGTTTCCCTTCTCTGGTTGCTGTCCCAAGGCAAGGGAACCCACTTAAATCTTACTATTTAACTCCTCACTCAAGAGTGGGAAGAAAAGATGGTTTCATACCTTTCTCAAGAGTATTAGTACGAAAGTGAACAGAATTTCAGAGCCGATAAGTTACACTACTCGGACATCCGACAACCCTTTAGTAATGCTTGCATGAATTTCTGACACGTAATATCATGGATTAAATTCATAGCTAGTTATAAATAATATTTGCCAAAATATAAAATATTTAATGTTGCCATGGTTATCTATAAGACGAAATCAAAACCAAAAAAATGTAAATGTATTCAAAACAGGTGATTTTTTTTTTAATTTCTATACAATTATATTTTTTTTATTTTTGAAAATTGACTATCATGAACATTCGCCCAAATAAAGTAGATCTGTCCAAATTTCTTTTTCAAGTTGATCAACACCTCTGTGAGGATGTGGGAGATTATAGCTCTTTACAACTTATTATTCTTTATATTGCCTTTTGTAATGTTTGTATTTTTAATATCCATTCACACAAACTGTGTTCATATTGTTTATTCGAAATATATGTTACTGATAAACTTTAGTTATACGAGATAACTCGACTTGGAGTGATGGCGATGCTAATGGGACTCACCATTACTACTCAGCAGTACACGTTCAATTGTTACTAGGCGCACTGTAGTTGTCGTTTTGTGCCAAAACTAAGCTGAGCTAATTAATTAATAAGCTAATTAATTAATAAGCTAATTAATTAATAAGCTCCTGAGCACCAGTCTTTTTAATATACTAGAATTTTTTGGCAAGATGCGTGTTGAAACCTCACAGTATTTAGTATTGTTGAAGTTATTACTAACATTTTTTGTCGAGATTTACAAACTCTAAGTTTCGTTCAATTTTGCAAACCAATTGATGAAATTTGAATAAAGCTGATTTGTTTGAAAAATACCCTTGACAACAACCTTACTTTGCGGTTTAATAATTTCTTTAATTTAATTTAATTTTATAGGATTTCATGGTAAACAATATTTTTAAGAAAATTTCTTTTATTTTCTTTTTAACAGTGAAGAATAAATTCTTAGTATTTCTTACTCTTGAGCATGTGCAAATATTTACGCATGGCCAGTTGTATAACTGGCCATGCGTAAATATTTATTACTGAAGACAAATTCCAACTTTTTGAAGCGTTTGGTCTTGTGATTTGCTTATGGTTCTCTCAAACGCAGGGCGAACTGGAAATTGGATTCTTGGATATAAAAAATTAAAGATATGCAAAAAACAATATTGAATTTTTATTCAATAAGTATTTCTTATTTTAATCATTAAATTGTTTTAAAATAGTCGGAGTATTTGTATATTAAATAAATAAAGTTTTAATTTGTTCAAAAAAAAAAAATTATTGTACTAAGCTACGCACCCTAGTAAACCTAACTGTAATTTCTACCCCCTTACCTTTTTGCACGTCTCCCCAAAATTTGGTTTCTCTCGGACAATGTATGGTTATTTTAGAGGGTGTGGGACCGGATGGACAGACTAACGGAAAACACAGAATTTTATATATAGATTGGTTGGTCAAAAAGTTCATTCGCTTATTAAGAAAAATAGTACAAGTTCTAATAACCTGTTGATCTCTTTGGAGCAAATAACATGTACTCCTACCTCATGTGAACGCCCATGCCTATACATTAACTAACTTATAGATTTTTCAAATTAACCTATTAAAAGTTTGTTTGTTCTTAAAGTCTGTTTCTCAAATTTTTGCAACAACACAAATTATCAACAGATTATTGTAATCACGTTAATAAGCAATGATTTAAAACCAACAGTCGTTTGAAAGTACTAATAGGCGCTTAACTCTCTAATCAGAGTTATATGAAATGTCATTGTTACTTTATTCATTTGTTATCGTTCTGGGGCGGAGTATTCTCCTGTTTCATGTTTGCTATTGAAATTACCTGTGAAATTGAAACAACTGTGGTTGGTCGGGTATGAAGGTCTTGTGTCAGTCAATACAACAGACACTTGAACAACCCGAATCTGAAGGAGAAATATATGGACAGTGTGAAAAGCAGATATGAAGAACAAAATGAAAATAAAAACTTCAATTGGGACACACTAAGAGAAACTTTAGCAACATCAGCAAACGAGATCATCTCAAAGGAAAATAGACGAAGAAGAAAAAATGAATAAATGACAGATGAGATTCTTGACATGATGAAAAAGACACAAAAAACAATGTCAAGACACAAAACAGAATATACAAATAAATAAGGAACAAATGAAGACAGTCTAAAGAGGAACGGCTCATCGAAAAATGTGCAGATATGCATTAAAAAAAATAAGAGAAGTAATAGGATAAGACATGCTCATCAATAGGATGCATAAAATCCAACGACGGAACGATATTAGAGAAAGAAAATACTTCAGAGATGAAACGAATATATCGGAGAACTTTTCCACGACGAATGTGAACAACCGACAATGCACAGAAATATCGACGGATCGGAAATCTTAAAAACTGAAGAGAAATCTAAACTGGCCAAATTGAACAGAAACAAAGCGACAGGGCCCGGATGGAATTGCAATTGAAATACCGACAACCTGAGATGATTTTAGCATAGACAAGACTGCAGAAATAATAAATAAAATCTACAACAGTGGCAATATACCTGTAGACCTAAGTAGATCTATTTTCATAGCACTGCCTAAGAAACCAGGTGCAAACGAATGTGAATTCCATCGGACAATCAGCCTAAAGAGGCATATAACAAAACTCATCATCCGAATTCTAATGAATAGAGCACGCAGATGAATCAGATCGGAGGACAAGAACAGTGCGGGTTCGTCAAAGACACTGGAACAAGAAACACGATATTTATGCTCAGAATATTATCAGAAAGAGTAATACAAATGCAGAAGGACGTGTGCCTGTGTTTTATAGATTACACAAAGGCGTTTAAGAAAGTATGTCATAAAGATCAGTTGGAACCGCTTAGTAACCTTGACATATTTGGGAAGGATATTAGAATAATCAAGAAGCAAACCGCCTACATGCGGATAAAAAATTAGTTCAGCAGATATACAAAAACAGAAAGAGGTGTGAGATAAGGATGTTTCTTCTCACCGGACTTATTCAACCTCTACAGCGAGACGATTCTGATAGAATTAGAGGTCCTAGCAGAATTCATTATTGGCGGCCAAAATCGTAACAACATATGATATGCAGATGACACAGTGTTGATAGCAGACACGGGAAGGAAACTACAAAAACTCCTACAGAAGGTAGTGAAGGAAAGCGAAAAGAAAGAATTAGACATCAACTGCCAGGAGATAGAATGCATGGTTGTTAGCAAAAGGATGAACCCCCCAAAATGCAAATTACAAAGTATAAAAAATTAAATATTTGGGAAATGTTTTAACAGATGATGGAAATTGCCACACTGAAATCCGAAGACGCATTAAGATAGCAAAAGATACATTCCAAAAGCTAAGCAGAGTATATGTTTTATATATATACAGTATTGGTAAAGCTTGCATATACAAATCTACCAACACAAAGCTTGCCGAATAAAAACACTTAAACAGCAAAAAGGAACAAGGAAACGTAAACAGAAAAACAGACTCCTATGTACGCAATAATCTAAAGTACTCAATGTCTAAATCAAATCGACTAAGATCAGTAATCCTAACAAGCTACAAATACTTGCCACCTGAAAATCATTGTGCTAGAAACTCGGAGCACTGTGATTTGAACTGAATCTCTTTTGTGCGGTGTCATTGGTTAGAGCATATACTCGTATATATATATATATATATATATATATATATATATATATATATATATATATATATATATATAATTTATTCGAAAATTATAACATAAATATGTTATAAAATCATTACAAAAATAGCCATTTTGTTTCAACACTTGTTTGTTTCAACAAGTGTTGAAATAAAATGGCTATTTTTGTAGTGATTTTATAACATATTTATGTTATAATTTTCGAATAAATTATATTTTCTCTACTCTGTATTGAGCACTCTTAAGAATAGTATTTTGGGGTTATTGGAATGTATTCCGTATACACCAATCCTATACTTGTATATATATATATATGTATATATATATATGTGTGTGTGTGTGTGTGTGCGCGCGCATGCATATCAGAGAGAGTCTCGAATAGCATAAATCAGGATGGTGCGCGCGTCTTTAACAAAAGTTTGTACTTTTCCCTTTTTAATTTGTAAATTATTGATGCGACAATAAACAATTTTTTCGGGCCTTTCTTTTTTTATCACAATGTTTCAATCACAACCTCCCCGTTTTTTTATTGTTTTTTGTCTTTTTTTGTCAGTATTCTTTAAACATGTTGCTATTACACAGTGATTATTTCAATGTAGTTTCTTCATTTTCATGATCATCAATTATGCTTCGGCCGACGTACTCTCTGGCTTTCCTAGGTGTTTTAGCACTCGCCGGGTACAATGCTGAAACATTTTGAAAACTTGTGCGAACGAATCAATATATCAACTGATGTAGACTGTGGAGTACAGTGGCTGAAACGTTGTGGCGATGACGACAACGGTGTGGAAACTCAGTTCAGAAATTTGTTCGAGTCGTGAGTTCGATCCTTACTATGGCTTAGTGTCAGATTAATCTAAGTTTAATAGGTAATTATTACATAGTGCAGTTGTACTTACAATGGTTAACAAGTTTGTATCGCAAACCAGTTCTCTAGTGTAGCGAGTTCGATCATCATTGGATGTCCTTCTACAGTGGTTTTGTGCCAGACATAAATAAAATAAGCTAAGTAACAGTTAAATCTGGCAAGCCTGTTTAATATCTGTAATAGTTGCATATTCGAGAAGTCGGTATTCTAACTTTTCAAACAGAAAAAGCCCCACTAACTGAAGGTGTGGTTCATCACATTCTTTCTACCGTCTCTTTCTCTACTGCCACTACCACCACCACCACTGCATTTGGGCCTCGGCAGCTGTACTATGTCAAGCTTAGTAAATTTTAAAATTGGCAGAATCAACAATGAACTACTTCGATAAGTGTATTGATTTTGAAACAAAAAATAAAACACTGCGGAAAATGGAAATATATATTTTTCGCTGTCTGATTCTCACTAAAAAGAAAAATGGATTTCTGGAGAGAAAAAAGTTTATTTTATAATCAGTCCATGTGAAACCTTTTACCGAAGATATTTGATAAAACCTACATCAAACTTGAATATTCATGCCCGTAAAAAAAAAATGTCAAAAGGAGGGTTTTTCCATTGACGCCGCTATTATTTTAACTACTTTCACTCCTCAGCAATGTTTATTGTTTTAAAAAGTGACGATTAGAATTGAAATAAAACCTAAACATATGATGAAAGTGATTTTATACATTATTTTTTTTTCGACTTGAGAATTTGTAACAAAAATATTAAATTCTATTTATTTATTAAATTGTTTATTTACAACAATAATTTTATATTTATAATATTCTAAACAACAATACAATGAAAACTAATAGAATGCAATATTTAGCATTTCCAATGTATAAAAAAATAATTATGAAAACACTTTTTTATTCATAAATTTATAAACATTTACTAAATATGAACTAAATATAAGGAAATCGTTATTATTTACCATTTTATAAAGTTCGGATCAATTGGCAATTAACCGATGTTTTGCCAACCATTCCAATAAACCATTCCAATAAACAATCTAATAAATAAATAAATAGTGTAAATAAAGAATCTAATAAAGAAATTGTGATTATTATTTTTGTTGTCAATTCTCAAGGAAAAAGTATAAATTCACATTCATCATATGTTTAGGTTTTATTTCAATTCCAATCATCGCTTTTTAAAACAATAAACATTGCCGAGGAGTGGAGGTAGTTAAAATAATAGCGGTATCAGTGGAAAAACCGTCCTTTTGACACACCATTTTTTTTTTGCAAGTCCAAGTTCAACTACAATGAATTACTTGAACTACTATTTGTTTTAAATATGGCTTTGTAGTGACTTAGCAAATTTACTTTAGTCCTATACAAGGCCCTAACTGAGAGGTACAAAATGATTATTCACTATAGAAGATTAAACTTGTTACTACTACTCCAGAGCAAAGCGCCTTATTGATTATTAACATAATCTAGCAGTAGATATGAAAACTGAATGAGAAACAAATCATTATACTATTATTGGTTCGTGTGGTTAGCTTACTAACCATTGCACCACGGTGCGAGATCCCAAAAATATTTACTAAGCTTAGTTAACTCAGATACAAGATCAGTGTAGGGTATCCAGTGAGGTTCATTTGGTTTATTTAACTACGTATCAACCCTTGTAAGGTTATTTAATATTAAATATAAGTCTTATAGGACAAAAATCCCACTGAATTAATAGACACGTAGACATAGGTTCAGTTTACACTTGAGTCAAAAGTTTTAGATATTCTATATCTTGAGACGGTAAGCATGCCGCGGGGAAATTTGTTCCGGCCTTCCCACATCAAAGGGTTGAGGTTTAAAAATATTGCGACAAAATGCGAGTCAAAAAACAGCAAGATTAGAACGGACAAAGTCTCTGTTTTAGGCGCGGACGAATAAAGAAAAAGAACTCCTGCTCTGCGTGTAACAATAAAAGAAGAAATTGTTTATTTACATATAGAGAAAAAAAAGAGTAAAGGGATAAAAGGACAATTAGGAGTGAAAGAGAAAGAGAAAATGTCCTTTAAAGGAAGAGAAAATGTTCATAACAGAAAAAAGGCTTGCTCCAAAATATTTCTTTGAGCGCTTAGAAAGTTCTTTAAGCGAGTGAAATTTTGTAAAGTTTTAGATAGAAACACTCACAGTTCTTGTAGAGTAGGGAAATTGTTGGTACATATAGGAATCTTGCAGTTAAGTGAGTTTGTAGGTCGACGACAGAAGTCCAGTGGGCTCGTCAGTGGTGAAGGGATGCAGCTTTGAATTGGTCTTGAATTGTGGACCGACGTTCGTTCTTGACAGCCCTTTAGTAGGTAGTTCTTTGGTTGAAAGTGGTTCTGAAGTTGACTGGAGCTCCCTATCATCGACTTCACAGACGGCGGGCTGAATTCTCACTGCCAAATAGGCAAAGATTCTCCAAATTTATGGAGAGTTGGTAGGCTCCGAAGAATCGGGGACTTTTCCCTCCAAAATTGTTGAACAAATTTCCTGGTCCCTTCATTGGTCAGAAAATATATTCTTATCTCTGATAAGAATCAGCGTCCTGGGAGCCGGTTTTGAAAGTAATGAAAACAGGTTGGAGTGGACAAGCTGTGAGGTTTCCCTTAGATTTTATGGCACCATGGAAAGAATAATGGTGGTGGAATTCCTTTTTATATTTTCCAGCTCTCTCGTTAGTCAGAAAATATATTCTTATCTCTGATAAGAATCAAGGCCTTGGGAGTCGGTTTTGAAATTAAAAAGAGGTTGGAGTGAGGATAGAAAAATAGCGAGAATGTGAACTTGTAAAATATTGGTCTCAAATTAAGTGGAGATCGAACTCACAACGCAAACTCTATGATATTCGATGGCGATATTCGCAAAGTTTATCTATGTATTACACAAAGCCACAAGTGCGGGGCACTCAGTAAGAATTAACCTCCTTACAGTAGTAATAGTCTGGGAAACGCTAGCTAACTACTTTTCAACGCCAGTGCCTAGAATATTTAACATATTCTTCTTCTCTATGTGCCGTGTCCTCTCAGGACGTGGGCAATCATGGTTTTCCACAACTTCCTTTGAAGTTCCTCTTGCCTTCAACATATCCCGTGAGATTTATCACATTAGCAATACTTAGTGAAAGATGAAAGCAGATGCATAAATTACACGTGCATGACACAAATAAATTATACCCAGGATAAATGGCTTCTCTAAAATTAGGTACGCTCAGAAAAAAAAAGAAGCGATACCTAAGGTTTAAAATTCATTTTTAAAATGAAAAATATTTCTTGAACCTTTTATTCGATTTTAATTCCAAGCTAATAGATTAAATTTAATATTTTCAATAACCAAAATACTTTGCTATATCTCAAACCGAATTTAAATTTATTGGAATTATTTTTTTAAATTGCTAAAATCGACCATATTGATAAATCTGTCAATACAACATAATTCTCTTCATTAAAAATCTTTCAAAAGTAAAATATACTTTTCTGAAACTTTATTTGAGGAAGATTACCTGATTTAAAGTTTAATTAATCTGAATTAAAACAAATATTACTTTTAGTTTAAAATATCACAGACAAACATTTTTAACAGGGAGATAGGTGTTTTATGAGTTGTTGTCGCATACATCGATAACCTGATGTTTGCACATTTTGGCTTAAAGATAAATGTCCACAAATGCGATTTTGCTGTTTCAAAGTTAAATTTCTTGGACCATGCGATCGACAAAAACGGAATCACACCTATCCCAGAGAAAGTAGCAGCAATACAAAACTTTCCGCAGCCGACATCACTGCGTCAATTAAGACGATTTCTCGGTTTAATAAATTACTTCCGTAGATTTATTCCAGGTTGTTCCAGAATTTTGACCCCACTCACAAACTTGCTGCAAAAACAGAAGACGAAAAATGCAAATCGACGGAGAAGCGTTAGCTGCATTTCAAAAGGCTAAAAAAGCGTTAGCAGACTTTACCAAGCTCTCTTACATCAGTGACGATGCTAACTTAACACTTACATTGACAACTGACGCCTCTGGTGATTCAATTGGAGCAGTTCTATATCAGAAGCTAAATGGTTCAGAAAAGCCAATCTCCTTCTCGGTCAAATTAAACAAAGCACAGCAGAAGTACAGTACCTTTACTTAGCAATAAGGCATTTTCGGCATCTGCTCGAGGGACGAAACTTTACTATTTTCACAGACCACAAACTCCTCACTTACGCTTTACATGTGAACACAGATAAATACACATCCAGAGATACCCGACAACTGGACTACATATCCCAATTTACATTGGATATCCGCTATATTAAAGGTTCAGACAATATCATGGCAAATACACTCTCGCGCTCCACGATAAATCTATCGATTCTGAAACCCTTACCTTCGACCTCATTGCAGATGAACAACAGGAAGATACCACATTATACAAAATAAAAGAGGACACTTCTTTACAATTGAAGGAACACCCCGTCCCATTTGGAACAAAAACACTACTCTGTGACGTTGGGACAGGTTATTCAAGACCATATATTCCACCTTCATTGAGAAAAAAGATATTTCTGCATTTTCACAACCTCTCACATCTCGGATGCCGAGCAACCGACAAGTTGATTAGCAGTCGTTTTGTCTGGCCAAACATGCATACTGGCATAAAAAGCTGGACTCAAATTTGTTTAAATTTCCAAAAAAGCAAAGTAAACAGACATACTAAGTCCCCCCTGGGCATTTTCTAAAACCAGATGATAGATTCACGAATCTTCACATTGACATAGTGGGTCCCTTACCAGAAGCAAACGGACATAGTTACTTACTCACTATTATTGACCGATTCACAAGATGGCCTGTCGTTGTTCCTCTAAGGGATATATCTGCAGAAACGATCTCTAAAAGTATATTATATGAGTGGATTGCTGTTTTTGGTTGTCCCTCAGTAATAACTACAGACCGAGGTTCTCAGTTCCAATCTACGCTCTTTGATGAGTTCACAAAAATATTGGGAGTTAAGCATATAACAACAACAGCTTATCACCCATGTGACAATGGCTTAATTGAACGTTTCCACAGGTAACTTAAGATAGAATTAACAGCAAATAATGATTCCAAGACATGGTTAGAAAATCTACCGCTAATATTACTATCCATCCGGAATGTAATCAAAGAAGATTTAGGATGTACAGCAACTGAAATAGTTTTTGGAACGTCCTTGACGTTACCAGGACAGTTTTGTGATAAATCCAATCAACTCCAACCAACTACATCTTTTGTACAAAGATTTAAGCAAAGAATGAATGAACTAGTTTTCACACCACTAGAACACAAACAAAAGACCTTTACTCCAAAAAACCTCCACAATTGTGAATATGTTTTCGTACGAAACAGTAAAAAGGCTTCTTTGCCCTACTTATACGAGACCTTTCCAAGTAGTCGACAGAAAACTCAAATATTTCACAATTTTAGCAAAAGGCAAGCAAGAGACTAAAACCAGCGTACTTGGATTTAACTACAAAGGAAAGTACGTCGGAATATTCTACAGCCGCGTCAAATACCAACGTAAGTGAAACATTTTCTACACCTCCAAACACACCTAAAAGCATTACCACAAGATCGGGTAGACACGTACACTGGCCTGTTCATTTTAAAACATATATTAGATATTGAGAAATATTTTCAATATTTATCAATCTGAAGGGGGGGGGGTTATAGGATACAAATCCTATATCATTCCAACAAATAACTGAAAAACACAAAGTAGATTTGCACACCCGCAAAATCGGATCAAAACGACTAAAAACAGATTTCGCAATAAGGTGTGAAATTAATTTTCTGACCAATGAAAGGAGGCGATTTTCTAAACTAAAAAAAAAGATAACGATCCAGTGTGAAAAAAAATTCAGCTATAAATAGAGAGACTCAAGTCAATCACCAGTCAGAAGGGCGCAGAGATCATAGCGGACAAAAGGCTGACAGTCAGGTCCGTCACCGACTCACACTAAGAGCAGAAAGTGGGGTAGGAAAGGAAAACAACAACAACAAATTTACAACTGACTCCAAAACAATTCACCCGATAAGTACATTTTCCTCTTATCTTTTATTTCTCATTCACTCTCTCTTTTTCAACTTAAATTGATCGCCCCTTTCTCCTTTACACCTACTCGGCGGATACACAAAAACAAAAGAAACAGACACTACTCTACTACTCTGTTGAAAGACAGCGAACACATAGACATTTTTTTGTTCAAATCACATTTGCTTAAACGAACTAAAGCATTAATCTTTTTTTACTCTATTCAAACAAGATATAAAAATATACAAATTTGTTTATTCTGCATGAATGACATTAAATATACAATGTTCTATTTTCTACAAACATTCCTTATCGTGTTGTCTTTTCTTGAAATTTGCGTTGTATTTTGTGGGCAGGTTATCCCGTATTAAATTCTCCTTTTAATCCGGGTACGCTGTACCCCACAAGTTACTTCCAAAGATTCACGACACCTAAGGTTTAAAATTAATTTAAAAAAATGAAAAATCTTTCTTGAAGCTTTTATTTTCGTTTTAATTTCAAGCTAATAGATTAATAATTGGCTGCGAATCAAAAGGAGTTTGACGAGGCCATTCGCGTGAATTTGATCTGGGTGGACTGTTCTGTGCGACAGAGAGGCCCACTTGGCCAGAAGCGCCTCCCTCGCGGCTCAAAGCGGATTGGGACATACGGGATCTGGCAAACCTGACTGCATCGGCCAATCGGATGCTTGGTTTGTCTAGGTCCGCGTTGGTTACGCCATCCCAACTGGCGCTGACTTCTTCCACCGGTTTGTCCGTTGAGGTCGTGTAAATCTTTGCCTATTCTGCCGTTGGAACTTTCGGGGTTGGTCGCGTTCAGTGTAGTCCCTCCTCCTCCGGTGCAGGACAACTCAACACCGCCAACTCAATACTGCCGACTAAGCGACGGGATAACTCAGGTATGGTCGAGGAAGAGCGGAACTGCTTTTATTTTGGTCTGTCTAACGGCCATAGTGTGTGTCGACAGGGTTTTTATGATTTTTATGAGGAGAGAAACATTCGGAATTAAATAATTGATACTATCATTATACTTGTTTGGAAGTATGACATTTACACATTTTCGAGCTTTCTAACCAAGAAACCTACATATAATAATATTAAACAGGAGACTACTAGGGAAAACGAGGAAGAGAGGGGGAGAGTGCTATGGAGAAAAATATGAAAGAAGAAAAAAGAATATATATATATATATATATATATATATTAAGTCATTTTATGTTTATACATTCTTTTTATAGATACAAATATTTAAGTAAATGCTCTGTTTATAATAAACAATATTAAACAACATTTACCGGCGTGAATATATATAATTAATCAAATCACTTACCAGCCAGGGCATTCGAAAGAATTAATAAAGAAAATGTACACTCTGGCAGGGTTCAAAATTAAAAAGCACCATCTGATCCAGTGTGCTTTAGATCACTCGGACAAAGAAAGCGTCGCAGCCCAGCTAGATTCAATTACCCTTTTGAAGAATGCACATTCTATCATTCAGGTTTTCTCGAAAGCCTATATCTACTCATTTTTTCGTATCTAAAACGAAAGACCCAAACATTGGTATTTTCAATTTTGTTTGTGTCAATTATCATTGTTCACTCACGTATCACTAGAACTGACCCAAACAAAATTGAAAAAAACCCAGAGTTTCTATTGTTTTGTCTGTTTTCTCTCAATCTCTGACGAAGCTTTAATAAAAAGTGAAACATGTTAAATTGATATATATATCCTATTTGTTTTTATTATATATATATATATATATATATATATATATATATATATATATATATTACTGATTATGATCATTTAACTAAAAATAAATTGTTATAACTATTTGCGTCAAAAGAAAGGTGGAACCAAATGGCAGAAGATAAGATGTGATGCCAGATCATGGCCAATTACATTGCGTATCCGTCTTTGGATTTTATCAATGGCCTTGAGACAATTAGAAGGGGTTCCAGACCATATATGGCAGCAATACTCCATGCAAGGGCGAATGGTTGATTTGTAGATTTGAAGGATCGACTCCGGTGAGAAAAATTTCCTGGCGCAGCATAAGTAGCCAACTTTCTTAGTGGTGGACGAAACTATTGACTCAATGCATTCGGTCCATCTCAGGTCAGCGAACAATGTGAGACCGCGCAGTCGCCAAGAGGTGCTCTCGTGGAGTTGAACGTCAGACATTCTAATGGGAGGCAGGGATGGTTCTCTCTGGTGAGTAATAGAGAGCAGTTTTGATTTTGAGGCATTAAAGTTAATTAGCCAATACCTACCCCAGTCCACAACCGATTGGAAGTCCTTTTCAAGACCATCGGCCAGGTTAGTTTTATCGGCGACACTAGATTTGTTTTTGAGGCAGGAGTAAATAGTAGTGACGTCCGCATAGATGCCAATTTGGGAACCTATGACATCAGGAACATCGTTAATGAAGATAAGGAACAGAGTAGGATAGAGTCTTGGGGAACACCTGCATTTGTGGGATAGGAGCTGGAGAAGAATCCGTTGAGAACGACCTTCAATGTACGGTTCGACAGAAATGATTGTATTAAGTAGAACAATCGACCTGTAATTCCATAACCCTGAAGCTTGCGAAGAAGTCCGGCATGCCAAACCCTATCAAATGCTTTGGAGATATCAAGAGCCACGGTACAAGCATCTCCGTTATTATGAAGTGCTTGGTAAACAATTTCAGTTATGGCCGTAAGCACATCAGCTGTAGAACGGAAACCATATTGTTTGTCGGAGGTCAGCGAAGCGGAAACCATATTGTTTGTCGGACCCTTAGATTTCAATATTCTTGGTGCAGTTATTAATTTCCTTATTATTTTCGGTTTAAAAGTTCATTAACTGTGGTGGAAGGCAATCCATAGTTATCTCTCCCTCGAGCTACTCGACTATAAAAGAATTGCTCGAAACTCACTAATGATATAGTAGTCAAATTGCATTGGATAAAGCTTCACTAAAAGATTAAACGTTCATCTATTTTTCTTTACATAAACATTAACTAATGAAGATTAATTCTTTTACATATGCATAAAATAACTTAAAACATAACACGATCGCTAGAAAGAAATACGAAAGCATCCCCAAATTTTAACATTCGCATCTGGAAATTCATTCCAACAGATGTTCAGATAAGTGAATTCATTCTGTTGCTAATGTTATTACTACAAAGTTTCGGTCGTAAATTCTGTAATGAAAGAAAAAGATACCACGAGCTCTCTATTTTTATTTATTTACTGGTGTACCCGTTAGAAAGTTTTAAGATGCAATGAAACAAGACCTGAGACTATGTAGTGAGATTCAATAAAGAATTTACACCTAAATTAGAGGCCAATGAACCATTTAATTAATACATTCCATTTATATTTTTAGACGTTCAACGGTATCTATGATTCATTTATCTTGCTCAATATCTTTTCATGTTAATATGAAAGTGAAATGAAAAAGATTAGCAACATAATGACAAAGACAGCGACAACAAAGCCTATTTCAAGACCAAGTTGAAGACAATCACTTAATAGACAAGGGAATCTGAGTGCCTCATATGAAAGGCTAGAACAAATAAAGCTGCAATATAAGAAACGTAGGAGTAAAGGAACTGATTAATTAAACGGTTCATTTTGCTGGGGAAGAAAATGTCTAAATGCAGATAAATATTTTATTTGTATAGATTATTAAAGCGACTAAAGGAAGTAATCACTCATAAATTTATTGACTTCAGTTAATTTACTCACCTTTCCAATAGAATTGGGCCAGGAAAAATATAAATAACTGCACATCGATATATACACATTGCTGAACTACCAATCGGCTTGTATTATTCTGAGCAACGCAAGCCACATAGACGATATCATTCACAGCAAACTCGTGTACCACATATGATTTTAATTTATAAATAGGAGTATTGTTGAACAAAGAAAACGGCATTACGCTGGAATCTAGTACAGTGTGTGTTACGTTTTTTTGTCTATATTATATGACTAGTGAGTTAGCTGAAATAACTCAACTCACTTTATAGTCTACCAATAGAAGTTTAACCAATCAGAAGACGCAGAACATTCTATCCGTCGTGTATAAAGGCGGACATTTTTGTTCCCTCTACCCGAATGTCCAGTGCCAGCTTGTCAGGCGAAGAGAACCATAAGGACGAACTATGCTCTGCTACTTTTATCGAAATATCCACTGCTAACCTGAACAGCGTTTTCCTACTGTCTTCGAAATATTCACTGCTAACCTCTGGATTCTATACTCGAAAACGACCGTCATGAGGAACAAAATGTCTAACAGTGTGACTTGCGTATCTGTTCAGCAAATTAATGTAAGCTACTTTCCATTTTCTCACCACGACGAAGTTGTTTTGCTGAATCCTTCGGAATGAGTAAAGTAATGATGGGAAGAAAAATAAATATTTTTGTTATGTTACTGAAACGAAAAAAGAAAAAGAAAAATTAAATGGGATAAAGAAAATAATACTGTTATGGCGGCGGTACGCTATTATTTATTTTATTCCTTTTTTTAAATATCTTTCTTTTTTATTATCAATTTAGTTTAAAACCATTCACGAACAAGCAGCGGCGTGTATTTTGATCTTACGCTAAAGAGGACAGTAAAACATAAATGGACATTTAAACGTAGACAAAAGTAGAATTAAACGAAGACGGTGGCAGAAAGAACAATATATGACACGCAGGTAACACTGTGTTGATGGCCGACCCAGTGATAACACTACAGGGACCTCCGTGACTGAGTGTAAAAGAAAGCGTGCAAAAAGATTAAACATCAATTGCAAGAAGAGAGAAAGCATGGTTATCAGCAAGAGAAGAAAAAAAAAACAAGATGCGAATTACGAATTGTTGAAGCAGGTGGGAAGCGTCTTAACAGGAGGTAAAAAATACGGCACAAATATCTAATAAATGTAAACGTGTCCTCAAAGTCTGACACAGTGAGGCATCGTATAGTCTTTAATAACTTGATAGTTCCGCTGTAACAATCCTGTAAGAATGCTTTGCTCGTAATTTCTCCACCGCCACAAAGGCTCTAATCAACTCAGAATTTGTGAAGCATCTCACCTCGCAAGGTCTTCTTTCAAACAAGCAATATAGTTTTGCATTTCTCTAAGGTACTTGATGTGTTAACGGCTATTGCTGAAAGAGTCTATAAAGCTTTACATAAGAATGATGAAATCCGTTGCTTTGCATATTTCGAGGGCGTTTGACAGGGTTTGGTATGCTAGTCTTGTTCACAAGTTGGAAGGTTAATGGTATTTCTGAAGGCATTTTTGATCTGATTCAATCTTTCTTATCAAATCACGAAATAAAAGTCGTTCTAAATCTTTTTTGCATTAATGCAGGTACCCAGCTCTATCCTTGGACTTACATGTTCTTAATTTTCATCAACCATCTTCCGGATATCATCAGTTCTCAAACCGGGATCTATACTATTAATGCGTGTCTTAATGGTAAGTCTGATCGGTTCGATGAGGGCATATTGGAAGCTGATTTAAAAAAGTAACCTACAAAGTCAAGAACAAGTCAAGTGTTGACAGCCATTATTGATAGCCTTCGGCAACCAATGCCTGGATCTGACATGAGAAGAATTGAGTTAAAACTAAATGAATTTATTTTGAGGGACGTCGGAATGAAAAACAACAAATTGAACACCTGCGGAATGGTGACCTTTGGCTGAATAAATTCTCACATAATGGTAGTTGCAAAAATTTCCCTGGGAAAATGTCTCTTGGGTCAAAGGCGAGGAAGACAATTGTGGTGTCAATTCACTTATGAGATAAGAGCATTTGAAACCACATTTTTTTAATTAATCTCCGACCGAATGCTAGAGTTGACAGACGCAGAAGGGCGATCAAGGAAGGGTGAGGGACTGCCTGCACCCATTGAACGGTAGTGGGCACAGAAGAGACAGTAAGGGGGTTGAAAAGCTGCTCACTTCCACTGGAAGGCAATGGTGAGAGATGGTAATATGAGAGAGTAAAAGCAGCAATTGACTTTTGTTGGAAATCAAGGTGATTCACCGAAAACCAGCCTACATCTTGCCCCGCACCGGTTTCTAGTTGGAGCCCATAAAAATGAATGCGCGAAAGCCAAACAGAGTGAGAGTTAGAGATTCCACAATTCCTGCTGAACACAAAACCTCCGAATTCAGCCTTGAACCAAACTTACCAAAACAGTAAAACAAATTTCGCTAACTCTGCAAGACAAAACTTACTAGCGTATCCAAGTGTTGTGTCCGATTTAGGAAAGGGTTGGGTTGACAAACACCTGTATGTGAACACAACTAAAAATGAACCATTGTACGCCGTATTGATAGAAAAATAGTAATTTTTTATATTTATTTCGAGTGCTGTTTTCTTTTCACCAATTTTATTGTACGACTTCGCTCGACTTGGACTAGACCAACACGAAGATACCTGCGACGAATCGATCTTGGCCTCCTTATAATCAAATCAATCACAACGTTGGGTAAGGCAGATCAGGATCGAAGACATCACTTCATTGATCAAACCAGGATCCACCCCAGGCTGACCATGACAAATGGTTACATCTGTTGCCGTTTATTGTGAACCAAGATCGAACTTGAAGTGTTACAATTATAAAAAAAAAAAAATTTCTCAAGAGAACGCACGAGAAGTCATCCTCCCGTTCCCTTTTGCTTAAAGAACTCAATATTATGAAACAGACGCTACTTAACAACGGTTTTCCGAACTAACTCATCGATCACCAGATTAGACTATTTATTTCTAAAGTAAATAACTATACTGAATATAAAAACATTCTTATAACTCTAGATACATACATAAAATAAATCAGTTAAAATCAAAATCATCCTTGATAATGGCTAAAAGAATAGACGAAAGCGCTCGGATATGCAGAACATTTGAACATTTTTATACACTTTATGTCCAGAAAAGAAAACACTTGAACGAACACAAGAAAAATTAAATAAAAAGCTTAATCGCAGTACCTTGTCAGTCATCTTTAATGAAACTTGTATAAAAGAATGATTGCTGCCCAAATACGCATTTATATATATATATATATATATGGTGTCCCCCGAAAAATGTATTTAAACTGTTAGTCTTCTTTGTACAACAAACATTGATAATTCTTAATTTTAAACATTTAATCTTGTATACAAATCAATAAATATTGCATCTATTGTCATTTAATGAGTGAGTACATATTTGGGACACCCTGTAAGAAACAGCGAGACTATAATAGCCAAGAAAAAAAAAAAAAAAGAAACCTCCCCTCACCACTAACACCTGTGGTCTTTTATAGCCCTATATTCTCGCGACTTCACAGGAATAGTTCAAATCTCATAAATTCACAAGGATAATGCAAACTGAGTAAAGTTTAATACCTAACATGTGACCATATCATATGAGAATACTCACGGAGAGGGAGAGAAAGCAAAACGCTCCAAAAAACATTAGGATTAGTGTGGTGCAAAGTCAAATAATTTAAGTGGGTAATTTATGCTGCGTTAATCTAAAGAAGAGAAGTAACGTAAGTATTCTATACAGATTGTTTACAATTTTTGGCATCATTTTTAGATGAGAATTTTTCATGGTTGTAGTCATTGCTATTCGAACCAGCATGCCTTTTTCTTAGTTGTTATACTCATGACGTTTCGGTCGATGAGCCCTCCGGCATTCTTCAAGTGTCCATCTTCGTAATCGGTAACCTTCTTGAAATTTGGAGCATTAGTTAAAACATATCGGGTCCCTAGTAGTTGTAACTTCAATCCCTGGGTCTGGTAGTGGTGAAAATTTATATACTCTGGTTCAGTGGCTGCAAGCGACACAAAGGGGGATAAGACTAAGTGATAAGAATATCCTCTAAGCATGGAAAACAAAACGAAAACAATCTATACCCGTAGATTGTATACGAAATTACAAGGTTATCGAGTAGGAAGATATATATATATATATATATGTATATATATATATATATATATATATATATATATATATATATATATATGTATCCTTGTGCAGGTATGCAGAAAATAGAAAAGAACACGTTGGGTGCATAATCCGGGGTTCCTTAGTATTTTTGTTTTTATTTTTAAAAAACAGTGCTCCATACAGAAGTAGAGCTTATATTATAATAATATTTTTTGTTTAAAAATATGATTCCTTCGCTACATAAGAGTTCTCATGTTTCAAAGACGGGAGTCGAAATCATCCAAATAATTAATAAAATTAAGTTGGATTGAGGTGTTTAGTCACGTTTCATCTTCAAGCGAAATTTTAGGAATAAGCTATCTCTCGGTTTACGTGACTAAACACCTCAATCCAACTTAATTTTATTAATTATTTGGATGATTTCGACTCCCGTTTTTGAAACATGAGAACTCTTATGTAGCGAAGGAATCATATTTTTAAACAAAAAATATTATTATAATAATTATTATATTATATATATATATATATATATATATATATATATATATATATATATATGAAAGCTTAATTGGCAAAAGTGAACTAAATAACTGCCATAGAATAGTGATATAGGGGCTGCGAGAAACAGCAACAGAAATAGAAGGAAAAAAACTATTTAAAAAGTTCATAATAATATAATTGTCACTGATTCCTCTAAAAACATACATTAAGAAAGATAATTATTTCTTCTTTATTCAATGTAACACAAATATGAGTCTTATTTTCCCCGTATGTCCCAAATTACCGACAGACATTGCCTTTTTTTAACCTTACGTAGTTTGAAGACACTCTATAGAAAAAGGAGGCAATTAACGATAAAAAGTTCTATGGCTTTCTATAGCCCTGTACCACCCTTCAGCTAAATTGTGTATTTCATGAAAGACGTGATTCAATGTATTCTTCGAGGAATTTTTCGATATCTCGACCTTGTTGGAACCATTAACCAGACAAGGAAATTTAAATGAAACGAAACATGTGATCACCTGAAAGTAACATATCTACAAAATATGCCACGTGTAGAAAAACTTCCTATCTCAGCTGGATAGCTGTTTGTTGCTACGCGGTTGGAAACAAGAGGGACGACTCTTCCATGCAGCAGCATCGCTAGTGAACTTTGTTGGCCTTTTTTTAAAAAAATGGTCTCTTCTGCCCTAATAAATTATATTAAAAAAGAACCCCTGAAGCGTTGTGCAATAATAGTTTATCCAGATTCCAGCAATTTCTAATAAATAATTCATTTTGAATAATACCAAACACAGAGAATAATTCCGCCACCCAACAGTCTGTTCTATTCGGGACATAATACTGAAGCCTGTCCTGAAACTAGCCACAATTTTTCTTTCATTTTGGATCCTGATAATAAATCCGTTTTTCATTTCTAGTGACTATTTTATCCTAAAAGTAACTTTTTTGCATCAGGCAAGAAGAGAAAAACAAATGTTTAAACATTAACTGGTGTTCTCTTCTGCAAGTTCTTGTGGAACCGATTTTCCTAGCTTCAGAATTTTGACTAAAACAATAACATATTATAGTTGGCTGATTGGATATCCAATAAAGAGTTGAATAAATGTCACAGTAACGTCTAAGATATTCCTAAAATTGTGCAAAAGATGGTACTAGGAATTTGTGTATGTGTGTAGGGGGGGGGTCCCTAAACATATTTAATAACTGACATTTTTTTCTCTTTATAGTAAGATTTAATTTTTCTTTTGTTGAATGTCACAAGATTAATGCCTACTTTACTTTCACTTCCGTTTCTCCATTAAAGAAAGTGATATAAACATTTACTTCGAATTTTTTTTTCAATTAAAAAAGAAGAAAATCGATTGCAAAAAAAGCCAATTGACAGTTTTCTGTAATCTTTTTTTCAGGATCCGTTAGTGAACCCAGACAAACCAGTTGCCAATCACGGTTCAATGAATTCTATTTATCAGACGTCTGAAAAATCTCAAAATGAATACAGTTCGGACAGTAAAACAAAGGATCTATCTACTTTACCCCGAGTCGTGTATATCGTCACGTTTGTAGCCCAACTGGGTGTCCTTTCGGGTGGATATGATATGGGAATAACGTCAGGTGCCATCCTTGTTCTCCGGAATCAAATGAAATTGTCGTTGATATGGCAACAACTGATTATAGCCACTCCAATCAGTGCTGCAATGTTAACCACTTGCCTTGGCTCACATGTGAGCGATGAATTTGGACGCAAGAAAACTATTATAATAGCTTCTCTCTTTATCATCTCAGGAGCGGTCACAAATAGTAGTGCCTTAAACAAACCGATGTTACTTATTGGACGCTTTCTCATAGGATGCGGATTAGGTGAGTATATTTGTTTATTTATCATGCCTTGATTTTCATGAAATGTATCCCGATCTCTTTCCAGTTTCATTACCATGCGACTTACAATATAAATAAATCTGTGTAATTGCCCGTTTGATGATTCTCTTGTAAACAAATACTTTGAATGCCAGTGTTCTCAAGCATTTAAGAAATGAAGACAAGTTTGTTCGGAAAGTAATGTCATTTTCAAGAAAAATATAAAACTAGATGCAAATGTAAATAGGTTAAATAAATTGAATGAATTACATAATCGCTGACATTAGCAATAATAGTAAATAAATATTGAAGAATTTTCCACATTCTCTACTTGATTGATTGATTGATTTGTGTTTTACAGTTTATCAACCTTTTGCAGGCTATTCTAAACCAGAAAAAGTTTTTGATTGCAAGAATATTTTGAAGATAATACTAATTTACTCATACAAGTCCAGCTAATTAATCCATAGCTTGGGGAGAAGAACTGGATTCATACCTTTCCTAAGAGCATTTCCGTAAATGAATATAATGAACCCGACTGGAATTGGAACTCGGCTCACCGATTTACAAAATTCCGAGCCGTTATCCATTACATCACGCGCATATGCAAGTTTACATCATCTGGTATTCCCAATCTAATTGCCGGTGTTTTAACGTGATATGAGCGTAAGCCTCCTCTCCTGGTTGAAAATATTTAAAGATGTTGAATGTGGTGTGTAATGAGAATGAAGTAAAACTGAATGTTCAATGTATAACGACTGATCTGTGTGATTAATGGGATAAAACGTTGTTTGAAGTACATTGACAAGGAAATTATCTTGAAAATAATAAACATATTGATGTAATGAATATGCATACACCTGTGTTCCCCCTCACAGGAATATGATTGGCTGGTGTCAGCCATAAATACAGGCTGATGTAGAGGTACAGGACGCACACTGGACTACGCCATTGGCTATCCTATTGCTCTACGTCATCGCCATTTCTATTTTCTTGGAGCGATTGACCACGTGTTATTTTTCTTTTAGTCCAGCACAAGTTTGCTCGGTTTAAAAAAACTGTTAAGTTACTCACCTTTTATTTTTTGAACTCTTGAATTTCTCCGTTTTCTTTTTTATTTATCTGTATTTGTTTTTCATTTTGTTCAATTTTATTTTAAGTTTGTTTCCTTGTTCTGTTGTTTACCCCTCTCCCGTTTTTATTTCACTTTCGTTGCGTTTTTTTTTTTTTTTTTTTTTATATATATTTGTGCTTGTTTGATTTTTACTTTATTTCGTTTTTTGTAAAATTGTTCTTTCGTTTGTTAGTGCACGAACTATAATTTTATAAGGCGAACTAGTATTTATTCAGCTGTGGTGGGATATTCCACCATGGCTGAACAGTCAAATTCACCGCCGGTGAATACACAAAATAAGTCACCGGAAAAAAGTGCCAGGTTGGAAAACAGGCCAAAGAAAGACTCGTCGTACTAGGAAGAACAGCGAGTAAAATACGAAAAGTACATCAAGAGCAATGAATTTATTACGATTCCAGAAGCCCTGGATGCAATTAATACAAGAACAATTTCCCTGCTGACCACCGACGTAAAAAGTCAGAAATTGATTGGGTTCAGCAGGGAAGCCATGGAAGAGGCGATAAAAAAGTCTACACATTGCTCTGAAAATTCTTGCGAGAAGAACCAATACGATGTGGGATTTGTTACTTGCAACGGAACAAGAAGCAAAAGCGCTCGCTGGAAACATCTTAACGACAGTAACTCTACGACTCCAAACGGAGTACATGGTTACCCAACGCACAAAAATTATGATGCATGGCGTACCGGTTGATATCTGTGAAGACAGAATAAGAGCATTCTTTTCGCATTATGGACCCGTAGATGAAATCGCGTCTATTAAGAGCAAGGCCGGAATTGCAACCGGAGATATGGTGTTATACGTAACACTCACCGGCAGGCCTTTGGAGAGATCCCGAATACATTAATGTGCCGGGAGAGACGGATGCTGGTAGTAGTGGAGGGGCGCAAACCGTATTGTTGGACATGCGGGGCACTGGGCCACATGTCAAAGGCGTGCCCTGCAAAGAACTCACAACCTCCACCCCAACCAGCAACAGCAGCAACTACAACAACAGTAGCGGCAATAGAGGAGGCCCCGGATGGGTAATGGAAGACGGCTAAGGGACGGAGAGCTGCAGATGTGCCCACTTCTCCAGTACGGGATGAGCTGTCTCCCCAAAAGCAGCGACAACACAAGGAACGGCCAAAGGAGGCATAGAAGCAGCAAATGAAGGTGGAGAAAAAACAGCGCACAAAACAGCAGCAGCAACAACAACGAGTTCAAAAAGAGCAGCAGAGGCAACAGCAGCAGCAACAAAAACAAGTACAACAACAACGAGTACAAAAAGACCAGCAAAGGAAGCAGCAGCAGTAACGTGACAAGGAGAAGGAGGTGGAGGTATTGACCACACCACGTGTCTTAGCATTGAAGAAGAGTAGAGACGATGCAGAGGAGGAAGATGTGACCGATCATGAACACGCCAGACGAAGTAGGGCGGATAGGTACATGGAAAAAAAACAGGTCCCTATTCGTCCCTGCATCCCCTAAAGCAAGTCCTGTTTTAGCCCCTAAAGCAAGGACCCTCTATTCCTCCCCTTCTCGTGCTCCGTCCCCCACCTCATCCCTCAATTCAATATCTACCCCCCCCTCACGTCCACCTCTTCTTCGCCCCACCCAGTTAAGGAGAAGGAGAAAAAGAAAAAAAAAGAAATATTTCCATGGGCCAGACTTAATATGCAAAGTAGATAGAAAGGAGCTAGAGAAGGGCTTATCGGCACAGAAAAAAGCCCTTCTAGGTCCACTATTTAAATTATCCATCGTTGACAATAAGTCTGTGGAGGACCCCCGTAATTTCCCCGAGGCTCCTGGGGTCATTACTTTTCTCAGGGATACGGGGAGCTATCTAAAAGTTTGGAATCATTTGTTTGAATGTGTTTCCAAATATTAGGTTGGTGCAAAAATAATGACGTAATAATGACGTTTTTCGGCGTTAAAAATACGTCAAAAAACGAATTATATAGGGCGTAATATTAGGGCGTTCGAGCTATGCTCAGCTAATTAAATATATAGGGCAGTTAAACTAACATACCCTATGGACGTCGGCGGGATTGTCACAGATGGTCGGATGACGACAAAGTTGGGTACAGGGAGCCTGGGACAATCCGTCGGGGTCCTGACACCTGCAGATTTCCGGCCACTCTGCGCTTAATGGAACTCTAGCTTAAATCATGTCAGTCAAGCTAGCCAGTCTGAATGTGAGGGGCCTGTTTTGCGATCTCAGGTCCTTTGGAGTGGATGTAGCTACGATCCAGGAAATTCTTTGTTTGCAAGGTTGATGCTCGTGTGCTGTCTAGCGACTTTGTTGTCTATTCAGCGCATATTCAGGGGACCAGCTAGCCAGAGGAGTTTCCTTGTTAGTTAAACGTTCCCTGGATGTGAGGGTGGACCTTGTTCATGTTGGCGCAAGGTGGGGGGCAGGTTGATCGTGGCTGATATTGCCGTGAACAGTGGTTCGTTTCGGGTCGTTGCGGTTTATGCGCCCAACGACTAGAGTGAGTGTGTCGACTTTTTCCGTCAGTTGTGGCCGATCCTGGTTGATTCGTCGCGCTTAGTCTTAATGGGGGACTGGAATGCCGTCCTGGCCCCTAAGATAGATAGGGGGCCAGCGGGAAGGTATCGGGCGATCGTAGCCTGGTTGATCTGATCGGCGACTTTGGGCTCGTCGATAGATACCGGGTCGATCATCCGAGGGAGATGTGGACGTGGGTTCGTAGTTGGCCGTCTCTCCAGGTAGCCAGATACCTGGACAGAATGTTAATGAGAAGAGTCGATCTAGATTTTCTAGATTGTCCCACGTTTCACCGGGTAGATTATTCAGATCATCGACTCGTCAGGGCCTGGATGGTGTTAAGTACTAGGTCTAGAATGGCTGGACACTGGAAGTTCAATCTGTCCTTACTGGACAGGCTGGACTTTCAGCAACAGCTAACTAGATTAGTGCAGCGAGAATTAGTGGGGACGGTTACTGCGATTAAGTGGTGGGAGAGGCTTAAGGATAGGATTAGGTCCTTCACCCCTGAATATAGCCAACGACTCGCTTTAGATAAGGCTAACAAGGTGAAGACTCTAGAGGATAGTCTGTCCTGGGCGGTGGCTGGGGGGGATTCCTTAGAGGTAATCGTAGCTAGGCAGGCCCTGAAGCGTGAGGCTAGCAAACGCTATCAGGGTCAAGTAGTTAGACATAGGTTAAACAAGATGTCTAACGAAGCCGTCAACATGGGCGCAGAATTATGCAAGGAAGAGATCCGTCGAGGTTCCGATCGATACATTCGCGAGATCATTACTCCGGAGGGGCGCTCTTTGAGGTCGACCAAAGATATGTGCGAGGCGTTTCGGCGGTATTTCGAGAGGCGTTTTACCAAGGATGCTGGTTTCAGTGGCGACGAGTTTCGCAGCTATTTGGCTGACTTTCCTCAGCTCTCGACGACTGAAGCGGCTAGCTGCGAGGTTGAAATCACGGAGGGCGAAATCTACTTGGCATTGAAGAAGGTCGGCAGAGGCAAGTCTCCGGGACTTGATGGTCTGTCCTACGAAATGTACTTGAAGCTGTCGCACATCTTTGTCCCAATTTTGACAGTGGTATTCAACAACTGGTTCCAGCAGGGGTCCATCCCCAACCGGATTTCCAGGGGTGTGATCACACTGTTGAAAAAGGGCAAGGGTGTTGGGCGGGATTTAGATGATTACAAGCCGATAACTCTGCTAAACACAGAGTTAAAGATTTTGGCCAAGATCCGGACGGAGAGGTTGCAGTCAGTTGTCGCGAGCTTGTTGGGGCCTGAGCAGATTTGTGCTGTGAGGGGACGAACAATTCAAAGCAACCTGCATCTGATCCGCACGATCATAGAGGGTGTAAAAGACAACAAGCGAGCCGCACTGATCAATTTGGATCAGTCCAACAGGGTCGACCATCAGTACCTGGCTGCTGTCCTGCAGGCTGCCGGATTCGAACCCGACTTCTGCAAGTGGATTAGCCCCCTGTATCGCTCTCCCAGTGATGTGGTCCACGTGAACGGAAGGCGGTCGAGCGCTTTTGCACTGTCTCGGTTTATGCTTTGACGTTGGAGCCCTTCCTTCGCCAGCTAAGGGACAGAGCGTGCAGTCCGGCCCTACGCGGAATAGCCGTTTTCCCTGATTGTGTTCGTGCTAGTGTTTCTGCGTACGCCGATGACGTATCCATCTTCGTGTCGTGCTGCAGCGACATTAATGTGTTGCAGAAGGCGCTTGAACGGTACGAGAAGGTGACAGGGGCCAAGATTAACCGCAAGCCGGAAGACTTGCGGTTAGGTGCTTAGATGTGGGTCGCGCTGGTACAGGTGAACGGGAAGCTGTCGGGCGTCGTTGCGCTGTCTAGGTCGGTTCGTCAGGGATGTTCACTGTCGCCCCTACTTTATGCTTTGGCGTTGGAGCCTCTCCTTCGCCAGCTAAGGGACAGGGCGTGGAGTCCGGCCCTACGCGGAATCGCTGTTCCTGGCGGGGCTCGAGCCAGGGTTTCTGCGTATGCCGATGACGTATCTGCTTTCGTGTCGTTCCGCAACGACATTGCGGCGGTACTAAAGGCGTTTGATCGGTACGAGAAGGTGATGGGGGCCGATTAACCGCGACAAGTCGTCCGGCTTGCGGTTAGGTGCCTGGAAGGGGGTCGATCTTCCGGGGCCCTTCGGTTGGACGGACGGTCCTGTCCGCATTCTTGAAGTGTGGTTTGGACCCGACCTCCAGCTGGAGAAAAATTGGTCTGAAGTATGAGCAAAGGTCGAGGCAGCCGATTAGATTTGGCGTCGACAGAGGTTGTCCGTGAAGGGCAGGGCGGGGGGTGTGCCACTTACGTTTTCCCGATTGTCCTTTATCGATTGTCCGTACTTCCTCTCTGTGATGACCATAGGAAGCCGCTCGAGCGCTCGCTATCCTCCATTTTATGGAGGGGACGCGGGAATCGGGTCGACAAACGGGTCTGTGCACAACGTCAGTGTCATGTGGGAGAGGGGCTGGGAATGCTACATTTGAAGAGCCACAAACGTGCCTCGAGGTTGGCTTTCCTCCGCCGCGCATTGACAGGAGAAGATCCGGTTATGGACGGGATTGTGAGGGACGCGCTCCCTCCCCTTACTATCAACCCCCCCATCTCGCAGGTTGAGCGCCGTCGTAAACCTCGAGACCAATCGGATTTCCTTCGTGAGTGTCGGTCGGCCTTGCTGGTCGTTCCTCGGTCCAGTGACCTTTCACGGCCTAGGAAGGTCTTCTATCGTCTTTTAGTGGAGGGGGTTGTGAAGGATTCCCTACGTGAGCGGCTCGACTTGTCGGAGGAGGAGTTTCGCTTTTTCTGGTCTTGGGCGCCAGCGGCGGATTTCCTCAGTAACCCTGAGTTTTCGCTTACCTGGCGATTGTTTCGGAAACGGCTACCTCTCAATGACAGGGTCTTCATATGGGGCTTGGCGGATTTGCCAGACTGTGAACGATGTGGCCTTGGTTTGGAAGAAACGGCTTCGCACGCCTTCTACCATTGTCCCCGGGTCCACCATTTATGGAACTATGTCGTCGAGTTGACGACTCGTCTCGCTTCCGAAAAGCTTATGCTCATTGATCGCGCATACGCGTGTGACAATGTGTCGCCTCCGTATTCTGGGGTGAAACGGATGGTGTTTCTGACGCTGCTGGCCACGGCCCAAATGGTGATTTGGACGACTCGACAGGAGGAAGTGTTGCGAAGCAACAGTCATTTAAGCTTGTCGAGAAGTCAGCACACACTCTGATTTTTCGTTTTTTCTTATTTATATATACGGTTGGAGACGCCCAATCCGAATAATCGACTTTTGAAATTACGCCAATTTTCTCCAACCTTTCTAATTCCTCATTTATTGTCTCTAGTGCCGAAAATGGTACTTTTCTCTTTGGTTTAAAGATTGGTTTAACATTTTCTTTCAATTTGAAGTTGACTTCTGTTTTTGTGCACAGACCTAGTCCTTCTGAAAAGACGCGAGGGAATTCGTTTTTCAACTCCGTAATAAATCTTTCTGTTTGCTTCGTCTTATGATGACGTTCTATGACGTTCACTTTGTTACAGAAAGAATTTACCGGTAATTCCCACAAATTAAACAATACAATCCAGTCTATACCAGAGAGGTTTACTGAACCAGGGAGTACATACACTTTCGATTTGTGAATTTTTCCCATGAACGAAATGTTACATTTTATTTCACCGGTAAACTTAAGTATTTTTCCTGACACTCCCCTGGCAATTCTGTCTGTTTTAGTCAATGGTGGGCAACCGATTTTTTTCCAAATTTGCTCGTTTATTACCGAGATATCAATTCCTGAATCGAGTAATAATTTCACGGTCTGCCCATTTATTTTTACATTGAGGTGTTTTCTTCTTTGATCCTCTTCAATTTCGTTTTTAGACAAAACAACTTTCGCCTTTGTTTTAGACTTTGATTTTACATTTCTCTGTTTTGCCCGACAATGGAAACTTTTATGGTCTACACACCCACACATTTTTTATCCTTAAAGAAACAATCCTCCTTTATATGATGTCTTCCACACGAACTGCATAGAATTTTTCTTTCTTTATTTTGTATCCCCTTCTGTTGTCTTACAGTTTGTATTCGCGAAATGTTTTTCTCCTCAATCCGATTATTGTATTCTTTTATGTTTATAATTCGCTGACATTCTTCCGTTACTTTTTGTAGCGTAATCTTTGGATCTTGTTCCATGATAGAGAGGATTCTTGATCTAATTTATTTGTCCTTAGGTGTCGTTAGACCTTGCACAAAAATTAGACACTTGAACATGTCGCTTGACAATTCCTTTAATTTAAACGCCTCACACTGTGCGTTAACCACACCTGGATACGTTACAAAATCATCATCCTCTTGTTTTACGATATTTAGATACTTGTATCGAGTATGAAACAGACTATCTCTTTTATCAAAAATTTTCGACAAAATTTCCACTGTTTCGCCGAATGTAATTTCTTCTGGCTTCTTTGGGAGGATTAAATTCGTGTATTTTGTAATTTCTTCTGTTCCCAACTTCTGCAACAATAGAGTGATTTTTCCTCGTCGGACCACTGTTCGCATCTTTTCGTAAATATTGTTTCAAACCTACGAAAATAAGCCGGAAACGTTGAACAACTGTTAGGGTCGTACTTAAATTAAGAGAGTGAATTTGAAATTCACAGAAAACTTCAGCAGAAAACAATCTAGAACCCGGTTCTTTTGTTGTCCTACATAATACGTCTTCTCAAAGTGATTTATTGTCCTTTGCCTGTTGTTTGAAGAACTTTTCAAACCTTTCTTGTTGCTGAATATATTGTTGTAGTTTTTGTTAGAATTGTTGTTGGAATTGTTGCTGTAAAGTGACTTGTAGCACCTTAGCTAAGTCAATAAACGTTAAAACAAACATTAGGGAAAAATTACTTACTTTCTGTAAGCTTCGAACAAGTCTTTCTAACGTTCTTCGTTAGTAAGTGTTGTCGACTGTATTTTTTTTTGTTTTAACTTGTGAGGTCGTTTCGAATCTTGTCGCCAACTAATATGTCCCGGAAAGGGATATATTTGATCGAAGTAGCTAAGTGGTTTAGGCTACTGTAACCGAGTAGAACAATCTAGCAAATAGCAGTAATGGAACTGGTACTCGTCGTAGTCGCAATCAGTAGGTGTAGGCAACAGGCGTAGACCAATAGGATAGCCAATGGCGTAGTCCAATGGGCGTCATCAATAGGCGTCCTGTACCTCTACATCAGCCTGTATTTGTGGCTGACACCAGCCATTCATATTCCTGTGAGGGAGAACACAGGTGTATGCATATTCATTACATCACCTCCCCCTGAGCTAAATACTTTCTCTTTTTAGGGTCTGGACTTAATCGATTGATTTTTTCCTAAGTCTTTTTCCCCTGAATCCTCCTTGCAGTGGTGGCGTTTGACACACTGTTACCTCTGGCCTTGAGGTCGGGGATACCTCCATTGGCGAATGTTGAATTACTGGAACGGGAATTTGAAATGCGTCATACAAGACTTCCATTGGAATCTCTTCGGTATTTTCCGCGACCTCTGTAGTGCGTCTGGGTCTCAATTGATTCCAATGTCTTTTGCACGGAAATTTTTCCCCTTTTATGTCATATATGAACTGACCAATTCTTTTGGTTATCACTCCTTCTTCCCAAAACGTTTTTCCAGTTATTGAAAAAAACTTTATCACCTGGCTTATACGCTTTAGTCATCTGGTTTTCTTTTCTAGCAGTTTTCTTCGTCCGGACTAGGCAACGGCCTGTCGTACACAGAGCGTATTTTTCTCGCAAACATTAACTCTGCTGGCGATAATCCTGACGTCGTATTCGGGTTTGGCGTGATTCTATATACTGCCAAAAATTTATGAATACTTCTTTCATTCGTGTCCACGCCTTGGTTTTTCTTCAACGCTCGTTTAAATGTGTCCACGAATTTTCCCGCCTGTCCATTCGATCTTGGATGATACACTGGCGTTGTCACGTGGTCAATGGACAATGATCTACAGAATTCCTTGAATTCACTTCCCGTAAACTGCGTTCCGTCGTCGCTGACTAAAGTTTTAGGGAGTCCAAAGCGACTAAAAATTTCATTAAGGGCATTTATTGTATTTGTTGCAGTCGTATGTCTGCACTTAACAATTTCTGGCCACTTAGTGAAACTGTCTACAATAATCAGGTAATAAGATTCATTTATGGGCCCTGCATAGACGATATGAAATCAAGTCTATGGGACATCTGTCTTTGGTCATGGTTGAATCTTTACCGGTGGATCCCTTGCTGCCAGTTGACATCCTCTGCACTGTTTCACCAAATTTTCTGTCTTGGTCCATCCTCGGCCAATATGTATAGCCTCTTATTAGAGATTTCATTCTTGAAATCCCCGGATGGCCAGTGTGAAATTCTTTCAGAATTTTCTTTTATAGAGTAACCGGCATTACAACCCTATCTGCGTATAGTAATACCTGTTCGCAAATTGAAAAAGGTGACAGATTCATTCCTTTTTTAGTTCTCTCGTTCAGCCGGACTTGCTTTTTCATTTTTTTAATGAAATCATCGTTCTCTGCTGTTTTTTTTTTTCACATCTTCTAGAGTAATCGGGAGTTCTCTAATAGCCAGCTTTTGCGTTGCAGCCCCCGTTTGCTCTGCGTTGAGTTCCATTCTATCTGCGCTGACTCTTTCACCGAGTTTGTTGGTCAGGTCTTGCAGTTCATGACAGTTACTGCCTGCCATAAGGTCAATATCGTCTGTTACAGACAGGTCTACAATCGATAGAGATAGAAGTATTGTGGTCGTGGAGGGTTTCCCTCATAATTCTCTCCAGATACAGGTTGAAGAGTTTTGGAGAGCGTCGTCATTTCTGATTAACACTGATAGTCGTCTGGAAGAAATCTTCCAGTTGGTTCCTCAAGAGAATTGCACCAAGAGCTATTTGGTCGAATATCGATCAGGAGCTGTCATTAATACTTACCAACCATCTAAAGAACCCCATTAGCCATCAGATGAGATCTTTCTGCAGAGTTGTGCACGAGGTTTGTCTTAAGTGGTTTGGTGTGGTAACTGCAAGAGGAGATAGGAAAGAAAAGAAGTGACCAAATAGACGACAGATTCAGAAGGGTAAACTAAGAGCAAAACAGAGAATTTTGAAGCCCCGACTCAAAGAAGCTCCAGTTTATGAGAGCACAGGTCTTAAAGATTTGCTTAAGGATATTAAAGAAAGGATCTTAGTGATCTCTAGAGTTGAGAACCAAAGAAAACATTGGAAGAAAAAGCGGCAGTTTTGGAGATCATTTTACAATAACCCTTACGCCTTTGCTAAAAAGCTGGTCATTGAGACTAAGAGCGGCAAACTCGACATACCACAGGAGCAACTCGAGAACCACCTGAGGATGACGTATTCTGATGCTTGGAAAGATGTTCCAATCCCTCCAATGAATGATCGCCCTAGGCTCCAAGATCAGGAAGTCATGTTTAATGCCAGTGGACTAAAGCTGATGGAAATTCGAGAATTCTTCCGCAAATCTCGTTCCAGCAGTGCACCTGGAATAAATGGAATATCCTAAAAGTTATATAAGAACTGTCCAAACGTCCTGAAGCAACTCACCATACTCCTCCAGTAGGCATGGAAACAAGGTATTGTACCACAAGAATGGTACCTGGCGGATAGCATTTGGATACCTAAGGAAAAGAATGTAAAAGGCATTGAAAATTTCCGCCTCATCTACCTCTTGAATGTAGAGGGGAAATATTTTGGGATTCCTTGCTCATCGTATGACGGATTTCCCGTTAGGTAACCATTACATAAATACAGCTGTCCAGAAGGTTGGATACCTGGCCCCTTCGCTGCCTGGAGCATTTACACATGATTTGGAACTCAATCCTAGCAGCCAAACAAAATAAAACTGAACTTCATGTAACTTGGTTTGATCTCACAAATGCGTATGAATCAGTTCCTCATAGGTTAATTCGAATGCCCTTCGAAATTTTCAATTTCCCTAATAAGGTCTGGGAAATCATAATGGAATATTTCAGAGCAACGTTTATGCAGTTCACCAAATGGCAATCCCTTGGTATCATGATGGGTGTGTGATTTCACCAACTCTTTTCATTATGTCCATGGAACTCATATTAGGGGGTGCGGCAAAGAGAGTGATGACTAAGGAACAAATGGGCCTTCCTCCTTCCAGAGCGTTCATGGATGACCTCACCATTCTGGTCCTGTCTGAGGTCGTTACTGATGAACTGCTGCAGCGCTACCATACGCTCTTCACGTGGGCGAGAATGAAGGATAAACCCCCAAAAGCCGGAGCTTATCATTACTCAGAGACTCCGTCAGGGAGATTCACTTCTGTATTGGGAGTGACATGATCTCAATAGTAAAAGCGAAGCTAATGAGCAGCTTCAAACGTCTGTATGAAATTCTAGTTCTGATCGGTACCGAGGTAATGAGATGCAGAAATTGGCACTAGAACCCATCTCTCCGGCAAACTGAAGGTTTGGTGCGAGCAATATGGCTTGCTGCCTCGGCTTTTGTGGCCTTTGCAGGTGTATGATATTACTCTGTCTCGCATTCACCAGACGCAGCTATGTGTCAACAAGTACCTGCGTAAGTGGCTTGGCGTCCCCCAGTTACGGTGGGACTCTATACCAATGCCGAAAACTTGCAACCTCCCATCTCCTCACTGGTGGAGGAGTTCAAAAGCAAAGGTACGCCTTTACATGATGATTAGGGACTTGGCCGATGATTTCTCACGCAGGTTACGGTCAAATATCAAAACTGGTACCAAATGGTTAGCAGTAGAAACCACCCAAGAAACAGAATCCAGCCTGCAAACCAAGAAGATTATGGAGGTGACCCAAACCAATCGCTTGAAGACATGTGGACATCTTCTACCCACTTTCGCTTATAACACAGCTGCATGTTCAACTGTATGCTTGCTCTCTCGCCCACCTCCCTCTGCAAGTCCTTGGAAATGTCGTTGAGATCGCCGGTAGCCAAAAAGCGAATCTTGTTGAAAACCAGTGCGTCTCCTGGCTTTTTCATTGTCTACTCCATTTATATTCCTTTTAAGTGGTTCAGGGTTAGGGAATTTTCAACAACAAAATAGAACAATTCGATTGGTAGATTATTCTTCATCCTTGTCATGTGGTATAGTTCAAAGGTACTAATTTTGAAATGTACAAAATCGGGATTGCCAGCATTGTTACCTGTGTGGATATATATGTGTACGGACCAGAGTTACATAAGCAGCTATTAAGTGAATTGAAAACATAACGCTAGGATCCTTAAGAAAACTGATTAGTCAAGGACTCTGTCGCGATTCTAATCGATAAGACATCTGTTGCGTCTCCGAAGAACAATTTCACCACGTGCTTAGACCTGCTGATGTTGTCTGAGGAGTAACATTGGCAACAAACCTTTCTCTAGGCAAACCTTTGCAGCGGCCATTCACATGGTGCTATCCGACTAGTGTTGTTCAGTGGGACGAGTTCTGGGGAACTAAAGGAAAATCTCTGGCTTGGTCGAGAGAAACTTCAACAAACATTTCTCTGTAAGTCCAGTTAAGCAAGTATTCCTCAAAAGCCACTCGGACAAATGTTCCTACACATACAACATCAACCTTCGGATAGGTTATTAATTTATTTACGTTCTATTTTTCCGTAAAACAGTATTTAACATTTTCGCCGGATGGATTCTCGTTTGTTCGTTGCTAAACCTGTTTAGTTCTTGTTTCGTTTATTTCCGCAAAAACCAAGCGGACCATGTTCATTTGAACTTTTATTAATTTATTGCCTATTGACGCTTTGCTTCTCTATTGAATACTTTCTTAACGAAAATTCTCATCGACTTGAAACACCTTAATTCAAGTATTTAATCAATAACACCTATCACGATAGGTGGTATTGATTTGTATTCTCTCTCTCTCTCTCTCTCTCTCTCTATATATATATATATATATATAGAGAGAGAGAGAGAGACAGAGAGAGAGAGAGTGTAGTTGTCTGTATTTGTGTGTGTGTGTGCGGCTAAAACTGAAAAAACTACAAATTATTTCATGTCAAATTAAATATGTATACAGACTCGTTATCATCCAAGCCAGCTTTTTCCCAACAAAAATTATCATCGTATGATTTGTATTTACGAAGATATTTTAAAATTAAAATGCATTAGAATGCATTCGAAATTCTCAGAATTAAAAAGTAAAAACGAACGGTAAGAATTCTCATTCTCAAATCGGTTACCGTTCGTTTTTACTTTTTTATTTAACTAAAGTTTTTCTTTTTAAATGCAAATATAACTTGAAATTTAAACAATCGCTTTTCAAAACTAAATTCTCAATGTATGTAGCTTGCTTCTACTCCTACTCTCTTTCAAAATAGTAATTAAATTCATTTACAGAGAAATGTTTGCTAATGAAATGTTTAAAAGTAAAACTTTATTTACTTAAAAAAAAATCTAAATTCCCTTCCAAAATAAATAGTAAATAATTATTTTTCGAAGAATTAAGGCTCGCTATAGTTTTTTTTTTTTTTTATTAAATGTTTAAATATATTTGAATTTAAGTTTATTTACATTTTTATTAATAATAATTTGAAAAAAAGGTCAATGAACTTTTCTCTAAGTTTGATTTATTTGAAAGCAACATTGATAGAGTATTTATGTTAGTATTTAAATCGAAAAATAAAGTGTCTTTTTGAATCAAAATATGGGGATACTCAGCCTCCAAATACCCGTCCGAGCGTGGTATTAGTACTGGGGTATTTTCCTAAATTTAGGTATTTAGTAACAAATCAAGGACACAATGAAATTTATTTTTTAAAGATTGAATAAAGAATTATTTTCCATAAGATGGCTGAAAAATATCAATAAATTGTCAATAATAAACCATTATTATTATATTATATACATACATACATATATATATATATATATATATATATATATATATATATATATATATATATATATATATATATATATATACTGAAACAGACAGAGAGCGTGGGCATAGAACAAGTGATAGACATAATGAATTTTATTGCCCCTTTTATTTTATTTCCTTAAATGAATGAAGTTTTTTTTTTTTATCTTTTGAAGTTTGACGAAAAAAATCTCACGCGTGAAAGTGAGTAAATACTTCAATATTAAATCATTTTTTATTGGCCCAGAAAGCACTTAGTTTTAGTCGCCTCTCATAGAGCAATGGTTATCAACCACGTGTTATATCGTTATACGTGTGCTGATTTCGACAAAACAGTTATGTCATTCAGAAAAAAATATTTCACGATAAAACCTTATCTTTAAAAGTTCATTAGTTTAAGCAACATTTCAAAGTGTAAAAAACATTTCTTATCTGAAGACGAAAGGCACATTTAACAAAGTAATTTATAAATATTTAAATTGCTTCCATAGCGAATGTATAAGTTTCTGTTTACTTACTAGAAGGAGACTGTTTAGAGAGTGTTTATTGTTTAGGATTATACACATAGCTCGATTTCTGCATTTGACAAAGAAAACAATCAACATTTTGAAGAATATTTTCCGACCACATATCTCTGCTTTCGTATCTCTGTCGTACATGCAGTATTGAATGGGGTCATTAGATGTGAACCCTGAAAATTTTCTATTGTTATTCTACAACAGAAACTGCCGTAACATCAAATTCTCACTGCAGAGAAATAATTCCTGGTTTTATACTTAATTTTGCTGACAAGCGGAAGCAAAACAAATTCTCTCTACAATACAAAGATTGATTGACTGTTATTTTTAACAAGATCTTGTAGCAACAAGGAATGGAAAAGACAAAAAAACTACTTGTAGAAGAAAGAAGGGTTTCCTGTTCAAATCATTTACAGACGGAAAGGACAGCTACAACACAAGTGACTTGGATAATTTATACTCTAACTGCTCTGTCACATCTCGGTATTTTGTCATGTGGGTACGAAATGGGAATTTCGTCAGGTGCAATTCTTACGCTAGAGAAAGTTATGATATTGTCACCACTGTGGAAACAGTTGATTATTATTGGGGCCTTACCATCAGCGGTTTTAACTCTTCTTATTGGCTCGCATATGAGTGACTTTCTGGGACGTAAAAAAGTTATAATGGCAGCAAGTTGTTGTTATATTCTTGGCTCTCTGCTTTCGGGACTGGCTGTTAGTAAAACCATGCTTTTGATTGGACGATTATTCATCGGGGTTGCTCTGGGTAAGTACACTGTATGTTTTTTTTTGACATTTTTTTAACTTTTACAATTTAAATTTTTTTATTTAATTTTGTAAAACTTTACCAAACATCAGGGAATTATCCGATTTAAACGAAATTTTCAGTGCTTATTCATTAATAAATTAATTTTATTTTAATCATTTCACCCTAAGCAAGGTTGGAGTACCACTAGTACGCAAGAGGTTATAGAGGGTGAAAGCAAGAGAAAAGACAAGGTATGGGGGGGGGGGTTGAGGAAATGATAAAAAGAACGGTGAAAGAATCACATGACGATTGGCGTTACATTTTAATTTTTGAAGATTGTAATTATCAGGAAAGCAATTAAGAGGATGGGAGTTCCGCTGTTGGGAAGTGCGAGAGAAGAAGCTATTGAAATAGAAAAGGCGGTTACATTCAGCAGTAAAGGGGTGGGACCTAGATGCCAGCCTAGCAGCACGCTTAAATTCATGCACCAGGGAAAATATCTCTCGTCAGGGTAGTTGCCATGAAAATATTTATAGAAAATACTGAGGGAAGCCATATCACGTCTGTGGGAAAGTGACTGTGGGAAAGTTGAGATGTCAAGTCAGGACTGATCACATTGCAGATCCATCTTTGGATTTTGTCGTGAACCTCGAGATGAACGGCAGGGACACCAGGCCATATATGGCAACAATATTCAATGCAAAGACGAATCGTAGATTTGTAGATGTGTAGAATGAACTCAGATGAGAAAAACCCTCTGGCACGACACAGTTAACCAACTTTCCTTGCGGTAGATGCAGCTATCGATTCAATGCTGATAGGAGGCAGAGAAGTTTCTCTACGATGGTGAAATGAAAGCTGTCTCATTTTGGAGATATCAAATTTACAAGCCATTTCCTGCCCCAGTCAACCACTGATTAGAGGTTCTTTTTCGAGATCAACGGTCAGCTTAACTTTATCAGCATTGCCAGATTTATTATTGAGACAGGAGTAAATGGTAGTGTCGTTTGCATAGATGCCTACTTGAGAACTGATGACATCAGGAAGATCATTGATGAAGATCAGAAACAATGTAGGACCCAGGATAGAGCCTTGGGGAACACCAGCGTTCGTATGGGAGGAACTGAAAGAGCCCGTTCAGGACGACTTTCATTTCGTGATTTGATAGGAATGATTGAATTAAATCAAATAATCGTCTTGCAATACCGTAGCCCTGAAGCTTACATAGAAGACCAGTATACCAAACCCTGTCAAACGCCTTAGAGATATCTAGAGCCACAGGTCGAGCTTGAAAGTTATTATCAAGAGTTTGGCATATATATTCAGTTATGGCCGTGTTAATAGTTCTTAATAATGCCTTGTAATAAAAAATAAATGTTCTAATATGCAGTACTTATCAGCGAGGGATATGTTTTAAGATCACTCAACAGATGCCTAAAAGCACAGATACTATTGAGCACAGATGTTTTTTTCTTTTCATATATGATACATCATTTTAAACTTTAAGTTATAAATTAGTAAGCACAATAAGAGTACAATTAATAATAAATGAGAACAATTATTATATTTGTAATAATATACTGTAATTAAAATTATGGGTAAACTTTTACTATTACACCCGTCTTCCTTATTGACCTAATGCACAGAATCGGTGCGAACTATCCCCAGATATCTCCCCGATCAGGCGGACAGCAAGCCTGATTGGAGGCCGCGGGCATTGCTTGACGACTTTCGCTGTCTTATGAGCATTTTCTTTTTTCAACCTACATTTATAAATGTTAAAAATTAAACCAAGCACAACTGACTATTAGTATTAAAGGATGAAAAATTTAGCGGATTTTGACGTCATTCTGGGGCCTATTTTTTGTTTGTTCAAATCCGTGAATTTGTTTTGCTCATGCTAAAAACTGAAAATAAATATAATCTATCTAAATAAAAGAGACATGTCATAATAGATTATTTTATCTTAAATAAATCAACAACGTTTTGCAGCAATTTTTAACATCAACTTGAGATTTTTCTTGTTAAAAAGTTGAATAATTTTAACACATTCAACATTATCGATAAAAAATAATGAATTTTATCTAGTGCTTTTTCGAGACTTAACATGTGCAAATGCGTTCACAGCTTCATGACACTCGAGTAATCAAGCATATTCATTTTCAATCGAAATTACTGATAACCTGGATGACCTTTTATCTCTTATTGTAGATCACAGATCTTTTTTTATAAGTTTTAATTGGCTAAAACATCTTTTGGCACTTGATACAGTCACTGGTGCAGTAAGCAGTGCACGCAATGCAATGTACAATTTCGGGTAAGTATCAACGAAATGATTCCGAAAAATATAATATAAAATATCATGGGCGTTTTTTAGCTCGCATTTTTTTGTTTCCGATCTCCAATTCACGTTTCAGAATTGAGGCAAATCTCTTGATTTCATGGGGCAATTCTTCTAGTACAACGTCAACCATTTTTTGTCACATCGTTTGCACTGCTCGTTCAGCTTTCCACTCTTCACTACATTCAAAAACTTATCTGAATTCATAAATTTCATTCCAGTGGGACAGGTGAGAAAACCGAGTATTAATTGAAGACAAACCTTGGTCGACAAGAAATAAAAAAGGCAAATAAATTGGCGCTCAGTCAAAGTTAAAAATTCTTTCAAAAATAAAATATACTTTTTTGAAACTTTATTTGAGGAATGTTAGCTGATTTAAAATTAAATTAATCTTGTGCCGATCTACATCGCACACACATACGTACATATACAAATACCAATCACATACAACGACAAGCATACATTGGTTAATTAATCACCACTACGTTATTATAGACAATTTACGTAATCTCCCTATTTTCATGTAGTCAATTTTGTGCACTTTTGGGAGAAACGGATCCCAGAAGATTTCTTGAGTCTCCCCAAAACTCGCTCGCTGATTAGTCAATGCCAACCAATCAGATCGTCTGCACGTGAAGAATAACTCTTCCCGCGCAGCGATTCGGAGCCTATGGTCACCTATATAAGCAAGAAATATTCTTAGATAATTAGTGAGATTTCAGCTGCCAAACGAATCCACGAAAGTTGAAACCATGCGCCAATCTTCTCACTCACACCACCACTCACATGCTGAACATTTCTTACACTCACATAATCTTTTCTTACACAGCAAAACTGTCGAGAACATTTATTACAATAAACTATCACAAACTTTCTTTCAGTGAACTTTGGAATACGAAATAATAATTAAAGAGACAACTCTTGTTTTATTCAACTTTTTTTCCTACTCAATGCATGCCTTCCTTCACATCCTTGTACATCTTGTTAAATACATATTTTATGTGTAATGATGTCTTTTGCTTATCCTTTTTCACGTCAGTTTTGTTTTCTGATCTAAAGTTAAATTAATGTGGTGAAGTCCGCCACAATCTGATTTGAAAAAAATAGTACTTACCTTTAGTTGAAAATATTATAGAAATGCATTTTTTAACATGGATGTAGTACTTTAAGGTTTTGACAGGTTGACATTTTAGAAGTTTATCTAATTCTTCAATGGTGGATATATCTGTAAAAATTAATTGAGGAATATAACGTCAGCGACTTTTTATACAATGTTTGATCATCCAGCAATCTTTAAAATTTAGGAAAATATTCTCTGTAATCTAATGTCTTATATTTACTATGGTTATCGCTCTTATTTTCCGATAATGTCGTGTATGGACGTCTGTATTTGCAAAAATCGGCACCTTTATACACATACAAAAAACATTCAAAATTATTTCTAAAAATTTTGGGGTCGCTAAATTGTAATAAGCTTTTCCATTTATGATTAGTAAATATAGTTTATACTTAATAACAATATCACACAACCCTTACAAACTAAGACTTAAAACTTTATAAATTATAATTAAAATTTAAAAATATGAAAAGAATTCTTATAAGAATTCATTATTCATCGAAAAAATGTTTTTCTTCAGACAATAGTGTCCATAATATATCTTATTCATAAGAGCAATTAAGAGCTTTTCTAATTAAATAATGTTTTAGTTTTATTGCATTTTTTTGTTTTGCGATTCAGAAGAGATTGTCGGTAAATGGAGGCCATGTTTTGCAAAAAGAAAATGATAATTTAAATTCTTCAAGGACTTCTACTTTTAACTTATATAAACAATAAGCGAGACAACATTTAATTTTTGGAAATTTCATAAAATTAAATAAATGTGGTTTAATAGATATAAAAAAATATTTTTACCAAGATTTTCTAAAAGGAAATATTTCTAAAATAATTCCTTTTATTTACGAATAATTCCTGAAAGTTTCATTGAAATCTAACAATTATTTCATTTTTGCAAGAATTTCCAAAGTTTTTAACTAAAATTTTGAATGTTCTAAAAAGGATAATATAATTTAATAATCAAAATATTCTTTGGTCTTTCTTCTTAATAATAAAATAAAGCTTTTGAGGATAAAACTATTTTTTAAGTTATGGGAATTTTCTTTAACATGGTATGGTAATATTTTAGCGAATCTGTGGAAGTAACTAAATTTCAAGATTATTTTATTCAAATTTAAACTAGATAGAAAAATAAGTGCTGACTAACATCATAAAACGAAAATAAAATTTTTAAAAAACTTTTATATGCTGAAGTGATGTCAGAATTTTTAAAGTAACGGCTCTATGGAAGAGTTTTCCTTCAGTTTGTAGCGACTGCTATGCTTTTCCACGCCCACAATTTATTCGTCTGCGATTGGCTAGTAAATCGATACTGTTTTTCTATAGAACAATTTAGCAATCGCAGTCATCCCTTTGAATTTTTCGGTCGTGAATTTGCTCACATGTTTCTTTGATACAAAATCAGTAATTGGTCAAATTTTAACCAATCAAACATTTTAATACTAAATCAATTTTTCCCGCGTTTTCGCTTGGAGCCTACGGGTACCTTTAAAAGAATCAATTTTGCCACAAGCCGCCAGTAGAGTCCAGCTATTTCGCCTGTCCACACAAATCTACGACTTTACTCACAACATTTCAAACGCACACACAGACACAGGTTTTTGTAACACATTATACATATCTCTCTCTGTGACTCAGCCAAGTTCATGAACCAGAACTCTATTAATTTCTCTAAAAAACACATTTCTTAATTAACTGTATTCTATTCTAACAGCAAACTCTATTCAACATAGAATCCTGAACATTCTTATTCAAGAGAAACTCTTTCGAACATTCAATCATAAATCAGTTGAAGGGGAACAACTTTTTTTCCTTAATCATTACACTTCATTGCATGATGGTTTTGTATGTTGTATTTCAATATTTATTTATTTGTTGATCCACAAGTGGAGTATCGTTGTTTTTTCTTGAAGCGTTAAATGTATAATAGATATATGCGCTAAGAACACGCATCACAAGTTTGTCAATGAAATCTGAGAGAAATCTAAGACTATGAAATGAAAATGTGACAATTCCAATATCCAAGAATCTTTTTTTTACTACTCTTATGGCAATGTGCCTCCTTACCCAACTTTTATCATTTCTTTCACTATCAGCTCGTTTATTTTCTTACTTCTACGTAAAAAATACAGGCATGAAAAATCAAAATCAAAGGACTGGTGCCAAAGTATGAACTTTGAGCTAAACCTTTTCCAGTTGAACACAAGAATCCATAGAAATTGGTCTCAATTGCTGTAAAAAGTAAAATTAAAGGAACAAATATGGCCTTAAAAGAAGAGAATTTATTTATTAGTTTTGTTGTTAACCAGTTTTTTTTATTTATTTTCTATTATATTTTAATTTTTAATTTTAATTATTTTTTACAAAGTATTTTTATTAGAATGTTTCTTAACTTTGATGCAGCAAATGCAAAAGAAAAAATATCGTATGAAATTTCCGTTGAAATTTTATTTTTTTTATTAAGTGTTTAAAAAGAATATTCTGCTTATCGGAAATATCAAATCTTATCTATAAACTTGAAAAATTAAAACTAAAATAAAAACTTCATGAAAGATTTTTCATTTAAAAAAAATCATAAACCTCGTTTTCTCGTTTCTGTGGAGGTGCCTCGTTCTTTTAGGATTAACGAACGTTTCTTTAAAAAGTTATATCGGCTGTAATAAAAAGAAAATATCAGTTTTATAATATTGTAATATTTTCGTATTTAGGATTCAAAAACGTTTCTTTAATGAACCCTAATCCAGAAATAAATAACGTATCTAAGCAATCCTAATTCAAAAGTAAATGAATAACATACTGTATTATTCACGAGGTAACCTTTATTCCTGCGAGTCACAGAAACACTAATGTCACAGTTTTGTTAGCCGGTTGTAAAAAAAAAATATATCAAAAAACAAATTCACCCGCCCGGAACGGACCCCCCCCCCAAATTGCGTCAAATTCCGCCAAAATTTGTCATCCTTTAATTGTGTTTAGTTTAATTTGTAACGTATGTAAATGTAAATAGAAAAAAAGAAAATGTTATGTATGCTATTGAGTGTTAAAAATTCTGCCCGGCCCGGTTAGGATCAAAGTGTAGTATCTGCGCTTTGTGAGCTTCCGGGATGGCTTCTGTCGAACTCTCTAAATGCAGAGAGGAACTCGGACGAAGCTTTGCCGAAGGGCAAGGTTGCGTTCGGGGAAGTAGACAGGACCTGAACCCGTCTAGGCGGGTTCAAAGGTCGTATTTTTGGCCGAGCCTACGGGCTCGCGGGCTACTCACATTAAACCGGCCTTGTGCCACATTTAATCCTCGTGGGTGGATTAATAAATACCAAGCTCTGCCCGGGGCCCCAGTCAGATTTGTACCCCCCTCTCGTCGCCCCACTCGGGCGAAGGGACTTTGCTACTGCGATTGGCTAATTCAGGGGCATCCTAAAATAAATCCGAAAATGCATAATAATTTAAATGCTTTCTTTGAAATTAAATTTTGGTTTTAGAGCCTAAAGATAATCAGTAAAAAAAAAAAAGAAAAGAAAAGAAAAATAAACTAAGTCTATGTAAATAAAAATTTTGACATTTTTAAAATATTGGCACGGTACGGTAATTCATCGGCTCATTGAACCTCCATTTTAGACGAAAAATGAAGACAACAAATTTAAAAATCTCTTAAAAATCCAATATTTATCCTAGAGATTTATTTCAAAGTACATTGGTAAAGGTAAGGGATAATTAACCGAATTTCGTGAAAATTATGCTTAATTTTTGCTTAAAATATAATAAAAAAATAATAAACTTTATTTTTACGCATAGTAGCCGATAAAGCTGTCATCGAAGTCATAAATTAGCAACAGTAGTTTTCTGCTATCACTCCCAAATCTCGCGTAGTCTTCTACTGTCACCTCAAAGCGCCAATAAAATGTAAAAATAAAAAAAATTTATTAAACTAAAGTGCTATAAATAAGAAAAAATGATAAACACTTACTGAATTAATACTGTTAATTGATTGCATTCATAAAATAATTTCCTTCCTAAACTTCCGTACAAAAATATTATGTCAAAATGAAAAAAAATAACTTCTCTTAAAAATGTTCACACTCGAAAATTGCATTAGACATTAGAATTTTTCGATTATTAAACGTCTTTATTTAATAAAAAAATGAACAAAAAAGACTCTTGTTATAAACAGCAATGGGGCGAATTTCAAAATCGCACCGAGAAATTGCGAGTAAATTTTTAAAAAAAATATTCAGTGTAGATTTTTTTCCCTGTCAGATTTGAGAGGAAATGATGTTTTAAAGGCAAAGCATCAACTATCAAACAAATTATTTTTTAGTTTTATTGAATTATTTTTGGTAATGTTTGGGATGAATATTCAGTATATTTGTACTTGATATTGATATTTTTTTTTTTTATCGCCAGGGATTTTTCATTATATAACTGTAAAAAAATCGGAGACAGTCCACTCCTCAATTAAAAGGTATGTGCGATATCGAAAAAGTTGACTGACTCCTCCCTAAATATTTTCACAAGGTTTTCTAATAATATAAACTATTCAGTATACAACTGCAATGTAATCAGATCTTGACTTGGCTTCTCGATTTCAGTCACTTTCTCACCGAAATGACGTACCTTCTTTCTGTCTTTTTCATAGCTACTGCTCTGCTGAATTAGTTCAATGTAACTGTCACTCCTATTCCAACAGTTTCTTTTCTACCACTTCCAGCCTGTGTAACTCCCTTCCGTTTCCTTACTGTCTGATAACTAGAATCTTCAAAAAATTAAATGCAACGTCAATCGCCATCTTCTATCTTCTTGAACCTTGTTCAGCTTTTATCCTTTCCTTGGTCGGGGCGACCAGTCTATACTCAGTCTTTTATCTCACCTTCACTCTCTGTAACCTCCTTCATACTAGTGGCATTTTTTTTTTAAAAATCACTTATTAAGGAATAAGTACTGAAAATTACGTTTAAATCGGATAATTCCCTAATTTTTGTTAAAGTTTTAAAGAATTTGCTTTCATTTTGGAAAAAAAACTTATCTATTTTGGTGGTATCTAGTATTAACTAATATGAAATATCCTCTAAGCATAGAAAATGGAATAAGAACAATCTACCCTATAAATTGAATAAAGGATTTCGTTCAAAATTCAAATACAGTTATCAAGTAAAAACAAACAAACAACACAAGAACCCAGTTTGGGTTGGGGGTACTATGGGCAAAATGTTGTGAGTATAACAACAAAGATGAACATTTGCAGAACTTTCTCCATTCAAAAACATAAATTCTATGGCAGATATTTTGGTATATGTTTCAGAAGGGCATTTTCTTCCCTTTTAAACGGTCGGGTAGAAAAAGAGAAGCAAACACCATAATTTAATGTGCTTCTATATATTTAAAAATTATATATATAATTTAGTTTTAAGATTAGTGTTGACAAAAAATTAAACAAATTTAATACTCAAAATCCTATATTGCCCACCATTTTCTGTTCAGTTGCTTATCGCCCTCCCAACAGATGAAATCAGCCACCTGTGGACGATATCACCCAGTTTGGGAAACCCTGATCTAGAATCTCTTTTTACTCCACCTTGATTTGGTCTTTCTATTTCGGGAATAATGCCAATGCCATTTGAATATGGATCATCTGACATTATCCATTTTTTCTCTTTTTAAATAGTTATTTATTTATTTTTTTTTAAGCATTCATACATATGTTTAGAACTGGGAAAAGAAATTCTATAGACTTTGTTACTTTGAGACTATCACACACTTTGCTCCAGGCAACATTCTTTGTCTGGTCAGATATATTATAATTCCCTTAAAAACAAGAAGATTATTTCAATATACAGTGTAACCCGGATATAAGAGAGTTGTCGGGACCGGAGAAGGAGTATCTTATATCCGGGTTTCTCTTATATCCGGGTTTATCTTATATCCGGGTTACACTGTAGATAAATTATACAAATATTAGACTCGTATGAATAGAAACAGAATTAAATAATTTCAATAAGACACTAAAGCTCTTTCACTGATTATTTTTGTTTATTTCACAGCCATAAACACATGCAAACAAAAAAGGCAGCTCGATGGACATGAAGCTGTTGATAAGTTTGATAACTTTATTATTTTATTGCTCAGTCTAGAGTAGAAGTTGTCTAGACTGAGTGGATGAGGAATGTATTATTCCAATGTCTTATTTCAAAAATCAAATTGTCTGTGTATATGTGTTCACTTTAAATAACACAAGCACAGGCAAGTCACTCATCACAACAGAAAAATGCATTTTCATTACATATGTACTTGCAAAGTCACACGCAGACTGTGTGTGACAGACATACAATCAGCTCTTCTTTTATAATATAGATATATTTTTTATAAATATATTTATTTCAAGAATTCTTTGAAGACAACGTTCTTTAAGCAATGATTCCATGAGTTTACCCCTGCCCTTTTGTGATTTTCAATCCCTTGTTCTACTCAAAATTCCAGACAGGAAGTGCAAGAAAAGAAACGATTGGAATAGAAGTAGCGGTCGCATTTAGCTATTTCAACAGTAAACGGGTGGGACCTAATGTCAATCTAGTAGCACGCTTAAATTCATCTTGACTTGAAAACTGCATTCACATTATTTTTTCACATCCCAAATCAACATTTACTTAACCAATCGGATTAAAAATCTGTAAAATGAACAACTTAGTATATAACTATCATTCTCTAACAAGAGCAATTTATCTGCATAGTCAACGCTTCAAGTAAGCTGATCTCTTCTTTTTTTCTTCTTTTATATGCTGTGTCCTTTCAGGACGTAGGCGATCATGGGTCTCCACCTTCTCCTGTCTCTTGTAGCTCTTAATAAGTTTTGTCTTTTTATTTCTCCCAGACCCTGTTCCGCCATTCACTTGCTCAAGCCCATTATGTCACGCGTTGCTTTGCCCTGACCCTCTTTCCCTCTATCCGTCCTGTGAGTATCAAATTTTCCAAGCCCTCCTTCCTCATTACGTGTCAAATTTCAACTGCCTCTTCCTGATGTTAAGTATAAGTTTCCTCTTTGTTTCCATTCTCTCTAAAACACCGTCGTTGCTCACTAGTTCGGTCCATGGTATCCTTAGGATCCTTTTGTAGAACCACAGTTCTTTTGCTTCGAGTCTTTTCATTATCTATGAGGAGATTGTCCAACATTCGTTACCATACAAGACAACAGATATCATGCAACATACAATGAAATTTCCTGTTTCTTAGTATTCTGCATAGATTCTTGAATGCGTCTTTGGCCATCCCAATACGTCTTCAGATCTCAGTGTCGCACTTTTCCCCCGGACTTCACAAATTTTAAATTTTTGTACCTGTTTGATTTTAGTATCCCCGACCTCTAATTTGCATTTTTTTGCTGATGACCATGCATTCTGTCTTCTTGTAGTTTATGCTTAGTCCCTTCTTCTTGCTCTCCTTCGATACCTTCTGTAGGAGATTTTTTAGTTTCCTTTCCGTGTCTGCTATCAGCACTGTGTCATCTGCACATCTTATATTGTTAAGATTGTAGCCACCAATGATGAATGCTGGTAGGATTTCTAGTTCTCTCAGAATCACATCGCTGTATAGGTTGAGTTCAGTTAGAAGACACATCCTTGTCTTACACTCGTTGTATTTTTGTATATCTGCTGCTCATTTTTATCCGTATGCAGGCGGTTTTTTGCCAGTAGAGATTTTTGATTATTCTAATGTCTTTCCCGAATATGACAAGGTTGCCGGACAGCTTTAACACATCTTTGTGACGTACTTTATCAAACTCCTTTGCGCCTGTTTTCTTAGGCAGTGCTATGAAAATAGATTTGCTTAGGTCTTTCGGTATATCCCCACTGTTGTAGATTTCATTTATTATTTCTGTAATCTTGTCTATGCCGAAATTGTCTAAGGCTGCCAGTATCTCTATTACAATTACATCAGGCCCTGTTGCTTTGCTTCTGTTCAATTTGGCCAGTGCAGCTTGCACTTCGGCTTTACGCCAAGGCTCAATGCAAATCACAAGAAGTTATAATTATCATGGGAGACCTGAATGCCAAAGTAAGCAAGGAAAGAGAAAGGAAGATAGCTGGAAAATTTGGGCTAGGAACCCTCAACGAACGCGGAGAAAATGGGTCTAATGGTGCAGGCCAATGACCAAGAACGAGGTGAAACTAAAAAACAAACTGACTGCATATCAACAAAAGATTCAGGAATGCAGTTGTTCACTGCAAAATCTATCCAAGTGCCGACTGCGGACGCGACCACCTCCCTGTTATATGTAAACTAAAACTAAAACTGAAGAAGCCTAACGTAGCGCCCAATCGCAATACAACAGATTCCTGAACGACCCGAACACAAAGGAAAAATATATGGTGAAAAGAAGCTATGAGGGATAAAATGGAAATGGAGACTCAAAATGGGACGCAGTAAAAGAAGCTTTAGTGACACCAGCAAACGACGTCCTCCCAAAGGAAAAAAAAAGAATGGTTCACAGACGAAATTCTCGACATGATGCAAAGGAGACAGAAGACAATATTAAGACATGGACCGGAATGCACAATGAAATAAGGAACAAATGCAGGCAAGCTAAAGAAGAATGGCTCAATGAAAAATGTGCAGAAATAGAGAGAATGGGTATCACAGAAAAGGAGATATGCATAAAATTAAAGGAACTAACAGAACAGAAGACATGCTCATCATCTGGTTGCATAAAATCCAAGGATGGAACGCACATATTAGAGAAAGAAAAAATTCATCAGCGCTGGAACGAATATATTGGAGATCTCTTCCACAACGAAAGAGAACAACCAGCAGTACACAAAAATACAGACGGGATCTCTTCTTTGTGAATCATTAAATAATAAAATCATATCAGGTGACATCAGCACCATAGTCATTCTCTGTGTATTAAAAATACTCAATATTAAGAAAATGCATCTGAATAAAGAAAATGAATTGAGAAGTGCGAATCAGTAGGTTGGAGTAAATACAGCTGATTACAGTTAAATAGAGATTTTGGTTACAAGGGATAACCATTTAGGAACAGAATCAAAGGTAATAGTCTTACATTTTTAGACAAAACCTTTTATGAAGACTAAAATTCGTTATTCCGATGTGTTTAGCTTAAATGAATATCAAAACATATAAGTTTATATCTTCTCTTTTCACTTCACAAATCTGACCTTTCATGTTAACCTATGGTTTAAGTATAGAATCTAAGGGAGATAATAATATATTTTCAAAAAGAGTTGATGTCCTTTAAATCAACGATATGTGATGACAACCATTTTCCAAGAACTGATGGTGAACATTTAGCAGTAATCATATTATAATTCAGCATGTTCCTTACTTCGCCTATCCGTTACGTCCTGTCACTATCTCATGTAAATAATGTATAATTCTGTTTTGATAGATATATCAGAGACGCTACCTTGGGTTTAGTGAGAAAAAGACCGCATAAGAAAGAAAGAAAGAGAAGACAGAAAATAGTTCACGCTATCAGGAGCTAATTACTTGCCTCAGTGAAATGGAAAATCTTGGCAAATTTTGATTCGTACTTGCATTTATAATTGTGATTAGTATTATACTATCTTGTCAAATTGTTAAGCTCAAATATCTTTACACAATACTGAAATTCCCATGGGTATTATAAAAAAATACCCATCACAGCAATCGCAATGACATCAGAATATTCAAAATAGGAAAAGCCGTAAAATTTTTACTTATACTGCTAGTTCAATACTAATTTTTCATTAAAAAAAATAAATTTATTTATTTATTTTTCATGCCTACTTTCGAAAAAGTTATTAAACGCTGATTATTTTTTAATTAAATCAGATATAATTTCTATCTTTTTAACAAAATACAAAGGTTACTACAAAATAATACCTCTTATTTTACGTTGGTCCACGGCATCAGAATTAGATGTTGGTTAGGAGGTAGCAGAGGATGAACCTTCCCACTAATAACATAGTTTTTGTCTCCTTAAAAGCTGGCGGATTTATAGCAAAAATAGCGTCTGACATGAAAATGCTTACGAAGCAGAGGTGTGTTACTGAATTTTTTCATGCAGAAAGAATTTGTTCAATTGAAATTCATCGATACTGACTGCCGAAACCAAACAATGGATGCAAGCACAGCTAGGCATTTTAGCAGTCGTAACAGCGATTTGTGTGACAGCTATAGATCCGATGGCGAAAGAATGATGGTGAAGAAATGATTTGTTGCTGAAAACTTACTCCATTTAATAGTGTTATTATACTTTCTGCACCCGTTGTAATTTTTGTGGAAATAATATGCATTTTATAGTTTCAAGTGTTCAATAAAATTAATGTTTTCTCATCTTTTTCTTTTTCTCACGTACACACGCCTTCACGCCTTCACGCACGCAAATATGTGTTGTGACTAGTATTTCTAGTTACAATTTTAGTACATTTTATCAATGACTTTATAACGATGACACCAAGAACTTTTAAATTCTTACATTGACATGAACTAACAACAATACAATTTGCTGACTAATTTAAAGTATACTGCATAGATTCACATAACACATTTCAAATTCTAAACCAAACACAATTTTTATCATGCCGATTAAAAAAGACGCGCCAAATAACATGCTTACAACAAAGTCTACTCAATGAGTATTTAAACAATCGGTGACATAATCAGCTCGTTTATCCATTTCCATTTATCCATGTGAAAATTTAACTTTTTGAAAAGACACTTTCTATACATAATTCAATACTTAAACATCTGATTCTTCTATATTTGCTGCATACACCTTGAAATATATTCAAATATCTGCATTTTACTTTAAAATAATCTGTGCATTAAAGCCAAAGAGAATTTTGCTAAATGCTTGATTTGCTTTTTGTTATACTGGAACACACCTATTCTATTGTTAATAGACTCTTCCACCTATAATAAGTAGGAGTAGTAGCAGTCGCTGAGTCGGCAGAGAGTTGGTCAGTCAGTCGATGTGGGACGACTGTTAGTCGGATATTGAAGTATCAGCCACCCCAACTAGATTACTGCGGTATTAACTATTATATCAAGTTCCTAACGTTTTGTACGTCGAACCTATTTTAGGACCGACTTAGTACAAATACAAGCCTCCACTGTGAAACCATTACATAACACTTTTATATTTTCTTTTGTGTAATATTCTTGTTTAAATTCTTTATTGGTGTTCGAAAATAACATATAAGCTAATAAATGTTTTGCTGAATTAATGATCCTGTCTTACATATATATATACAAACCATAAACTCACACATAAACACAAGCACACATAATATTAACAACCATAAAATAATAAATAAATAAAAAGTTAACAAACAATACTATATAGAGACAAAAAAACTGCATCCGGCTTCACAATTATTTCCACCTATTAGCCCCTAAAATAATTCGAAACATAACTATCACCGCCCAGCAAAATAACCGTTACAATAATACAATAGACTACCCACAATGCATCACTAACCTGTATATACAGTAGTCCACCGCTATTAGGTGAACCAGTTTACCGTGGTACCCGATGTACTGCGGGTGGGTGGTAGACCCCAAGATTTTGCTCTCATACCCTCAAAATTCCACCCTATTTTATCAATTTCTGGGCCATCTTCTTCACGATAGACAGAACAAACATCGATCATCAGATGGGTTGTAATTTGTTTTAATAATTACACCCCTTTTCACACTTTTTACCTTAATTTTGATGACCAAACAGCCCAAATTTTGCGAAATTTTAACACCTCGGCCGTTTCACACCTCATCCAATTGTATTGGTAATAATTACACATGATTACTTTATATTTCTATTTCGCGTGCGATCAAAGTGTTTCTATAATATCGGACTAATTAACAGGAATTCAATCATTGCAATTAGATGCCACGGATGGCGTATCAATAGGAGCACTTTTCTCTGGTTGATCATGTTCAATTTGACTGTCCAACAGTAGACATCAAGAATCTCTCATAAATAAATATAAATAGAGCGTAGTAATTAAGGGTCGCAATCGGGAATTCCCGGGAATAAATTTCCTGGGAATTTCCGGCAAATTGCGACCCCTAGTAGTAATAAAAAATGTCTAAATGTAAAGCGTACACAGTAAAGGAAAAACGGTATTTAATAGATAGGATATGGAACCGTGAAACGAAGGCAAAGATCTACAGGCATACAGGAGTACCTGAATCAACCCTCAGGGGTTGGGTGAAAGAGGAGACCAAGCTCCAAGAGTTCACAAAGACTGTCCATGGGTCAGAAGGACTGTGTAGAAAGAAGGCGTGGACAGCCGATGATGAACAGCTAGACAAGGCTATGCTCACCTGGTTTGTGAAAGAGCAGAGCCAGGGGACTCCTCTGTCAGGTCCCATCGTGAGGCACCAGGCAGAGAAGTTTCACCACCAGCTCCATAGAACTGAGGGAGATTGAGACTTAATTGGCAGCAAGGGGTGATTCCAGCGTCCCAGAAGAGGTAAGGCATATGAGCAGTAAATATTCAGGGGGAGTAGAGGTCAGCCGACACAGCAGCAGCAGACTCCTTCCCAGTGCAACTGAAGGAGTTCCTGGAGGAGGAGGCCCTGACCAAGGAGTAGCTCTACAACGCAGATGAGACGGGCCTCTTCTACAAGATGCTCCCTGACAAAACTCTGGCCGTGAATGATGACATTCACAAGACTGAGGGCTTCAAATAGGCTAAGAACAGCATCCCCATCCTGTTCACCTGCAATGCTGCTGGGACCCACAAGCAGAAGCCTTTAGCTGTGGGGAAGTTCCGGTTTTCTATGTGCCTTCACCACGTGAATATGGCCTCCCTCCGGTGCTGTATTCCAACCCTGCGTGGAGCTGGATGACTGCTGAAATCTTCAAGAACTGGTTCTTCAAGGACTTCGTCCCCAGTGTGAGGATGCACCTGCGCTCGAGAAACCTACTAGAGAAGGCAGTCCTGTTGTTGGACAACTGCAGCGCCCACTTGGCAGCCAGCACCCTGAGGACTCCAGATGGGCAGATCTTTGTGAAGTATCTACCCAAGAACACCACCTCGAACATTCAGGCCCTGTGATGCTGACTGGCATCATCAAGTCCTTCAAGGCCTTGTACAAGAAACAACTAGAACAACTGGAGGAACATCTGGATGCAGACTTTACCCTCTAGGACTAGGTCGACGTGGTCCTAGATAGAGGAGGGGGATGACACTTCTGTAACAGACTCTGACCGACCAGGAGATCCTAGATGAGATGAAGAAAGAGAAAGAGTTGGGGGAGGAAGAAGAAGCAGTACCACCAGCACCAACCAAGAGCCACACTGATGCAGTAGACCACCTCCACTGGCTCATTGAGTATGTGGAAGGGCAGCAGGACAAGGAACTCATAACCACCCTACACCTGAGAAACCTTCTCAGGAGGACCCAGCTGAAAGCCAGCAAGGGCAGGGTGCATAAGAAGCTCAACGACTTTTTCTTTTTTATTAAACATTGAGTTGATGGACATTGATGATTTTGTTAATATGAATGTATTTTTTATTTATTTATATGACTATTGTGCTTATTGTCTGATTTTATCATATGTATAGCAAACGTGATATTTGTGGAAATAAATTTAATTTCTTGTACTTCACGCTTTCCGTGTTTGTCTTTTCCTTTTACAACGCTGGGCTATTTTTTAAACTAGACCATAATGCATTTCAAGAAGTACTTTTGAGGACGGTCAAAATTTATTGTATAAAAAATCTGCCGTAAAACACTGAAATAAGTTTAAATTTCGGTTAATTTGCTTTTTAAGCCCCGCGCTAAGTATCTAATAAAAAAATTCCAAATAGTTATATTTACGTGTAAATTTACATGCTCAATTCGAAAATAAAGAAGAAATGTTGATAAAATCTACCTTTTTGGAGTTATCGACAATAAAAGTTTGAACTCATTCGCTTCGCGGCAGCCATTACTGGTGTTGTTTACAAATATTTGCTGCGGAATAGACATCACTTGTTTCGATTATTGCGCACACGCTGATGCAAACAACGCCAATAATGGCTGCAGTGCCGTAGCCGACAACGACACGAATGGGTCCGAACTTTTATTGTCGATAACTCGAAAACGGTAGATTTTATAAAAATTTGTTTGTTATTTTCGAATTAGGCACGTAAATTTAGAATAAAAAATAACTGTTCGGGAAATTTTTATTATATACTTAGCGCCGGGCTTAAAAAGCAAATTACCCGAAATTTTTTATTGAATCATTGGCATAAATTAGTATAATTTTTGAGGTTCTTTTTGAGCCATTATCTTCGGTATATGTCGCGAAATAGGGCCCCCAAATCAGGTAGATGTTCAAACTATTATCGCCCACACTCCTCCACAGTTACTGCGATTCAATTGCAGCGCGGATCGGCCATCTCGGACCTCAAGGCCCGCACTATAGCGGTGGACTACTGTATAAATAAAAAAATAAAAACACAACACATATGGCTTGACGATTGCGTTTAACAGGAAACAAACTGTCGCCTCTAGATGTTGACTGCCAGGTCCACTTATATATGTGTGTGTGTGAGAGAGACAGAGAGACAGACAGACAGAGATTCATTTTTTATATATCAGAACAATATTAAGAAAATCAATGACAAAGTGGAAAAATTTTTCATGCATTATTTTTTCTATCATTTTAGTCGAAGCAAAGTGTTGTTTTTATTATCCTTTTCTTTAAGTGATGTTACTGTCTGCCGTTCCCATTACACCTAGACGTCATAAAAACCAGATTTGAAGATAAAGAGAAAGTCAAATAAAGCTAAACTCGATAAACCAATAAATAAGTGACGCACCGATGAAAAAGAGACTCGTAACTTGTAACTCACTCCTAGCGGTTATAAATTTATGTCCTACTTAGGCTATTCGCCGTGATGCCATTAGAATTTTCTCCAACTTACTCCAACGGACTGGTCTCCCCACTGAGACGAGATTTGACACAAGGTCGAGGTTACTGTGGGGAACCCGAGCATATTCACCCGGACCAATGGTTAAAATTTACCCAGCCCGCTGAACCGTCTATTGTCTATTCTTCTCAGCCGAGTCTACGTCCATAGACAGAACCCCGATTGAATCATCCTCTGCCCAAATACAGAGAACTTGACAATCGCGAAGCAGACAGAAGATTGCCTGACACCGACGAACTGGTATTTATCCAGTACCGCCGACTGAGACGATATGTGACACAAGGCTGAGTTTATTGTGGTGAACCCGAGCGTGTCCACTCAGGATAATGGCTAAAATTTGTTCAGCACCCGCAAACGTGGGATCGGGCACTTAGCTTGTCTGTCTTTTTTTCTGCCTAAATCCGACGAACTAGTATTTACCAGTGACCCCACTGCGGACTAGATGCGACACAAGGTCAAGTTTACAGTGGGAAATCCGAACGTATCCATCCGGGACAGTGGTCAAAATTTAAAAACGCGGGCTCTGGTACAGAACTGGTCTGTTTTTTTCAGCCGAGTCTATATCCAAAGACAGAGCCCGAGTGAGTCATCCTCCGCCCGAAGATAGAGGTCTTGTCAACCTCTGTCCGAAGACAGGGGTCTTGTCTTCTCTTGTCGCGAGACAGACTGCAACGAACTGGTATTTACCAGTCGCACTGCTGCAGACTAGATGTAACACAAAGTCAAGTTTACCGTGAGGAACCGGAGCGTTTCCCCCCGGGACAGTGGTCAAATTTTACCTAGCTCCCGCCAAAGCGGGCTCTGGTACAGAACCGGTCTGTTTTTCTCAGCCGAGTCTCTATCTTTGTTTTTCTTTCGTTTTGTGTCAACCTCTAGTTTTTCCGTACGTTTCCTTTTTCTGGTAATCATATTTGTACGTTCCATGAATTCTTGGGTGTTGGTACGTCAAAATTATCGTATAGTATTTGCATAGGTTCTTTCTTTCTTGTAGGCCTTTCTTCAGTAAACCTTTTCTTTAACTGATTCCAATGTCTTTTTGTGTTCACATTTTTTCCTTTTATCATATATATCATTTTCCATGTCATGACCTTATTATGCTGTCTTCCCACATTTCTTTTCCATTTTTATATACTCTGAAAAACCCTTTTTTGCCAATTTTGAAAAATTGTGTGCACTTTTTGTTATCCGTTCTTTTTTTACCTGCTAACAATTGGTCGAACACCGATTTCATTTTTCTTGCGAAAGTCAGTTCTGCCGGCAACATGCCTGACAATCTATTGGGATTCGATGTTATCCGGTATACTCTCAATAATTTTGGTAATGCTTCTTCGCTCACTTTTTCATTACTTGCTTTTTTTTCAAAGCTCTCTTAAAAGTACCTACAAACCGTTTAGCTTGTCCGTTTGATCTTGGGTGACACGGCGGGGTAGTAATATGTTCAATCGAGAACATTTTACAAAATTCTTAAAATTCATAAGCAGAGAAATGTGTACCGCTATCCGAGACTATGGCACCCGAAATGCCATATCTTGCAAACAGTTCGTGTAAAGCATTCACCGTAACCGTGAAAGTTGTTTGCACTTACAAATTTCAGGTCACTTCGTAGAGCTATCCACTACCATAAGATAATGTATTCCGTTTATTAGACCTGAGAAATCTATGTACAATTTTGACCACAGAGTATCTGTCTTTGGGCAAGGTGATTTTGCTACTAGAGCACAACATTTGCAGGTTTTTACTAATTTTTCAGTGTTTTCATCCATTTTGGTCCAGTATACACAGTTTCTCATAAGAGATTTCAGCCTTGAAATCCCCGGGTGTCCACTGTGAAATTTATTTAATATCCGTTTTTGTAATAAGATGGGTATTACTACACTTTGTACACATACCAGTAATTCACCGCATAGTGAGTAAGCCTTTAAGTCTGGATTACGTTCTTAAAATCGTTTATCTTTCTAACTTTCTTTTCGTCATTTTTTTTTTTTGTCTTGTTCTGCTTTTACTTTTATTTTTTCTGAGATAACTGGTAGTTCGCGCACTACATTGTATAATAGACTTTTAATTTCTATTTCACTTTTTAATGCTGCAATAACAGTGTTCTCAAACGGTTCAGTATTTTTTATATCAATCTTAATAAACTGTTGTGGATTCCGGGATGAAATCCGGTCTCAAAATGAATGACAAACGCAGGAATGAAATATAGCAAATAAATGTTTTGACGTAATAAAAACATTGGTATTGGTAATACGGCCAGTAGATCCAGAAATGCGGTTAGTAGCAATAATAATATATATACAGCCTGGGAAATTCAGTATCGAAGTATGACTTCCTTCTGAGTCTACGTGCTCGCAACTGTGACTCCTACAAAGCGGTTATCTCACACTCTCACCCTCTCACTCGTCTCACTCCCGGGTATTCACCGGCAACAGTACAAGTACACACTGGGCGAGAACACTTGTATCAAAAGGGGTGAACCCCTTAACATAAACCATCAGCATGTCCTAATTTTTGGGACGGTTGGTATTCCAATCTAAAATCGTAATTTAAGAAGATAGTACCGTATATAGCGTTGTAATCTATTCGCTATATGCGTAGGAATTCCTTTTTTCGAACTATAAATTGATAATGGAGGACGGTGGTCCATCTATAAATGAAAACTTCTGTGTATAAATTTGTGCAATTTTTTCACTGCAAATATTACTGCTAACGCCTCTTTTTCGAACTGGCTGTAGTTTTTTTCTGTCGGTAGTAGTGAACACGGAGCATATGTAACGGCTTTCAGTGTTACCATCATCATATTTATGTAGAATCACTGCTCCTATACCATAGTCACTAGCATCTGAAGCCAATACAATTTCTGTTTTTGGATCGTAGCGTACTAATAAGTTTGACGTTAGTATTTTCTTGATTTCTTCAAACACCTTCTGACATTTATCAGGCCTGTTCCACTTTACGCCTTTTTTATGCAAATTATTCAGTGAAGCTCTCAAATTCTGTACATTAGGTATATAGATTTAATAATAGATTGCTAGTCACAGAAATGCTTGTAACCTAGTAACATTTGTTGAAGAAGACATATTTTTAATTGCACTTTTCCTGGACAGATCTGGTTGAGGACCATTTTTGTTAATGATTTGTCCTAGGTACTTGATTTTAGGCAAAAACAATTTGCACTTTTCCTCACTGAGTTGTACCTGTATTCTTGTATTTAAAAAAAGAAAACTCGATTCCCATGCCTGATATGTTGTTCCTTAGATACACATTTAATTAATATATCATCCAGATAAGCAACTGTAAAATCACAATCTGTAAGCATAGTATCCATAGCTTGTTGAAATATAGCTGGAGCCACTTTTATCCCAAAAGGAAGTCGGTTGAACAATCCCTTGTGTTTATTTATAGTTATTAACTCTGAACATTTTTCTCCAATTCGTATTTGAAAATACATTTCAGAAATATCCGGCTTCGAAAAAAATTTCCTCTGGACTTGGTAATGAGTAGTTATGTGATTCTAAACATTTGTTTAACCGCGTCGAAAATTCAACACAAACACGATTTTTTTTTTTTTTTTGCTTTACATACACTACTTGTGTTGCCCATTTTGAATGGCCAATTTTTTCAATTACACCTATTTTTCCAGCCTGTCCAATTCTTCGTTTGACTTTATGCGAATGGTACACTACGTTTCGGTTTAAACACAGGCGTCGACCCTTTTTTTTTGCTTGAAATTTCGCTTTGACTTTCGAACACCGACCCAATTCATCTGACAGAACACCCGGAAAACATTTTTTCCATTCTTCTTTTAAATTTTCACTCTGTTATTTTAAACTGGTCGCTTGTTCACCTACATTTTTGCAATAAATATTTATAGGTAAATCCCACAATTCAAATAATTCCATCCAGTCAGTACCGAATACGTTTGTAGTATTTTTAACACATAAGCCTTGTTACGAAATGAAACGTTACAAGTCATTTCACCAATAAAAATAATTTCTCACCCGACACGCCACATACGATTTTCGAAGTTCTTTTTAATATAGGTTTTCTGTTTGTTTTCATGTGGCTTCGTTGATTATTGTGATATCACTAACAGTGTCTAGTTGCTTTTTTACATTCATATTATTTTCACATACACTAATTTTCTTTGGTTTTCTGTGAACTTTTCCTTGCTTTAATTTTAGAGTGTGATTTTTTATGTCCTACTTTTACACCGTGTCGGGAATGAAGGAAATTGTGGAATTTTTCGTTTTCTTTCGTATTATTTCAATTAAATTTTGCTGTTGTTTCTGGAGTTCTGACAACTGCTGTTGTTTTATTTTTACCACTTGAGCTAATAATTCTTCCATATTTGAAGAATATCTGTTTTTTCCTTTTTTTCTTTTTTACACACACTAAGAGAAAAAAAAAATGAAACCATTCTGGTTCTAATTTCTCGTTATTAAAGTTATGTGGGCCAAAGCAAAAAGTACTTTTTTCCAACTTCCTATGGGTTTCGATGCTTCGTTGCCACTAACTCGCGATTATAATATTATGCCTTGCTTAGGCTACTCGCTGTGACGTCATTAGAATTCTCTCGGACTGATTCCAATGGACTGGTATCTAGCGGTCGCCCCCACTGCGGATTAGTTGTGACACAAGTTTTATGTGGGGAATACGAGCGTTTCCACTGGTCAAAATTTACCCAGCCCCCGCAAAAGCGGAGTCGTGTACAGTACAGAAGTCTTGTCGCGAGCCTGGGACCGACTGCGATGAACTGATATTTACCGGTAGCCCCACTGCGGACTATATGTGACACAAGGTCAATACTCAATACCCCCACCCCGAGATTGCTCGCTGAGAGGAAGAAAGTATTGTACATCAGTACCTGATGTATGTTCTGTAATTATTGGGCCAAGTAATTCTTCCATTTTTTGTCATGTGTGATGTAGGATATCTTCCTAGTTCGTTTCCTTAGTCAGCAGCTGTCAAGTTGTATGTCTCGAATTGTTCGATATCTGTTGTTCAGTTCAGAGCACCTTATTAGTCGTAGATTGTATGGCGTCGACAAAGGCTTGTTGGAGCCTGTCGATATTCACAATGCTTTTTTACAGTTTCGCTTGTACTCTGAAAGGACCTGCATAAGTGATCTCTTAACTACAACATCAACAACACTACAGAATCAATAGCAGGTTATCAGTCCAGACATTGTGGCTTCTATGCAGTGACGATGCTGTTTTTATCAACTGTCTTTGAAAGTGCTAAACCATACTATTTGCACACGGATGATACGCAGTGGTTTTAATGTTTTACAGTAGATTTGTGAATTCCTGGAAGAGGGATGATTGAAATTGCGTCCAACTGTCTGATAGGATGTATGCAGGAACTCTGAAGATCCGGCTGTTTAATATCGCTCTGGCGATTGATTCTGTTGAGGTATCTTAAATGGGTATAGCTACTGGGTATCGGCTGAAACAACTATTGCTAAAGTGTATCCTTTATGAGGCGCCAATGTGAATATTGCTGAAACGCGCACCATTGCTCCTAACGCTGCAGACTGGTGATTTCGTATGCAATGTGCTTCTGGCATTTTAAGCATATCCATGTTCGTATGTCTTTGTTCATGCTGGGCCATACGAACTTCGCTGTGATCAGTTTCACTGTGACTGTAATGCTAGGGTGTGACCTATTATGTAAATAACGGAAAACTGGGTGCTCTTTTCCATTTTTAATTTGTTGTAGCAATGCTCCAACTACAACAGCAGAAGCGTCAGTCGTCGGTATTAGGGTTGCATCATTATCGGATATGTAGCTTAGTTTCCTACAGTTCACTAAGGCTTCTTTGACTCGTTCAAAAGCTTGACAAAGTTATATTCTTATTGTTGTCTTTTAATAAGGTAGGAAGTGGGGCGAGCAACTGGGAGAGAGGTGGGATGTGATATTAATCCTGTAATATTATTTAACATTCTCAAAATGTCGAAGGTGATGAACAAAAATCGCTAAAGGAAAACTTTTTCTTTAATTGATAAAATTCCATATTCGTCCATTGGAAATTGAGTTCTTTGGGTACTAGAATGCACTTTTCTGGAGTGATGCGGAGTCCATACTTCACAAGCCTTGCAAAAATGGCATGTAAATACTGAATATTTTCGCTTTTAGTTTTGATAGCTATTAGCACATCATCCACATAAGCGAAAGCAAATGGACGGCCACGAAAAATCTCGTCTATAAATCACGGAAAGGTCTGTGCATCATTTTTAAGTTCGAAAGGTATTCACATAACCCAAAAGACGTAGAAACGGCGGTTTTATGAATATCCTCCTCCGCTATTGCTATTTGATGATATGCTTACTCAAGATCCAATTTTGAGAAAATAGTAGCTTCTTCTAGACTGGTGGTGAACTCACTGACATCCAAGATTGGCTATCGATCCAATGATGTAATGGCATTAAGCCTTTTAAATCACAGCATACTCTGCGATGTATTAGAGATGACCAGACACTCTTAAAAAGGTGTACTATCCCAAATCGCATCATTTCCTGGAATTGCTGTTTAGGGAACTTGTATTTGTCAGGCCAGAGTTTACGTGGTGATGAATATATTGGGCGTCCCGTGATATGTAGTGTCTGGTGTCATGTTTGACAATATCTGTGTGTTTAATAGGCATTGTAATTTGCGGTATTACCTTACATTAAGGAAATATTCTTTACTGCTCGTGAGTGCCGGGAAGATTCCTGTGGAGTTGCATGTGGTACGGATACCAACAACTTTTAATTTAGTTTGGTTATCGGTTAATTTCTTGTTTTCTATATTAACCGACAAATCGAAGGTTTTTTAATCGAAATCACCTCATGCAAGGCAGTAAAGCCAGTAAGACATAAGGGGTTATTAGGTATGGAAGAATTAGAAAACAGAAACATTACTAAGGAGCGAGAACAATAGAAGTAATCAAGAAGACAGTAGATAACGATTGACATTATATTTAAATTTTTAAAGATCAAAATTGGCTGGAAAACATGAAGTTCCACAAGCGAGAGACGCAAAAAAAGAATCTGTAAGCATAGAACTTACGGTTAAATTTAGCCAATTTAAATGTAAATTGGTGAGATTTTTTTCCAGTCTAGTACTACGCTTAAATTCATAAAGTTTAGGTGCCATAATGAAGAGCTCATTCGAACAATTACCATGAAAAAGGCACAGGGAAGCAACTTTATGACGGCATGAAAGTGACTGAAGCCAAGACGCCAGGTCAGGATCAATATTATTGCTAATTCTGATTTGAATTTTATTAAGAATCTTTAAATATATAATAGGAGAATCGGAGCATATGTGGTAGCAATCATGAACAAATGACAGACTTATAGATATGTAAGATAGATTCTGGAGAGAGAAAATTGTCTAGCACGACACAGTGAACCAACTTTCTTAGCAGCAGACCTAGCAATGGATTCAGTATAGTCTTTCCACTTCATGTTAGCCGAGATTGGACAGAAAATCAGCTCCTGTAAGGGATGTTTTGACAGCGGCAATGACCAATATTCACACAAATGGGCGCCTTAATCCAGACTCTTGCGGGAGGAGCTTCTCGCCGTAAGTTTTAATAACCGCCCACTTGCTTGCAACTTATAAAAATTCTTTTCAGTTTTTTGTCCAGGTGTCGGCGAAATGACGCTGACTTTCATTTTCGTTATGTATTCAAAAATGAAAAAATGTTTGTTTAGCAGCATACTAACTTCTTATGGTTCATTTATGTCGAAATTTAATTTTCTTGGGAGCATTAGTAATTTTCCTCCGAAAATCCATCGCTGGTAATATTTTTAATTTTCCAAAAATGTATTTCTGGTAATAATTTTTTTCAGAAAATATTACCATTGGTGGTAATATTTTATTTTATTTTTTACAAAATTGTATTGCTAGTAATATTTTTTTTTAATTTGTACAAAAATGTATTACTGGTATTTTTTTACTTTGAAAGTGTACTGCTGGTATTGATACTACAAAAATGTATTTCTATACTTTCATAGTGTTTTTACCCCAGTTTGGGGGTTAACTATTTGCTAGTAGCTGGGACCCTAACAGGTGCTTCCACTTTGGGTCAAGGCGGACCTGAGATCAACAGCAATTTAGCAAACCTCCTGATCAGAAGCCCTGCTGCCAGGTGTAGTTTATTGTCATACCCAGGACGACAAAAATGAAAAGCAGGCGAACCTGTTGTTTTACTCCAACTAGCTTCGTCGCCACTGCTAGATGGGGCGTTTCCCTGGTTCTGCACTGCTCGAAAAGCGCATTAGTGCCGCTTTGTGCTCGTTCAGCGAAGCGCCAGTGTTATCAATATACATTGTCACTACGGGTACTGCTGCCTCCTCTTCTGAAATAGGGTAACTTGGAACGGAAATTTTTCATCAGCTCACGTTGTAAAGCAGCTGTGCTTTGTCAAAGCTGTGACATCGTTCTTTAATTTCGTCTGCGTGTGATGTGGTGTGTTGCACAGCGTTAATGAAGTTATGGTGGCCCACTGCTTATGTCCGCTATATCGGCAAGTTTGTTTATAGTCGTATAATGAGCTAAAGGAGCCCAAATTTCGAAAATGTTGGGAGGCACAGTTAATCTAGCCATAGCCATCGGAGTATTTTCTCGGTCATCACATTTCTTCCCAGGAAGCTTTTCATCTGTTATAACAGTTTTAACAGCATTCTCTCCTAATTGAACATTGTTGAATAAATCTGGTCGTGGTCACCATCTATTGTGGGCATTATCCTTTTCTTAGTTAAAGATTTTAAAGGTAACTCCCTAAAGCACATTCAAACAAAGACATGTTCATCCTACCTGAAAGTAACAGGTGATGTTACTGTCTGTGACTCCCCATCCCAGTTGCCGTAAGACGCAGATTTGAAAAAAGAGAGAGAGAGAGAGAGAAAGAAAGAAAGAAAGAGAGAGAAGCGAATCATGCAAGACTGAGTAGAACCAGTAAATAAGACTGAACCATTTAAGTATGAGTCACACAAAACAAATAACAAACAAATAATAAGAAAGAAATGTACACGTATGGTTGGCGTATAAAATGTCCGTACCTGTATATGAGACTTTTTTTTTTTTTTTTTTTTCTGGACGATGAAATTTGTCCTGGTTGTGTATGCTGAATTTTGGGAGACGTTAATACGACATCTTTCTACAGCGGGGAACCAATGAAAAATAGGCCGAGCCTCGTAACTAATATCTGGAGAGAGAATAAAAGAGGGAGAAAGGGATTTTCTGCTTTTTTTTTTTTATATGCTCCCTCGAGCGATTCTGATTGATTCCGCGATAGCCCATGTAAAGTCTATTTTGGGCCATGAAAGTAAGCGACATGCAGATTTTAATTTCTGCTAAAATCCACAAAAACAATAAAGCCACTAAGACGCAAGGGGTTACTAATATGTGAAAGAGTATAAGAAAAATACTATTAACGGACGAGAACAATAAAAGAACATGCATTAAGAGAGAATATAACTATTGACATTGCATTTAACTTTTTTGAAGATCAAAGTTGACTGGAAAGCAAGAGGCTGGAAGAGACTTCCACAAGCGATAAGCGCAAAAGAAGCTGTTAGCATAGAATCTACGCTTGCATCTAGTAACTTCAAATGTAAAATGATGATACCTAACTGTCAATCTAGGACTGCGCTTAAATTTCTAAAGTCGAGATACCAAAAAAGAAATCTAATCAGAACAATTACCATGAAAACATTTATAGAAAAAGCACAGAAAAACTCTATCACGGTGACTTATTCATCAGATTTCATTGGCTGTAAGAGTGGTTTCTCTGGTATGTACGGTGGGGTGCATATCTAGCAAATTTAAAATGGTACCAACACGTATCGAATTTTGATGACGTTTTCATCTACTCGCACTCATGTACGACGATGGTTTTCGTATTGGATATTATGCCTATTCGTGTGTGAATTACGAGAGACTACATTTACATTTGTTTTTAAATTTATATATCTCTATCTCAGATTTTATTCTTTTTAGTCTAATTTTAGTTAGTGAGGTTGTTCACTTCCTGCTCATAATTTGCGTGGATTTTGTTGCCAACTTCGACGAGTTTTGGGCTCGATGCAGTTTCTGAAATTGTTGCTAGTATTTGTCACATAGTGATAATCCATCCACAGCTACAGCTGCCTGGAGTCAGTTTCAGACATAGAATATTCTTTAATTGGCCTCTCGTATGTTAGGGGTGTTGAAGCAAGGCTCTGTTCATATTTCCGTATTATTGAAGATCTCGCGTGGCACCGACCTTCGCATTTTCTTTATTATGACCGTTCTGAGCATGTCATATTAGTATTAGTGGTATTTGGGATATTTTCCAGCAAATTCGCCGCATCATTTGCCACCTAAAATGCTAAGGTTCCGACAACAGAAGCGAATTTTTGCTTCTGTGTAGTAATTTTTTTAACATTAAAAATGACTCTATGAATTTCTGGGATGAAGAGTTATCATTATATACACTATTTACATTAAAACTATTGTCCTTATCTTTGTTGTTGTTATCACAAGGATTCGGCCGTTGTGACCTTCGACCTTCGTCAGGTGTACATCGATATGGGTAACCTACAGAGAATATTGAACTGAACACTTTATTTAATCTATGGGCATGACTAATTATGTATGGAGGGAAAAGGGTAATCATCAGCCCCTGTGGGATGAAGTGAAAATACTGGACAATAAAGAAAACTGGAGAATTAGACATCTGAAAAAATCAGTGATTATGATAGGCTATGAAGACCTCCTGACTAGGCGCAGTATAGAAATAAATACGATATGGGAACCACTAATAAAGAAAAATAACAAGCAAGTCTTCAGCAGTAGTAGTAGTAGTAGTAGTAGAAGTAGAAGTAGTAGTAGTAGTCATGCAGCAGCAGTAAAACTCATCATCAGGTACATCAGGTTTAAGGCTCCAAGTTCTCCACAGAGAACTGTTATATAGGACAATAGCCTAGTGGATTAAATTGGCATGGTAATTGTAAGTTCAATCCTTAAGCCCAACAGTGTGTACTTGGACTCAGTGGAAACGGGATAAAAAACAACTGAGAAGTACTAAGAATAAGAACTAAATGAGATATCTCTAGACATGAGCAGTGGAACAAGAACAATCTATCACTGTAGATTAAATAAAGGGTTCAGTTCAACATTCTCTGTAGGATACCCAGATCAATATAAACCTGATGGAGGCCAGAGGGCACAATGACAAAAACCATGTGATAACAACAAAGATGAGGACAATAGTCCAAATGTAAATAGTGTAAATAATTAAAAATGGCCTCTAGTTGCAAAAAAACAAAACAAAACTAAAAACAATTCTACCTATGATGTATGATGGTAGATATACTTTTAGAAATGCCTTGACTGAGTTTCTGTTTTTGTAAACATTTTGTGTGTCACTGGTTGCCTTCGGGGAAATTGTTTTTTGAAGTATCACTGATGTCGTGGAGTAATTGTTTGTGTTGATATCAGTGTCTGCTTAATTATTTTAGCATTTGGGTGTTGCAGTTTTGTTATGTATAACAGCAATTCGTGGTATCAAAATGTTAGCTTTTTTGTTTTCTGAAGTCAGTTAATATTTCAAATGTTACTTTTGGTGTATTCAGAAATGGTGTCACCAGCTTGTTGTGGTTGGAGGATGGTTGATAGTAGCCACTAACCTTATGAGGAAGTGGGCAGTGGTTGTCACCACTTTAAGAGTAGAAAGAGAAAGTGACTGTTGAGAGTGAGAGAAACACAAAATAAATAAAGTGATCTTAGTTTTTTCACTGAAATAAATAAGAAATAGAAGAAGGAATCGGACACAGTTTAACAATGAGAATTTATTTGCTGAAATAAAAAGAAATATAGATTACACAATACAGTAGTGTATTCACTTTTATGAATAAAATTCTTTGCTCCCAGTGGAACAATGAGATTTGAGATAGGTCGCCAATTCCAGGTATGGGTTGCACTATGACTTGGCCTTTAGTAAAGAATGCCATGGGTGAAAGTGAATAATATCTGAGAAAATTGTGTATCTATAAATGTTCATGCGAGCTGTTTGTGAAAGTAGTCTGTATTAGACATACTTGGTATGATTGCTCTTTGCTTGTTCTTCATATAAGAGCATATCCCTAAAGCTTTCCTCTGTGAATATAGGGAGATGTGCATGCTATTAAATTTGGGAGGTCTGACACACTTCAGAGACTCATGGGAAAGGAATATAAATTTTTTCTTGCAGTTTACTAGAACTCAGATTTGGCATCATTAACTTCCATTGGTCATATAGCATCAAGTGAGTTGCTTGCTACGAACTATTCATTCTTGGAGAAAGATTACCTGGTGCTGTTTTTTTGTTTTTTACTAAGTCACTCTCATGTGATATCAGTGAGTTTTGTTTTTTCACTCACATGGTAAATTTATTATTTGACAACACAATAAACTTCAGTATAAAATTGTAACATAAAATCTCAATATAAAACCAAAACATAAAGTGACAAAGAATTAGTATGACGATAATTTGTCACCCACAAAGACTCGGAGACACTTTTGTAGTCTATCAAAACTGGGAGGTGAGGACTGAGCAGCTCCTGCCCAAATATGACAACAATACTCGATTTTAAGCTTGGTCTGGCTTTTGTAACTCGTGGTATCAAAATGTTAGCTTTTTTGTTTTCTGAAGTCAGTTAATATTTCAAATGTTACTTTTGGTGTATTCAGAAATGGTGTCACCAGCTTGTTGTGGTTGGAGGATGGTTGATAGTAGCCACTAACCTTATGAGGAAGTGGGCAGTGGTTGTCACCACTTTAAGAGTAGAAAGAGAAAGTGACTGTTGAGAGTGAGAGAAACACAAAATAAATAAAGGAAATTAGAGGATAGCATGTAGAGCCAGGTACTTACTGGAGCAGTACAAGGAGCCTAACATTTTTCCTGTATCTTTTGTGATAGATCATATGTACAAGTTCTACTTGAGATCAGGTATGAATTGAAGGCACAATAGTCTCTCAAGGAATGGAGCCTCACCAAGGAAACATCCATTGTTGAAAAAAAGAAATTAGTGATAGAATCCATATTTCACAAAATTCTTTTTAAATTGTTCACATAGATTAGATGAATATTAGATCTAAGGGTTCAAGTCCTAGATTTACAATTGTACCATTGGCCTAGTGTATTAAAGTGTTGGTTTGTGAATTTGATGACATAGTAATTATAATTCCAAATACACACTTATACTCAGTGGAAGTAGAATAAGCAATAACTGAGCAGCACTAAATAAGAACTAAATAAGCCTAGATATAGTGGTACAAGAATAAACTACCTTCAATGCTGAGGTTCCCAATTTGATTTTTAAGGGGGGCAATTCAAGAACAAGTTATTTTACTATATAAAAATGTATTTCTGGTATTTTTGCTATAAAACTGTATCTTTAGGCTTCCTCCACATGCATAGGAATTCACTTTTTGAATAATAAGAATTATATGTCACTGGTGGGGGACATCAGGATTTTAGAAATGCCTAGGTAGGGCATGGCCAAAAAAAAAAAGGTAAGGAACCACTGAACTAACAGTTCCTTTTGAAATTCCTTGACAGAGACCTGAAGAAGATTCTAAGAGATTCATAAAAATTTGATCAATAAGTCAATAGACTAATAATGAAAGAAAAAGCATTTATTTCTTACAAAACAGATCTATTTTTTTAATATAATCCTTCTTTATTGTCATTGCTTCCTCATAGATCACATAGATCTAACATTATAGCGTGAAAATTTCAGATCAAAATTCAACTCATTTTTTATTGCTACAATAACAATTTTATTGTTATTGTTCTATAAAAGTGAAATTTATACCAACAAATTGTAACTTAATTTAACATTAACAAAATTTTGTTTATTTACAAAGATAAGCTTAATGCAGCACAAGCAAATTGATCTGTGAAGGAAACTTGCATGAATCATATTCTTGAATTTTCAATTTCTATTGTTCTGATTCCAACAGCCACATTCATATTTCCAACATCACTTAATTATAATCAAATATCTTCTTTAGATTTAGATAACAGCAAATTTACAATGTATCACAATTAAATAAACTTATTCGACAATCTTCAGTTTATAATCATTATCTTTAGAGGTCTTAAATATAGATATTTGCCATTGTTTTTCTCCATAAAAATATGATGATCATCATTATCATTACAATCTTTTACATAGCATCTATTATATGCAAGTAGTGTTGGTATTTACTAAGCTTATCTCTTCTAACACAAGACTGAGGCACTCAGTAAGTATCAAATTTCCTATCAATAACATTTGAGACAAATAGATAATAGACACTCAAGATATTTAGAAAGTTTATTTTAGTCTGGTACAAAGTGACAATAAAATAATCTTTGGCAATGTTTTGAGTTTAATACTCACTGGGTGACTCACTCTTGGCACAAAAACACTAGAGTGGGTCAGTGAGTGAAGATCAAGATCACTTGCAATGGCCTTTGACCTGCTAACAGTCACTGTAAATGCCCAAGACAGGAAGTTTATCTTAATCTGGCACAATGCCAACATATTGGAGCATCCACTGAGGGTCAATAGCTTTTGAAAGAAACCTGTTAATAATCACTCTATGATAATGGACGCTCAAAATATTTAAGAAACAATTCTTACTAAGCCGACTTCAAATTCCATGTTAGTCTGTTGCATTCACTTTCATACAAATGCCTTTGGGAAAGGCATGAGTGTCCACTCTCCTCCCAGATGTGAGTTAAATAGCAGCATAGACTGGCTCTCTCAAGCCTTGGGTGACAATCAGTCTAAGAAAAGGAAAATTCTGAATTTCAAATTGTGGAGAAGGTAATTGGAAACCATTCCACCATGTTTTCCCAACAAAGAAATATCAGTAGAGAGTCATGATCACCTGAATGAACATGGCATTAAAAAAGAAACCAAATTGACCTAGCATAAAGCCACAAGGTTAGTGCACTCAGTGAGATTCAAGCTCACTAATTATATAATTTAAGACTTACTCACTAACCATTACTCTATGCTGAAAACCTAAAAAATAATAGATATCAAGTCAGCTAGTTTTTCACAGCTATCTCGTACAGCCTTGATTTCCTTGGTAATTAACATTGACATTTCAGTTTTTGTTCTCATACAAACTACTCTGTAAATGAAGTTAGGTGTTCTACTGATCTTTTTTGCTATGTGACAGGGCATGATTTCTCAAAACAAGCTGCCTTTGTGAATTTAAAATTAACGGTTGTTCTCTATCACAGCGATTCTCAACTTTTTTTTCCAATTCACCCTTTTCACCATATGTCAGAATGTCATTCCCAACTTTCCAAGATTGTCCAGCTCAAAAAGTGAATTCCAAATAATATGCAGATATTATTGAACAATCTTTTTTCCATATTAGTACATATACATTTATATAGATTATTTTTATAGAGGAGTTTTACATATTTAATAGCAATAGAAAATATTGATTAATGCAGAGTAATTTGCTTGAATTCATAACTAATTATTAAATAAATGAACTGAAGCATATTGCAAACAAACAAAATAGTTTAGTTTGGTTTGCTTTGTTTTACAGCACATCAACCTCAATGAGTCATTTAATGCCGACAACTTTTTTTTCCTGGTAATATTTTTGTTTTGTCAAAAATCCATTTCTGTTAATATTTTTTTTCTCAAAAATGTATAGCTGGCAATATTATTTTTTCAAAAACATATAGCTGGTAATACTATTTTTTCAAAAAGGTATTGCTGGTAATACTATTATTTCAAAAACGTATAGCTGGTAATATTTTTCAAAAAAACATAGCTGGTAATACTATTTTTTCGAAAATGTATTGCTGGTAATACTATTTTTTCAAAGACGTATAGCTGGTAATATTTTTCCAAAAACAAATAGCTGGTAATATTATTTTTTCAAAAACGTATAGCTGGTAATATTATTTTTTTTTCAAAAAAGTACAGCAGGTAATTTTATTTCAAAACTGTACAGCTGGCAACATTATTTTTCAAAAACGTATTATCAGAGGCTTTGCTGTTGGACGGTTTATCGTCTTACCCATGACGTGAATGTAGTTTATCATCATACCCAGGACACGGATGTAGTTTATCGTCATACCCAGGACACGGATGAAGTTTATCGGCATACCCAGGACACGGATGTAGTTTATCGTCTTACCCATGACGTGAATGTAGTTTATCGTCATAACCAGGACGTGAATGTAGTTTATCGTCATACCCAGGACGCGGATGTAGTTTATTGTCATACCCAGAACATGGATGTAGTTTATCGTCATACCCAGGATGCAAACAAAATAATCAACAGAATGTTAGGGCATTGTAATTCAATAGACAAAATTCTGTAAATGAAAAAAAGAAAAAGTATAGATTTTTTTTCCCTCCGCTTCAAACCCCTCTCTGGGAGGAAATCCCCCCACCCTCCAGTTGAGAACTCCTGCTCTATCACATAAATATGAAACAGATGCTAGAAAGGGTCAAAATGACCTTTAATGATTAAGCTTTATATACATTATTGAAAATATATCTTTGTGGTATACGAGGCCAGTTTTAGGAGCTGAAAAATGTGGTGCAATTGGAAACCTGTTTTTATGGGGTTGGACCTAGGTTCATGGCCAAAGTCTTTCTAATAATATAAAAAAAAAGTTTATTATGGAATTTATATATTTATAGCAAACTCTCAAAATGGGTCTCCTTAGATAATCTAGATTTAATATCTATTCTTTATCATAAATACAGAACAGAGGCCAGAAAGGGTCAAAATGCCCTTTAGTGGTAATCCTAATGGAGGTATTACATTATCAATAATGTACGTACACTATTGATAATATATTCTTTGTGACATACAGGACCAGTTTTAGGAGCTAAAAGGCAGGGTGCAATTAGAAAGATTTTTTGGGCATGGACCTTGATTCACAGCCACAGTCTGTCTAATAATCTATAAAAAAAAGTTTATTATGGAATTTATATATTTATAATAAAATGAAAAGCCATCAAAATGTACACTTAAAAATATTATTCAATTCAAGTGCATTAAAAAGAAATTCAAAATATAAAAAGCATATACAAACACTGACTTTTTAAGATTTAAGAAGAAAATTAAAATCATTGCTGCTATCTGTTAAACATGCAATGTAATATTACAAAATGTTGTATGTATTTGACATGACTAGATTAAACCAGATTATCTTGATGGATTGTTCTTAAAATGCTAAAATATTTTCTGCCAAACCAAAGAACATTTACGCAAACAGTATGAACCTTGCAAATCATTGAAAGAAAATTAATGATAATGTTAAAAAATACTAATTGAATTATTTATATATTTCAGACCCTAAATATACGTAGATTATAATTTATGGGATGACTGAATGCAATAACAAAATAGTAAAAGAAACAGAGTTTAGAGCAAAAATCACAAATAAAAATACATTGAAAATATATTGTTTTATTTTAATGTTTAACACAAACCATACTGGGTTATATTTTTTAGTTTGCATTTTTCTTTTTTTTAAAGAAAAATTCCTTTCCATGAGAAGTCTGAGATGATGTATTAGTATTCATGTATAATATTAACATAATATTTTGTTTGTATTGTTTTGAAAGAATAAATTATAAAAATAACTACTACTTTATACTGTCTATATTTTGAATATTTTTTTTTTTTTACTGCATTTGAATTAAATAATAACTACTGTTATATTAAAAAAATCAAGTGACCAATATTGGGTGGGAGGGAAAGAAATTGCTATTGCAAGTTATCTGCCCTTTACTCGTCTCATTGAAAAGCAGAAGACAAATTTGCAGTTGTATCGAGAAGAGATCACACGTACTTAACAGACTCACGTGTATAAGCGCAACGAAATAAAACATCATTCTACATTTTTTTTCCCTAAACTCATCCCGCCGAAACAAATCAAGACAAAGAAATATTTAACGATGGCAACTCAGAATAACAGCCATGAACAAGATCACGAAGATACTGATGGGACTAATAATGACAATGATAATCCCAAACAGCAGAGTTTAGCGATGGTTCCACAAGAAAAAGAAAATATACTTTTCGAGACATCTCCAACAAAAACTCCAAGGATCGTTTATATAAGTGCTTGTCTTACTCAACTTGCTGTTCTTTCTATCGGTTATGATTTCGGGGTTAATTCAGGTGCAATGCTTCTAGCCGAAGATATTGACTATCTAGAACTGAATTCTTTGTGGAAACAGTTGATCATTGCCGGTGCCCTGCCTTCTGCTATTATAGTGACTATCTTTGCTTCTCAACTTAGTGATATCATAGGAAGAAAAAAAACAGTTATAACTGCTGCTGTATGTTATACTATAGGTTCTATAATCACTGGATCTGCTAACAATAGAGTCACTATACTTTTGGGTCGACTTTGTATAGGATGCGGATTTGGTAAGTAGGATTTCTGTTTATAAAAATCACCATTTCTGTGAAATTTGCTAATTCTTGGATAATAACAAAAAACCTTCAAATAAAAAAATACCTTTCAGAAATATTTGGTAGGTAAGAGGTAAAAAAAAACAAAAAACAAAAACAAAAAAAACCCCCTCAGAATTAGAAAAAATAAAAATAAAAACCATAAAAAGAAGAAATGTCAGTGGATACCAAGAACTGATGGCATTGCTGATGAATGAAAAATTATTATTCATGAAAAGAAAAGATAAAAATTTAATGTTTTCAATTTAAGTCAATAACCGCGCCAGTCCGTCAATTAGAAGCAAAATTGCGCTTTTTTTTTTTTATCAAATCATCATAGTAATGAGGGGAAATTTTTTTAAATTTTCCTGTTGGAAATTAATAATAATAATTATTATTATAGATTTTCTGATTCATATAAATTGTAAAAACTTGTTGACATGTTTTTTGTTTTTTTTATTACTTATAAAAAAAAATATGGCAGACTGGCCAAACGTAATGACGAATGTTGCATGCATGAAAAAAACACTTTCAGGCCTTTAAATTATAATCATTTTCTACACACCGATGTCATCAAAGAAAACAGTTATTGGCACACATTTTGTGCTTTTTTATTACTATTTTGTTTGCTTAACGTATTTCTGGCGCATTGACATCTGTTGTTGTTGTTTTTTGTTTTTTTAACCCGTTTTTTACGGTTTGCGTTTTTTAATAATGTTGGTTATTGAACAGAAAATAATACGTTTTTGAATTTACCCACAAAACGTGCAGCAAGCACCCTTTTTTCTTTTCTTTTTTTTTTTATTTATGGTACAATTAAAAATTATGATCTAAATATATTTCATGTAATTAATTCAGATTTCAAGAGTAGGTTTTAAAATCTTGCTTACATTTTTAGCGAATTGACGACACACACGACTTACTTTGATCCCGGCATAACTTGTTGTCATTTTTTACGTCTGTCAACAGAAAAAAATTAAACTTTTTAAAAATAAAATTCTTCCAAAAAAAAAGCAGCCCTCAGAAATTTCATTTGAAGAAAAATTATTCATTTAATGATGAATTAAATGGATTATTTACAAAAAGTTATTTTTTTTCTTTAAAATGTAATGAAAAATACATTTAAACAGCGCATGTTCGCTCCTCATGTCTGTTCAAGCATGAGGTGTGTGTGTGTGTGTATGTATGTGTGTGTGTGTGTGTGTGTGTGTGTGTGTGTGTGTGTGTGTGTGTGTGTGTGTGTGTATATGTATTTTTTTTTTTTTTTATACTTTCCTGTCTGTACACAAAGGATAAGGTCGCGCCAAAATGTCTTGGTTTATTTATTTATGGGGGAAAATATCTACTTATTTCGTCATGTGTACTTGCCCCTACTTCATTGTAGTAAGTAGCAACAGGCAAACAACTCCATGCTTATAAAAATCTACCAGAAATTAACAGAACTAAAACTAAAATTATTTTCCAAAATTCGGTAACTTTTTGTTTAATGTCTCGTGTATTGCGGGGGGGGGATGGGAAGAAACTTTGCCAAGAAAACAATTATTGAAGTTTTTATTTTCTGACTCAGTGGCATATTTTCTTAAATTTTACGAAGTTTAAAAAAAAATTAATTTAACATTTTTTTCCGGAGATTTACCATTATAAAAATGTGTTTTTTTTTGTTTTGTTTTTTCTTTATCGGTTTCCAAATTAGTTGTTTTGTCGTGATTTTAGAAAATAAAATAACTGGGTAAGAAAAACATTTCCTACCTAGGCTAAAATTGTTTCTTTTAAAAATTTAAATAAATTCATTCATTCCAAGATGAATAGCAAAACTTAAAAGTTTAAAAGAAATCTACAAATTAGCTCATTTTATTTTTTAGTATGCAAGGTGTACTGTAGTAGTGCATCTGCATGTAATTTATCTTTCTTTCTGACATTTATAATCATTTATTCATTTAAAATCTTTTTACACCATGTGGGATTGTTTTCTTTTTTTTTATCATAGAATTTCGCCTGTTCACTACACAGATTTACTTGGATGTTTCATAATCCTTCCTTTACATGTGTAGGAGTGGGAAACCCCCTATTTAATGAAAAAAAAAAAAAAAAAAACAACGAAATAGACAAATCGAAAAGGTTTCTCTAACATCTCCCAATTTCTTTTTCTCGGACAGAAAGTGTAACAACGTGAAACAAACAATAACAATAAAGCGTGGGAAGAATCAATTTCACATCACATTACTTTTCCATTCCTAGTGAAACGATGATTCTTCTTCTTAACCAACAAAAAACCTATGTTGTCGGACAACCCAACAATCGTAGCGATAAGTAAAAAAACTAACTGATGCTTAATTATTTTTATAATAAAATGTTAGCAATCAGTCCAAATCATGCAACATCTACACTTCGATTGATGATGGCGGATGTGGAACATTTCAGCACGTGGCGTCGTGCAACTTACTGTTTTAAAAGATGATGTGTTTTTTTTTTGTTAATCAATGCAGGTAGATTCAGCATGATCGTGGTCAAGAAATGATATTGATTTCGAGAAATGTAGAAAAAAGGGATTTTTTTTTTTTTTTAAATACTTTTGACTTTGAGTTTTAAAGACTTATGAATATGATGATTATTGATGACGATTAGGACTAGAGACTTGGAGAGAGAAACTACTACACAAAAAATGAATGCGACGTTTTTTGCGTGTTTTTTTTTTCTTTCTAATATCAAAATTCTAAAGAAAAGACTAAAACCTAACTGGTTTTTACTTTAGGAGTCGTACGGACTGTCACGTATATTTGAAAACAAGGTAACATAGGAAAAATATTTCTTGTCATTTATTAAAATAATACTGATTGATGAGGGGGCGTAGGTAAAGGTTACAAAAAGTATCTCTTTTGCAACGTTTACCTACTACCTCCTTTTATCGTTTTATAGCGTTACAAAATAACCAACATATCGTCTTGTAACATTATCGTTTTTTTTTTTTTTTTTTTTTTTTTTTTTTTTTTTTTTTTTATATTCACAGAATATTACAATATATATTTAATTTAAATTACTACTAAGTTAAGTAATAATTATTTTGTGTATTATTTTTTTCGGGAAGGGGTTGTAGGAGTGTTTTTTTGTCGCATGGGATTTTTGTCGCACATTTTCCCTACCACCGGTACTATGAAAAATCCAGAATTTCGAATACAGACCCAAATCCCCTCACGCCTTTCCTGTTCCACTCACCCTTATTTGACTTAGTACCAAAGCTGACTATTAAAATTAAAAAAACTAAAAGATTGCGTCAGAGATGACCAGTCCCAGGATGTCTGCAACAAACAAACCAACTAAAATGCAGATCATTATTGTATTGTGCAGTGAGTTCAGTTTTCACTTGCTGTGACCTTGTACCAGACTAGGTTAACTTGGTAATATTTATACATTTAAATTTACTTACATTGCGTTTTTAATTAACTTTATTTTAAAGTTGATTAAAAAGAGCTAGGAATTCTTTCATATCCATTAAAAAAAAAAAAGTAGTTAAAGACAAGTAAGTTTTTGTCGGGAATAAAAATGTTTCGGCAATTTTCCGAATGTAACGTTCAAGATATTTTTTTACCGACTGCCTTTAATTTTGAGTTTTGATAAAGAATTAACACGTACGTTACAAAATTCAAAAGAGTTAGGTGTATGGTGGTCAGCTTTATAAAAAAAATTAGCACGCACACAAAATTCTTTTCCCATTATGCCCCCCACCTCCCCAAAAAAGGAGGATGTGGAAAGTTTCCTGGTAAGTTGGTTGGCTCAGTCTCTTCACTACTGCCTGTGCTTGAGGTAAGATATAAACTTTGGCAGCGAACACCCACCCATATAATTTGGCATTCCTCGCTTTAAAAGAAGCTTTAAATATACTGAAGAAATTAGTCCTTTAAAATTTATTAAAGGGTAAGTTTATCCACTTGTTAAACGAACATAAATAGCAATATTTTTTTCCTTCAAATGGGCATTTTCAATATTGGGCCAAATTATCCACAGAGATATGACCGATGGCGATATGTATACTATACAACATCAAGAGAGCTATTAAAGTTCTTGTGTTTAAGTACAGTGAGTAGCTGCTAGCTGGTTTGCCATTAATGAAGCTCATTTCGTCTTGTAAACGATAATTACTCCAGAAACGAAGTTCTTCCAAGTGCATTTAGCACTGCTACCAGAACTGGTCACGAAATTCCAGACTTCCATTTTAACAAACAAAAAATATGATGAACTTGAGCTGTTATTTCCACTTACGAAAAGACAAAACTAAAGTACACTGGAATAGTGAAAGATTTAAAAATTTAATTAGAAATAAAAAGAAAAAAAGAAAATATCAGTCCTCGTATATGGCAGTGAACGCTTCACCACAGATGAAGAAGAAACTTGAAGCAACAAAAATGTGATTTTACAGAAGGATTCTGAGGATACCATGGACTGGACATGTGAGCAACGACGAAGTTTTAGAGTAAATGGAAACAAAAAGGACATTTATACTTTGCACCAGAAAGAGTCGGTTGAAATTTCTAGGGCACGTAGTAAGGAAAGAGGTCTTAGAAAATCTGCCACTCACATGACAGATTGAAGACAAAAGGAAGAGAAGAAAGCAGCGCATAACTTAAGCAAACAAGTTTGTTTCAGTGGTTTGACATAACAGGGATTAGGAGAGATAGCAAAAAGATAAACTTTAAGAAATACAAAGGACAGGATGCTGTGGAGAGCCATGATCACCTACGTCCGGAAAGGACACGGCATGCAGAAGATCTACGAAGCAAGAATAATAAGTAGACACTTTCATTACTTCAGAGTTAATTGCAAGCGGAAGTGGGAGACGACTTGGTCAGACACCGGTTCATGCCTTGCCACCCACTAACACTAGTTATTGCTTCGCCTAAGAACTTAACCTTTGCTGAACGAGGAACTTTAGCTTCATTTCATGAGGAGCAATATGGTTCAGGCTGCCACAACCTCTCTTGAAAGCTACAGGAGACAAACACGAACTACGGTAGCCACTAAAACTGGTACATCTACTAGAGTTCGTTCATTCTACGAAAACCAAAGCGCCCACATATAGACGCATTTAATTTTGAAAATCCAAAACGTATAAACCATAGTGTCACTGACCGGAGAAAAACTGTAAAATCCAATCAAACTTCAGGTCAGCGTCATCATCCAGAAGCCCTATGTCTAATAACAACGATTTCTTACCGGAAAACTAATAGGGCGGACTGCTACTACAGCCAGTAATTTCTTACTGCTTTTTGAAGTTGCAATCTAGGCCGGCACCGCAAAGTTCTAATCTCTTAGGTGCTTTTGTAACAATTTTATCTATAAGATATGCAGATGGACACTGAATAATTTCAACGCCCATCCACTTATCTTCTGCAAACGAATAGGATATTCAATGCTCTTGATATTGATATTCTAGAACTATAGTTGCTGCTGACACTGACAGCCCACTTTTAGATTGTGATTTCCAAAGTCATTATGGCTTCCTAGTATTAAACTGCCAAAAACGATAGATTGACAAAGCAAACTACCCAATACGACCTAAACACATTGAGGGGTTTATACACCAGATTTTGATAAATCAGTGACATGGTCCCATATATTGAACGACCTCAACTATCCGATCTCTGTCAAAGGCAAGGCATATTATTGATACAGAAGTGAGTGCGCCCACCTTTATCACAATTGTATAAGGATAAATAGAAAGCTGCGAAAGAATTCATAGCACTACTTAGAGTAAGAATTATTAGGGAGTCGAAGTTCTCTTGTTTATTATTCTACATATGTCACAAAATTCAGTTTCGAGTTTGTGGTGACTATAGAAATTTAAATGTATCCATGAAGTCTGGCAGATACCTAGTACCAAACACCAACAGTTTGTCTTCTAAATTGTATAATAAATCGGGTATTAATCAGAGAGGAAGATATAGAAAAGACAACAGTGGTAACGGCATTTGGACTTTAAACAAATATTTGTACACCCTTTTTGGTTTGTGAAATGCAACGGCAACATTTCAGAGGTTCATGAACAACATTTTTTGTGCATATGGATATTGGTTCTAATTTTCTCTGAAATAGAACAACAATACGAAGATCCAAGATAAATTCTTCAGATTCTTCAAGAAAATGGTGAGAAAATTTCACTGGACAAATGAATTTCTGGTGTACTGTGCTAGTCTAAAAGGCCTACCCCCCCCCCGCCCGCATCAGTGACGACGCAAAAAATAAATTAATTCTCTGAACCAAGTAACTCAATACTATTTCGTCAATTTGGGGAAAGATGATTTTTTACAGGAAAATTATTCCACGAAATCCAGCCATTCTGTTTCCATTCAAGGAGTGATTCAAAAAATATTCCAATTCGAAAACATAACAGTTTACTGCTACCAAAAAGGAAGCTTTCTCAAGTATTAAAAGCAATCTAAGCGGACTGAGTGCACTTCTTGACTCTGACTCAAATACAATCTGACTCGCTATCATCTGATGTTAGTTCCAACTATGAAGTCGGGGCAAACATTGCATTAGATGATTGACAACAAACAAGTTTCTGTTCTCCAGAAAATAAACGAAAATGGGTGACATTTGACCGGGAATCGTTAGCTGCATATATAGTGGTATTAAAATGAATTAAAACAAAAATGAAAAATCTTTCTTGTACCTTTTATTTTAGTTTTTATTTTTAGCCATATGTCAGCACGATGTAATGCACTTTATTAAAAAATCTTTCAAAAATACAATATATACTTTTCTGAACTTTTGAGGAATATCAGCTGATTTAAATTTTAATTAATCTGATTTGAAACAAATATTACTTTTAGTTTAAAATATCGCAGAAATTAATTTTCCTTAAGTATGTGTCTATTTAAGATTGGCTGATAACGGAAAATTTTTCTATTTTTTTTTTCTACAGGGGACATATCTGTAAACATTACTTGATGAATATAACGTAATCGCCTTTTTTATAATTTTTAACTACCCAGTAATCGTAAAAGATTAGGACATTATTCTCCGTAATCTGATGTTTTATTGAATTTTAGGCACACTGGCTTTAAATTTACTATAGTTATCGCTCTTATTTTCTGATAATGACGTATATAGACGCCTGTATTTACAGAAATCAGCACGTTTATACAAACATAAAAAAAATTCCCAAATTCTTTTTAAAATAGTGGGAGTCGCTGAATTATAGTAAGCTTTTCCATTTATGATTAGTAAATGTAGTTTTTACTTAATATTACCTAACCGGTATAAATTAATACAGAATGTTAATATTTAAAACTATAAATTATTCCAATTAAAATTTTAAAAAAGAGAATTCTTGTAAAAATTCATTATTCATCGAATTATTTTCTAAAGACAATAGCGTCCTTAATATATCTTATTCATAAAAGCAATTAAAAGCTTTTCTAATTAAATAATGCCTTAATTTTCTTGCATTTTATTTTACGATTCAAAGCAGATTTTCGATAACTAGGGATTCTGTTTTACAAAAAAATGTCATGATTCAAATTCTCCAAGGAGTTCTACATATAAACATTAAGTTTTAGTTTAGTTTTAGTTTTTCCTTCCGTTTGTGCTGTTAGGTGTCGCGAGGAGACACAGTCGTCTGTCAGCGGTAAGGCGAGTAGCCTGGAGGAGAGATATCTCGTGGGCGCTGAGAATGTCTGCCACTGAGTCGCTCCAGTGTCTTCTTGGTCTGCCTCTCGCTCTCTAGCCCGAGTACCTGAAGGTGTATGATCGTAGGGCTGGTTGGTTGATAGGCATACGAGGAAGGTATCCGAACCACATGATCCTCTGTCGTTCGATGTGTTATATGATTGGTTTTGCTCCTACCATGTCTCTTATTGCCTCATTCCTGATCTTGTTTCGCCTGGTCTTGTTCACTGCTTTCCTCAAGCATTTCATCTCACAAGTGATCAGTTTCCTCTCAAGGGATTTTGTTAGGGGCCATGCCTGGCACTGGTATGTCAGCATTGGTAGGAAAATAGCGTTGATGAGATTTGCCTTGGTGCTCATGGAAATGCTAGGATGTTTTAGAAGAGGAGCAAGTTGATAATTGACTTCGTTGGCTTTCTTACATCTGGTCTCGATTTCTCTGTCTAGTTTGCCATTTTCAGTAAATTTGCTGCCCAAATATTTGAATTCACTGGTTTACTTTAGCTGGGTCCCATTGATGTTAATGTCCAGTTTATCTCGTCTCTTGCTTACGGTCATGACCTCGGTCTTACTGACACTGATCTTCATGTCGTATTTCTCGCAGCTTGAACTGAGTTGGTTGGTGTGTTCCTACAGCTGGACCCTATCGTCGTTCATCATTGTCTGGATCGTCGGCAAACATGAGTTCGTTGACTGTCTCAAGATCTGGATTGGCCCCCTTTGTAATCTGGTCCATGTAGATCACGAACAATAGAGGAGAGAGATTGCAGACTTGCCTAACCCTAGATGTTACTGGAAAACAGTCAGACGTTCCACTTGCCGTGCGGACTGCGCTCCTGCCATTAGTGTACATGGCCCGGATGTTGTCTAGCAGCTGCCCCTTAACATCGTACTGCTCGAGGACCTCCCATAGTTTATCTCTGTTGATTCGATCGAAGGCCTTTTATGATCCACGAATGCCAGATGGAGACCTTGGTCATGTTCCATCGCCCACTCACACAGTTGTCGGAATGCAAAGATTGCATCCCCTTTCCTTCCTGAAGCCAAACTGGGCGTCACTGAGCATTAAGTAATACAAACATGAATTTATCGAAACTTCATAAAATTAGGTAATAACAAATGAAAAAAATGTTTTTACCAAGATTTTCTAAAAAAGAACATCTCTGAAATAATTGAATTCATTTGTGAATAAGTTTTAAAAGTTTCATTAAAGTCCGACAATTATTTGATTTTTTTCAAGAATTTCCAAATCAATGTGCTTTTCACAGAAAAAAATAATCATTGGTCCTCCGTTTTCACTAATATAAACAGTAAAATTAATTTAGTGGGGGGAATGGGGTAACATGTTTTTTTACTAAGATTTTCTAAAAGAAAAAGAAACTTTTCAAAAATATTTTAATTCATTTGTGAATAAGTCCTGAAAGTTTCATTAAAATCAGACAATTATTTCATTTTTGCAAAAATTTCTACAGCAAAAAACGTCGCTAAAATTTCCTATGATAATCTTTAGTTCCTCGCTGACGCAAGAAAAACAAAATTTTTAACAAGATTTAGAACGTTATAAAAAATATCAAAAATTTAGTAATTAAAATTCTCTGGGCCTTTGCTCTTAATAATTACAAAGATTTTGACGATAAAACTTTGTTTTTAAGTTTGGGGCATTTTTTCATCACGTATGCTCATTTTTAGAAAATCAGTGTAGGTACCTACGTTAAAAGGAAATTGAACGAAGGTATGTAACCTTCTTTACGGATCACAAACCGTTATCATTAGTTTTCCATAAAAGAACATCGGAGAAACAACAAAGACACATATATCTGATTACTGAATATATTGAAGATGTTTTGTACGTTCGTAGAGAGGACACTGTTGCTACTGACTGTTTTTCAAGGCCACCATATGTAGTAACTATTCACCTATTCGATTTACCAACCTTCGTTGAGCATCAAGAGTTTGACACAGAAATAAGTTTACACAGAGAGACTTAAAGCTTACACTGTTTGTGACATCTCAACACCTAATTCCAAACCATTAATACCACAAGGAACGTGTAAGGCAATTTATGGCACAATCCACAATTTGTCACATCCAGAACTTACAGCCACTACAAAACTGAACAAATCCTGTACTTTTAGTTAGACAAACATACGTTCATTGACGGACGAGGAGACATACATTTCACGCATCTAACTAGACCGTTACCTGACGCATTTTTGCCCTTTGACATGTACATAAATTACAATCGAGTTATGGAAAGATAATTAAATTTTTCAATTCTGCAAGTACCCACTCTCCCCCTAATATTTAAAAAAGACTGTCTTTTATGGTCAAAGCTAATGATATATAAGAGAGCATGGAACCTGAACAAATTTGGTGTGCCTGAAACTGAAAACTAACACACAAAATATGTAAACACTCCATGAATCAAATAAACATTTAAAGTAATTAAATAAGTTAACTTCAAGGATCAACAATATAAGAGAACTAATCCTGGTACATGAAAATGGAAAAAACATTAACTCAGTGGATGTTTAGGCCATATGACATGATGGCTAAATCGAGCCCTAATTTGTTTTAGCATATTCATGGGAATTAAAAACCATTAGAATGTCCATATAAGCCATGAAGCACCCAAAAAGGCTGCCCAAAGAAATATTCTGGTCGATATTTTAATATGCACAGTAAAGTACTTGGGATGCTTTAGGGGATCTTTAAGAGTCTGATCTAAGGTGGTTATTGGGTGTGTATGAATTAATAGAATCACGTAAAATCATTACAAGATTCTAAAAGTTTTCGCATGTACGTGGATTTTTTATTCTACGGAGAAAGTTTGTATTGCAAGTTCGCCATGCTAGCTTTAAGACAATCGACAAAAGAAGTAGAGTCCAGGACTTTTAGTAGTCGGAAAGAAAGATTGTCCGGGAAGTCTGAGCCTGGTATGATACACCATCTCGACAGACAAACAGTGAATGCCATCCTTTATTGTCGTACAAAATCCAAGATCTTAGAGAAGCTGTTACATGTAATTAAATTTGCTCAACATTATTGTCGGGAATGATTTCAAACTGTGGCAGGAACTTACCACCATGTCATTTGCTTCAGGATGATAGGAGTGCGTGTTCTCTTACAACCCAAAATGTTCATTAACTGACAGAATAAATCTGATTCGAATTGCCAACTGCTGTGGTAACGACGACTGGGACACCAAAACTGAATGCTCATCCTGAAATAAAATTATCGTCGCAGTATATGCATAAATGTCTGTTACCAACGGTAAAATGAAAACTACTTGTTATCAAATAGGTACATTATTCACAAAATGGCAGGGGTTCAATAATTCCAACGTGCACACGAGCGAACCATAACGTCACCAGCTAACGGAAAGAACTAGGAAGCCGTGTGACTGTGTCTTCCAACTTTAGCTTTTTGACTTTGCGCGCATGTCTTTGTCCAAAGCAAAGATCCGATTTCATACGCGGCCAAACAAATCTGTCAGTGATTAACTTGATGAAGTCATTAACACTAAAATAAGACAAGTTATGGAGTGTGAAAAGAAATGTATCTTACAAAGATTCAGGAACGCACAGACGTCGTCGGCTGGTGACACAATTTCGAAATGGCCGGGAGGAACACGAATTTTCGTTAGCATCAAGGACGAAAAGAAACGATTGTGGTTGCTGAATCTTAACCTGTCCTCAACAATTGACTGGTATTCTTTTACATGGGTTCAAAAGAAAGTCATTTGTATTCCTAGACAGTTCCCATGAGAATATTATCTAATCCTTTAATAAAACGGATATCTGAGCAAAACTATCTCAGATAATCTAAGTATTTATGTTCGGCGTTGATAGAGATGCGCCCAGGAAACGTTTATGATCAGCTACATTGTGGAAAGTGCACCCACCCAATAACTGGGGAAAATATCTCTGTGCTGAATAAGCTCTCGTTCAAGTAGGTAACAGTTTCTTAGAAAATAAATTAGCTTACACTAGTCGCGGTTCTAATGCTACAAAATATAAGGTAACAAAAAATCCTTGCCGTTTTTTTTACGTTGCGTGAGACGAAGGAATCGCTGATACGCAAATGAGTGCGTCACGTGTTGGGAAACCGGTGGGTGTGATATAATTACTCTTGGCCAATACAGGTGCGTTACGCACACACATCAATTATGGCTTGAGCAGCGGCGAGGAAACATGGCGGTGCCGAAGTAGCTCATTCGGGGTTGTCTGCTTTTTGACTTTAAGGTGAGCTTGTCCACAGCTGCATCAAGCCGCCGAATATGCCAAGCCTTTATGGATAATGCTGTAAGTGAAAACACCACCAGGCAATGGTTCCAAAAGTTCAGGTTGGGAGGGACATCTGTCCTTGTGATGAACTCCACAGTGGCCGGCCTCTGATCCTGGATGATGAGGCTCTGAAGGCGACCATACAAGAGGACAACAGCCAAACTTGTAATGAGCTTGCCAAACGCATCCAGGTTTCTGATGAAATAGTCAGACAACACCTGCATCACATAAGGAAAGTGTACAATTTGAACAAGTAGGTACCCCACACACTGTTGGAAGCCAACAAGTAACAGTCTCTTTCTTGTTGCTTTCTCAGCACTGCAACGTACCCATATTTGATTGAGTGCACATAGTGATGAAAAGTAGGTCCTGTTTGACACTCCCGAGCATGCCAGATATTGTTTGTTACCACAGGACCTTGTGCCTCACACAACGAGATCAACTCTATACCCATGCAAGATCATGTTCTGTAGCTGGTGGACTAGTTGATAAGTGGTATATTATGAGCTTCTACCAATGGGCAAAGGCAACACTGTGAAAATGTACTTGCAATAGTTGGAATATGTGCAACAAGTACTGAAGCAGAATGAACCAGCATTAGTTAATCGCAAGAGTGTACTGTTTCTCCATGACAATACCAGGCCTCATGTGGCATGGGTGGCCAGTGATATACCATGCGGTGACTTGGCTGGGAAACACTGTGCCATCCACCTTATTACCCAATCTTTGCACCAACAGATTAACACCTCTTCCATTCCCTGGATAAACACCTTCATGGGAAAATCCTTTGTAAATGAGGCAGTCTTGTGGCAGACACTCATAGATTTCTTTGCATCCAAGACACCTGCTTTTTACCACTAGGGCATTGTACAGCTGTAGGTATGTTGGTAAAAGGTTTGGAATGCCAATGAGGATTACTTTAAGGACTAACAATATGTCAAATGTGCTGTATACCTTTTTTTCTAATAAATAAAAAATGATAAGGACTTTTTTTTGTTACTTTCTAGAACCCACACCAATGGAAGAAGCACCAACTGCTAAACACAACTCTTTTTCTAACTCAATGTTTGGTAATTTTACTGCATGAGACAAAATAGATTTATGCTTGTGAAAAATAGCCAGGACAGGGTCAGATAAATGTATGTCACAATTCTTGACATTTGTTAAATGTCTGCCAAACGTAGGCATGGTTAGGGATAAATCTGCAATGAAAATTAATCAAGCCTAATAATTGATGTAATTGTCTATTTTAGGCATAGGAAAATTAGAAATAGCTGTTACCTTTAAAGAAGCAGAAATACCAGTTGAACTAATGATATCCTAGAAAAATGACATTCGATTTTTAAAAAATTGCCTTTACTTAGGTTATGTTTGAAAACGCTAAAAATGAACAAGCCTATTGAACATGTTCATCCATGAAAAATTGGACATTAGCCACATAAGTGCAGGTAAAAGATTCATTGACCAAGTGTTGCTCAATATATCTCTGGAAAAACAGTGATGTGATCCTGAGTACAAAAGAAATGCACAAAAAAAGTAAATGAAATGGTGTAGTAATACTAGTCTTGGTAATATCACATGGCTGTACTGGAGCTTAGAGATAGTTTCTGATGAGGTCCAGTTTGGCAAAAATGCATTTACCTTGGGCAATTACTGTGATATCATGGATATGAGGAATGAGGTAGCTATCTGGTTTTATGACAAGGTTGACAGCCTTTATAGTAACCATAATCCTGACAACTGGTAATGCTTGAGGGAACTAAATACAACTAGAGTAACTCAGTTTCTGTCTGAAGAGTGTATGATACCAAGCTCAATCATTTGGTTAAATTTCTCTTTTTCTACTTGCAGCTTATCTGGTGTTAACCACAGTGGGTGACATGGATTGGGGGGGGACCAATACTAGTAATATTGTGTAAATGCTATGAGGGACGATGCTTACTTGTGGAAGGACAGCTTAGTAATACTAGAAAATTTATCTAAATGCTTGCAGAAAGTAGTATTATCTTTCAACCTGCGAGTATCAGATTCTCCAAGCCCTCCTTTCTCATTATGTGTGCCATGATGTTAAGCCTCCTCCTTGTTTACATTCTATTCAAGACCTCATCATGCTCACATGCTCAGTCTATGATATCTTCAGCATCCTTCTGTAGAACCACATTTCTGCCGCCTCAAGTCTCTTCTTCATCTTTGAGGAGACCGTAAAGGAGAATAGCTGTCATGTAACAGCTCAGTATTCTTTTCTTTATTACCAAAGTGATCCTCCTGTTTTGCAGTACTCTGCCCAGCTTTTGGAATGTGTCTTTGGCCATCCCAATATGTTTACAGATCTCAGTGTCACACTTGCAGTCCTCTGTCAAAACACTTCCCAGATATTTAAACTTCTGCACCTGCTTCATTTTAGTGTCCCCGACCTGCAAATCATATTTTGGGCTCATAAACAATCTAATAAATCAATAATGTTTAATATTTTTGTTACAAATTGTCAAGAACAAAGAAAATGTATAAATTCAATTTCAAATGTTTAGGTTTTATTATAATTCTAATCATTGCTTTTTAAAACAATAAACATTGCTGATGAGCGAAATTAGTTAAAATAATAGTGGTGTCAAGGGAAAAATCATCCTTTTGACACTGTGTTTTTTTTTGTTTTGGGCATCAAGGCCCAAGTTTGCTGTATTTTCATTATTAATTTTGTTGTTTTTGTGGTTTTATAACGATGCATAGGTTATTAGTACAACCTTTCAAGTAATCAGTGTGATGAATAAAGAAGCAGCTTCCAACCAAATTTGAACTTAATCCCATAATCTGGCAGCACAATGGACATGTATGAAACCTATACCAATTTGGCCTATGGCACTTTTTAAAAACTAAGCAGACATAAAAGTAATGATAAGATGAAAATAAAAAAAATAACCAAAAATTAATATAAATGGCTATTCTTGCTTAATTCTTTATAATAATTATACTTGTGACTTTGAAAAAAGTAAAACAAAGAAAAAGTGGCCTTCCCACTGTTTAATTTTAAAATTGTCTTTCAATAAAGTGCATTGTGGATGCTTTTAAAGTCTTGTGCCTACTTTCTCTGTGTTTATTATTGACATTAATTTCAGGTTCTTTGTTTGCCTCTAGCTACATTTACTTCCTCTAAATACATTTGAAATATAATTTTAGTTTAAGTGGGGTGAACGTCTGAGACATCTGATGAATGAGTATTCAAGATTGAATGATATGTATGGCATAAAAGTTACCAACGATCATCCCACTTAATTATCATTCATTTCTATCCCTACAAGCTTATTCTCTAATAGAAAAAAAAGAGATAATGTTATAAAATAAGTTTCACAAAAGGAAAAATACCACTGTATTTGTATCTTTGAATGTGGAATAAAACCCAACTAGAATGTTTTTCACTTTGAACAGTTATACTGAATAGTCTCTTGAATTTTAAATATTAAATGAAGCATTGTCTCATTTTTGACCAGTATTTCTTTCATCTTAATTTCAATTGATTTATTTACACTAGTAATATTAGTAATATTTTCTTGAATGAATAACTAAATTTCTTTAAATACTATTAGCTTAAAAAACTAATTAAAATTAAGTTACAAGAAATGTTAATAAAAAATTAATAATAGTTGACAATACCTCATATAATAAAAATCAAATTTGATAGATGTCATTTATTTGAAGTTGCTTAATTTTTTCACATTGATCAGATCTATGCAATAATTTATGCATTTTACAGAAATTAGGATAATGGAACAATTGCCTTTAAATTAAATTTTGCCTTTTTTCTTCATCTTACTATTTTTTATTTTTGTTGATGTGCAGGTGTATAATGGATAATGGTTTGGAATAAATCAGAGAACAATGTTCAAATTCCAGTCATATTAATTACATTTGCTTACATGCAAATACCCTTGGGAAAGTTATGAATCTTTCTCCAGCTATGGGTTAAATAGTAGGACTTGTATCTGGAAAAAGTTATTGTTATTCTCAAAAAGATTGTTACTGATTCACTTACAAAAAGAATCATTCTTACAATCTAAAATGTTTTGGCTTTAAATAATTCATGAAGGGTTGATAATTTGTAAAAAACAAGTCAATCAATTTATTTTTAAATCAACAGATCATTAATCTAAGTCTTGTGAATAGGAATAAAATAGTAACCTCTGAAGTTTTTTTTTTTTTCTTTAACTGTCTGAAGATATTCATCCAAAAATATTGTGATAAAAACCAACAATAAGATGAAGAAAAACAAAGATCAATAAATTTGATGCACATTCATCTGTCAAAATGAATAAAACTATTTCAAAATAATTATATTCTATAGAAGTCAAAATGTTTCCTGTACAGATATAATCAGATTATACATTGTTGTTCAACGTTTGGAATAAGTAGTTATTTTAGATTATTGTTTAAAATGATTGAAAGGATTGTTCAAAAAAAAATATTTTTTCATTTTACTATGCATATGAATTTTCATTTAATTTTTTTTTTTTTTTTTTTTTTTTTATAGCTTTAGAGTTATTTTTTCCCCAAAGATTTAACCAGCTTTAGATGACTTATTTTTTTTTTTACTCCAAATCAAAGAACATCCTTTGTTAGATTTAGAAGAATCTTGATTAGGTTTAGAAAATTTGCAAGAAGAGGCAGTAGAAAGTGAAGATTATACGAATAAGGAGGATAGATAACAATTGACTCATGACTTGATAAGGTTAAGATTGTAGTGTTCAAGGAAGCATCCATGTGGGAATCTATTCCACAAAGTAGCAGTTCTTGAAGCAAAAACTGAGAGGAATTTTCCTCTTTACATTTGGAATACAGAGAGAATGAGGGGGATTTGACTCTGTGGATCTAGCATGCAAGTCCTACTTACACTGGAGATAAAAATAAGTTTGCAACATTGTGTCTATGAGAAAGAAGCTGCACAAGACAACAAAAACAATTTATAAGACCCACTTATTGGTAAGACATTTTTTGCCTGGTCATCAAACTAGCAAATGCCTTTATTGATGGGAATTTTCATATATTTCAAAGCTTTAGAAGTATTTTTATATCAGAATATTTAAGCAGTTATTTTTTTACTCCGAATCAAAGAACATCCATTGTTATATTTAGATGAATTTTGGTTAGGTTTAGAATATTTGCATTAATAGATTTTCATTTTTTTATTTATTTTTTTTTTTTATTGAAAATTAATAACTGGTTATGAAGAACTTTAAAATATAATATGAAATTTAATTACATCTTTTTAATAAGTTTCATTTACACTGTACTGTCAAATGAATTTCTCTAAAAACAAAAATTTAAATTCATATGCCAGTATTTTGATAAAGGTTTTATTTTTAATTTTAAAAATATTACCAAGAATTAAACAATGATTTCACTTATGAGCAGACTAAAAGTAAATATATTTTTCCTTCCTGACATTTTGATCTTTCCACTAAGTTTTAACAAACTGAAACTCTAAAGAGTATGCAGCAGTTTTTAATCACATCTCGTTATTGAATGTGCAGGTAGCATTATGATTATTGGTGTAGAAACTGGAATCAGCATGGCAGGTTCAAATACTGGCCAAATCTGCTTCATTCACTTTATTGTACTTATGCCCTCGGAAAAAGCATGAATTGAATTAACCCTGCTAGAGAAGGAAAACTCTGAAGTTAAACTTTCACTGCTTTGTGTATTGGGCTCATTAGCTGTAACTAGTAATCAACTTAGAAGATAAATTCTGTTCCCAAACCAGGGCAGAGAAGACTGTTTAACCTTGAATGGCAACCCATCATCTAGAAGACAAAACCTCTGCTACAGAAATATGTGACCTCTGCTTGTAGTATCAACTAAAAGTTAAAAATGACAAAAGACCCAGTTGTTTTAACCTGGGCAGGAGCCTGGTTGTATTCTTTTAATTATTTTTAAATTCAATTTCTTCAACTGTAATAGCACTTTTTGTATCAAATTTAGAAAAAAAAAAGAACAAGTCATTGTTATACTTAGCAAGAAAATCTTTTCATAGCACTTAAACTGAAGACACTTTTTATAAACTTATCAATTTCATTTAAAGAATTTACTTCATATACACCATATTTCAAATTGTTTTTGTAGCATTATTGCCTTTTTTTAAAACTCTGGGAGAATTATGGATCATGTGCTTTGTACATGTATTTATCTTTGAGTATAGTCAAATTAGTTACTATGATGATATGACTTAATTTATTATGAAAATATCATTGCTAAGAAATTCTGGAAAATACTTCAGGAGTCAAATCAACATTTTCCTCACAAGGATTTATTATTTTAAACAAATTTAATTGGGACATAAGGTGTTTTTTCTTTAATCATGTTCTTTATAATATGCTTGAAATGGGGATTTCTTGCATTTATATTACCTTATTCCATATAAAATTTACATTGCAGTTTTTGCTATTAGACTTTAAATACAAAATAGTTTGTGCTAATTAAAATACTTCCTTCATAATAAAATTTATGAAAATGTTATTGGTCTGACCAAATGGTCATTCTGTTTTTGTTGTTAGATGATATTAGAATCATTTAGTTTTAACTTATTTCATTTGAAAAAAAATGCTTTTGCCTGTATTGTTAATAGCCATCATAAGAGCATGCTTTAAAAAAAGAATTCAGCATTAGCATATTTTCGCTTATCAATTCTAATATTGAAAATAGAAGAAAATAAGAAGCATTTTTATTTACATATTATCTTTTTTTATTTTAAGAAAAGTAAAATATGAAACAACGAAACAAAAATTGTGTTATTTAGGGAGAAGGAACTGTGAATGATCAAATTTATCAAGTGTTTTGTTAAGCTTGGCACTGGAGATTTCCTTCTAAAAAGTTTGTTAGACTGTTCATATTGACAGAGATCAAATCAAGATATTACTTGAGAATAATGAATTTTATACAATACAAGAAATAGTCAACATACTCAAAATATCCAAATTGAGCACTGAAATTGCACCAACTTTATTATGTTAGTCACTAACATTAACCATATCATGTGCAGGTTGTATAATGGATAGAACCTCCAAAAGAGAAATTGGCAAAAACTGTATTTAAATTCCAGTCAAGTTTTGTTACATTTACTTTCATGTAAATACTCTTGAGAAAACATATAAATCAAACTCTTCTTCCAACCAGCTATGGGTTAAATAGACTGTTTTCTTCCGATTTGGTTTTGCAACCAGTTTAGGAGAGACATCTCTGAATTCTAAACCATATGTGGCCATGGCAAAACCCATACTATACAACTAACAAAAGTTTCATGGAGTTCACTATAACTCTATGATCCCTGCTGTGGTCGATCTGATGGATGAATGAACCATACCAAAGACTAATAAAGGTAATATTTTGTATATGAGCATGTTCTGGAGAACAAAATGACTGATTCAAACAAGTAATACTCAGAAGTGAGCAATTGACAAAAAATGTCTAGAATTAGATTAAAGAAAGGATGTAATTTTCCATCAGGATAACATTAGATCATATATGTTATTGATGACCAGGCAAATATAAATTTTTATCACTTGACTTCAGATTACCAATTATTTTGGTATTTGTAGAATTATTTTTATGAAAAACTTAATGTACTTAGAAGTTCTAGCTTAAGAAAAATCTTTTAAAAATCTGGGAAAATGAAATTATGAAATTGACTGAAAAATAGCAGAAGATAGGGAAATAAAATGGTAAATATGCTGTTCAATAAAATTCATGCTGAAAATAAAGAACTTGTCTTTTATTTTGAGCTAATAAACTGAACAAACTTTTTGGACAATTTAATATACTAGGATTCATAAATTAAAATCCCTTTCAGCCTGATAGAAAAAAAACCTGAGATATTTGTACTTAACCTGGAAATCTTTATAACATTATTAAAAATGACTGGGAAGTATTCTGATCAAATCAAAGCATTGAAGATGATCAATCATTTATGTGATTTCAATCAATCAAATCTTTCTTCTTCCTATATGCATATTTTTCATATATTTAAAATTTTATGCATGGCTGATATATGGCAACAATGAAAAAAAAACAAGAAGGTTTAAATGAAAGAAAATGTAGTAATTCCAATAGAGGAAAAAAGTGGGAAAATAAAGTGTGATAACTTTAATAAAAATATGTTCTGTTTCATTGAAAAAGTGATAAAGCTCTGGATACTCCATAAAATATAGTCTTATGCTAGACTTGCTTTAAACAAACAAGGAACCCATAAATGACTAAGGCAAATTATTCTTTGAAAAATCCAAATCTATACTGGAATTTAATGAAAATGAATAAGCATGTTATAAACTTAGGAGTAAGGACAGAATTATAGATTTTTGTGAAAGTGTTGGTAATGAAGTAAAAATTTCATTTGCTTTTGTTATTTACTCATTTTTATCAGCTAAACAAAACAAACTATTTACTTTAAAACTGAAAAGGTTACAAGCTTGGAGTGAGTTGAAATGTTGAGCTAAAGTCTTCCCATGGTTTTCAGACATTTGATCTAATTTAGTTTTACAAAATAACTTCAGCAGATAAACACTGATCATTTTACTTCATCATCATAATCTATGAGGGGGTACAGAAAATTTATCAGTCAGACACAGATCTCAAAATCTGATCAAGGGACCAGACATCAGAATTTTTTATATTTTTTGTGTGGTGGGTGCACAGGACTTAGTGATTGGACGAAATAAATTTACAAATAATGTTTTGAGTCCAGTTTCTTTTTTCAAAGACAATTTTTGTTTGGCTGAAACTAAACCACACAATGGAAGATTATTTTTTTATGACTTGGCTCAGACTTGACTACTAGAATTATGACTAGAAGACTAATGACTTGATACAATATCTCCTATTTATACTAAAAACATGGCCCATATTATAGGCACCAAGATCCACATGAATATTTAACAGAATTATTTTTTTTCGTGTTTTTTTTGTTTTTTGTTAAGCATTTCACCCCAGACAAGGCGAGAGTGCCACTAGCATGCAAGGGGTTACAGAGAATGAGAGTAAGATTAAAGAGGGGGGTGTTTGAAGAAAGGATAAAGAGAAGGATGAGGATCAAGATTTAGTCATCAGAAGATGTCAACTGATATTACATTTAAATATTTGAAGATTATAGCTATTGGGGAAGCAAGTAAGAGGAAGGGAGTCCCACTGTTAGAAAGTGTGAGAAAAGAATCTGTTGGAGCAGAAGAGGCAGTTACATTTAAATGTTGTTTCGACAGTGAAAGAGTGGGACTGAGATGCAAACCTAGTAGTGCATTTAAAAAAATTGAAGAATATATAATTTATATTAACTTAATAACTATAAATGTCTAAAAGCTGAAAGTCTGCAGATTAATAATTTCCTGTTTTAAATGCTGTGTAAATTGTATGTTAATTAAATTTATTTTAAGTTGGTATCCACTCAGTAGAGATATTGCATTTTATTAATAATTTTCAATAAAAGGTTTTTATTTTATCTGAACTTGCTTAAGCAAAAGATTGTTCACAGTTTTTTATTCAAGTACTTTTAACCATCTGTTGTTATTATCAGGAACATAAATATTATCAGGGGCTTATGGCCATGTCATGTTGAAACATTAGTTCCTGTACATTCACTGAAGTTAAACAATGGTGAGCTTGGTCAGTACCTAGATGGGTGACCACTTAGGAGTACCAGGTATTGTATGCTTGGATGTGCAGATGGTGTAATCAGAATTGTTAATTGGAGATTTGAATTCCAACTCCTTTTGGGTTTGTTATATTCACTTATGTACAAATACCTTTGGGAAAGGTATGAATCCACCTCTTCTCACCCCCCAGCTATGGGTTAATTAGTAAGGCTTGTATCACTAAACCATTATTATCTCAAAAAAATTTTTACAATTTACTCTATAGTCTGTAATTATTGTCATAAGGAATACATAAGAAAAACTTCCAATTTACATAAAAAGATTATATGAACACAAAAGAGATCTTTTACAACACACTCAATGCTTTAGTCACTCACTGTAATAAGTCTAACCATAATTTTGATTTAAAAAAAAAATGCTTCTTTAATTCAGAAGGAAATCAATTTCCTAAGGTGAAAGTGTATAGAAAGTGCTTTGATTGCTAGATCTATGGTAAATTTGTATCCAGGTTCTTACATTTCACCTTTCATGGCATATCTTCTGTTATCACAGTCTGGGAGACTTAATAATAAAAGTGATTAAAAACAAAAGCATAGTGAAAATGAATGAAATCAGATAGACTGCATGTCCACACTTGTCTGAAAAAAAATTTAATTTAAAATTTCAGATTTCTAACATCTTCAGCATTACCTTTTAGCACATAATTGTAATCAACATGTACATTTTTATATATCCTTCTCCTACACATAATTCCATCAACAAAAACATTAGTCCAATGAAGTTTTTTCCCCTTTTTTATTCATTCACCAATATATATATATATATATATATATATATATATATATGTATGCACACACACATACACATGTGCACACACACATACAGAGTGTACCAGATGATTTGCAACATATTATATAATAATACATAGAAAAAGAAAACAATGAAATTAATATTATAAAAAATTGGTGCACATTTACAATTGAAAAACAAGAAAAATTATTCAGCAAAACTGCCTTCAAGGATAGCCTCAGTATAAGCCCAGAAGTGACTGCCTGCTCAGATTAAATGGCCATCACATTTATGATGTCCAACCCACTCAATCTAAAGCCTAACTACTATATCCAGCACCTTTTATATAGGTAGCAGAATTAAACTTGAGACCCTATGGGAATAATTGGAGATACATGACCGTCTTTGTTGTTGTAGATGATTCATTTGAAGTTACTGACATATGTTTCTTTCAGCATGCATTGTGGAGAAAGAAAAAGCACATCTTTTCTTGTGTTCAGCTTGGAGACAACCACATCTCTTCCTGTAAGTTAAAGAAATTTTTCTCAAAAGTAGGCTCAAGAAAAATAGTGTGTTTTCTCTGATTGGTCAAATAATTCACAATGATGTTCATTTCTAACCATTAGACACTTTGATTTAAATGGTGTGTGTTGTATTATGGAATCTTTTTGGCATGTGTGTAATATTGTTTATTATTGAGTACAAATAAAGTTTGGGTTTGTTTTAATATGGTATGAAAGTAGGTCTGTAATTGTGTTGGAAATAGGGTTTATTTTTTAGAGGTATGTCTGAAAGTTCTGTGCAGAGCAACTTGTTATTGCTCATGGTTACATAGTCATTTGCAAGTAGCTCATGATCTCAAATTACTGTGGTTGGTAGCTAGTACCTTAAGCATGGTGTATTTTTTCATTTCTTTTATCAGATTGGAAGCTGTCATATTAATGTGTTCAACATTTTTGAAAGAGAAATGAGAATATTAAAATTTGACATATGCCTTATATTTCAATAGATTGTATCTATTTATAGTCTATAATAACATTAAATGAATAGTTGATTTACCCACACCAAGAAGATTAATAAAGGATGATGATAATGAAACACATGGGTAATTTTAACAAAACAAGATAAGGAATTTATTTATAAATTTACATGCTTGAAGTAGTGTTCAATAGTGCATTTCAGGAAAATAAATTAAAATTCTTTCAATTCGTAGTTTTAACATACTGTCATGAAGAGAAAATGTTCATAAAACAGATTAAATGACCCAATACAAAATAATATTAAAAAATGTTTAAGACAAAGGTATGAGTGTTCATTGCTCACCAAAGGGATATATGGTTTGCATACATTCAAAAGTAGGTGAAGAGAGATAGTTTGAAATACTTAACTTTCTTGGATTGTTGAGAGAAAATTCTTTGAAGTGCCACATGTTGGTTAGAGTCTGATAATATAATTGACAAGTCATATTATACGAGCAAGTATTTCAGCACTGGTCATAAGGAACTGAAACCAAACCTTCACATGACTTCAAACATTCCTCTCTTATTAATTTAATTTTTCTCCTCATTTTATATCAAAAATAATTTTGCATATGCTTGCTACTTTCTTTTCTTCTTCTTGACTGACTGGTTAATTTCTGTCAAGGCAAGGTTCCAAAACAATTTCACATAGGCTTGCAAATTTCTTTCCTTCTTCTTCTCAGTTCATTGGTCAATTTCTGTGAAGACAAGTTTTTCATTGGTCCAAAGAAAATTTCAAATAAGCTGATGAATTCCTTTCCTTCTTTTTTTTCTCAGTCCTCTGAATTTGAAGAGAGTGGGTGAAGGAAGTCATTATTTCACACTCACTACAAGTCCACTATACATATGTTCTCAAACACCTGATGTACCCTGTACATATGTATCTGAGAGAGAGGGAGAAAAAAATACAAATATTGCTGATATTGTATTAAAGTTTCATAAACTGTGGAGTGATTTATTCAATTATTTGGAGGTTGAATGAAGGGTGAATGCCTGAATTTACTCATAAATTTATCCATACTTTAAATAAAGTAAAAGGCATTACCATTAAAGATGTCAAATCTTGCTCATTCTTTTAATGTACAGTAGAGCTAGACATTTTTCCCCTCTGCCCCTGATATAAAATTAGATATTTTATAAGAAGGACAATTTATGATTTATTGTAATTCATCTTTTAGAGGAGATGAAAGAAGCTAGTTAGATCATAAATCTATAAATAGCAGTATTGGAAGATTATGTAGTTTACTATACTTCAGTCTTATTGGCATCAAGTTACATGAATTCTAGATAATGATCCAAACTTCAGGTAATAAGCTAAACTGTGTCATTTTATTGTTGGTTGTATTATTCTTTAATTTCTAGCAACTTCAGTGTTTTGTGTGTCTGATTTTGTAACCCTGGTTACATTACTACTGCAGACACAGATAGGATAGATTATTGTTGGAATAGCATGTGAGTCATTCTATTCAATCATTAAGGCTGGCATAGCCAACATATGAGCTATCACTACAAAATCAATATATAAGAATGTGCTGAAAAGTTGTCAGTTCAAATGAGAAGGGATTTCAAAATAAATTTTGTCAAAATTTTGGGAAATTGGTTAGGCCAAGAACTTTTCAGAATCCTCTGGTACATTATCTTAAAAAAGATTTAAAACATGTCCTTATTGAAGAATCTTTTTAAAAAATACAAAATAACTCTCGGAAAAGAGATTACAGAAAGAATAAGTTTATTTCTGAAAGAAATGAAACAGATTTGAGGAACAATGTCCAGCAGACTAGTAATTGTGAAGAGTAACAAGAAAACTGAAGATAATGAGCTTAAAAATACAACTGTATACACAGGGCCGGATTAGGACCTTTTGGGGTCCCTAGGATAATGAAATTATGAGCCCCCCTCAGATGGAGTCACCTTCTAACTTTCCCACACCCATCTTAAATATTTTTACTTGTGATATATTTTAGTGACATTTACATAGCTTAAAGTAAACTTATTGCAAATTCTTAAAATAAACTAGAATAACTATCTTTTGTTTGTTAATAAAAATATTCTTTAAGAAATACCACTAATTTACTATTTATTGCAAACCAAATTAGTACATATTTCAGCACAACCATAGTAAAAGAATAGATTTTTTATAACCAACATTATAACAATAAAATAATCAAAATAAATGAGTTTGTCATTGATATCATTTCAGTTTATGAAACTATTTACAAGTTGTAACATCTAGAAAATTAAAATCACTGCTTTATAAAAAAATTTAAGATTGTGAAATTCTGAACTAAGATCAAACTCTTATCTGTTTGAAACATAATGACAAAATCTAAAACATTCTTTTCTTTGGTTTGCTTCATGCAAAGTCAAATAAATATAAGTTTGTTATAGTGATATCATTTCAGTTTATAAAGGTATCTAAGTTATAACATCTAGAAAATTAAAATCATTGCTTTATAAAAGCTTGAGAGGCTCCAGGCTGTAGCCTATGCTAGCCTAAAGGATAATTCAGCTCTGTAAATACATCTACAAGATACTGACTGCTAATTACACAGAAAACAAAAATTTTAATATCAATAGAAAACGCTATCATCACTGTATACTCTCCTCAAAATTCAAGAAAAGAAAATGAAATAAAAGTATATTAAGTATATTTCTCTTTTCTCAAGAAAAACTAACAAGTCCAATTTTTAGTTCAGTGTATTCTTTTGCTTTTTGCAATGGGCAAATATAACAATCATTGCCTGACATCTCTAAAATTATACACTTATTTAAAAATCTGGATACAGTAGTCATCAAAACAAACTCACATAAGGATAAGGGATGCAAGTTCAAATCTCACAGGTAGCTTATTGTTTATTTTTTATCTACTCTATGTAGTGGTTGTAGAATAATGATTCAAGTTGTGATAACAGAAATAAAATGAAAGAAAAATGGTGTTTTATTTTGCAGGAAAAAGAATTTCAACACTTGAAGATGCCACATTATTGACATGAAACAATTCAAAAAAATTAGTGTAGGTGTTCTACAAATTGGCATTTTACAATATAAAAGTACACTTATTTAAACTACATTGATAAAATTACGCTCAGATTTTGGGTAATGACTTGGTGGTGGGGTGAGAACTTTTCAGCATCTTCTCATATGTGTCAAAAAATAATTGTCACTTTTTCAAATAGGAAACTTGAATAATATTACTATTCATGCTATTAATGTCATACAAAGCAGTAGAAATAAGATGAAAGAAATACTAATCAATGTAAGCATTCTGAAAGGAAAGGAAATGTTTGTCGCAGATTAATTCCACAATGCAGAGAACAAATCACTGTAAGTTCAGACTCGAATATCAGAGGCAGAAAGAAATGCCGAAAACTTGATTGACAGGTACTATCACACAAATCCCAGTGCACGTAACCAGTAAGAAAAATAACTCACTCTCCAATGAATGCAGTAGCCAAAATACATCAATTCCCCAAGATTCGAGAACACTAACTGATTTTATCGGCCGAGCATTTTTTTCATTCGTCGACAACTGGGAGAGGACGCCAAATTTTTAAATATCAAAATACTTTTATAGAGACTCTTGCGGCGGACTTGTTTTTAATCTAAATATTCCTTCTTCAGTATGTCATGCTAATTATAATTAACAATGCTTCATATAAGAAATTCAAATATTATGCCTAATACTACTGAAATATAGAACTAATAAAAACTATGATAAAGAGGAGTCAAATAATAACTGACTATATTTCATGGAAGAGATTCATAGAATTTTGTGTCCACAGAATTAAAAAAAAAAAAAAAAAAAGAAAAGTTGTCTCTTTTGCTGTTCAGGATCCACTTGAGTGATTTATCATTTTTAAGATAAATGTTGTTTTTAGTTCATTGTTATAATGATAATACTAGCCATTTGTCATTCATTGACCAAGTAGTCAATGATGTTTTCAGTTGAAATTTATAAAATCTTTCTCTTAAAACAATTTTTTTTAGGAAAACAGGTTTCTCAAATCCAGCAGTTGTTATCACACTTTCCAGTATTGATGAGAGTTTCCTTCCTAATCTTTTGTTTGAAGTGGTGGAAAATATTAACATCTTAATTATGTCATTATTTTCACTTCCAGTTACATGTGCTATCCATTCTAGTTGTTGCTACTGTGTACCAACAGTGATGGGGTTTGTGTTATTTGGTACTATGATTTGGGTGGTGGTGTTAGTTGAAATTTATATGTTTAATATCTAAAACTAGCTTTATTCATCAGGTTTTTCAAAATAAACAAAATAATGATATTACTGATAATAATACACTTGTAAATGAAGCAACTGAAATTATGAAAAATATAATGATTAAGAATGTTTTTTCTAATAATAATAATAAAATTCCAATTTGATATTACTATTAATGCTACTAATGGGAATAAAACAACTAAAATTAAGATGGAAAAAATATTCATCCAAAATTAATACAATAGTTGACAATGTTTAATGTAATAATAAAAAATTTGAGTAAATATTACGTCTAATATTACTAATGTCAATAAATCAAGTGAAATTAAGATGAAAGAAATACTAAAAAAAACAATTCCTCATGGTTGATAATACTTATAATAAATTCAAGACAAACATTATAGTTATTATTCTTGATATAACACCTAAGTTGTTTCTTCTATTTTTGTTCTACTGTGTTTAAAGACTTAGATGATCATTGTTAGCATTTTCTTCCCTACCTCCAAAAGTGGATTATGCATTGTGTCACTTCCCACTTGTTAGTAAAATTTATAAGCATTAATGTGAACGTGCGAGTGCTGTATAGCAGCTCAGGATGAGAAATCAATTGAGTTGAATTCCAGTTTGGTTCATTACATCATTTACTTATGTGCAAATATCCTTGAGAAAGGAATGAAACCATTTTCTTCCCCCAGTAACGGGTTTAATAGCAAGACTTGTATCTGGAAAAAAAATCATTGTTCTCACAAAAAATTGCTAATGCAATATTCACTCACAACAGAAGAATTATTCTTACAATCCAAAATCTGTTTCTGCTTTAAATGACCACAAAAGACTGATAAGCCATTGTTGCAGACCCCTTGGAGGTAGGCATAATGTTATATGGCCAGAGCACCGAAATAAGTATGAGGTCACAAGAGGCCCACTAACATTTTTGAAATAAAGACATGAAATCTGACAGGAGGAACAAAATGGACAATAGAATGTGGATATTTAAAAATTAATACAAAATTTATTTACAATACAGGCCAGAGTTGTAGGTTAGATTAGAATGCAAGCCCAATGAAATGTGTTGAAGGGACTGGTCAGAACCACTCTCTTGCTGCACTGTTGCTGGTTGGGTCCAGTGATAAATCTGTAGTATTATAACCGTAGTGTATGGGATAGGTTATTAGAGTCTGGAATGATATGCATACTGCTAGTAGGGACTGATGTATAGCCGGAAATTCAGGGCTATAGTGAGCAAGTCCATTTCTGCTGTCAATCAAGTGGGTTATGTTGAAGTAAGGGATGCCAGATGCAGGGACTGTGATGTAGCCAGAAGAGTAGCAAAGCCAATAAGTAAAAGTCTGTGGTAGCCTGAAGTAATGGAGGGCAAGAGTGTGCTGGAAATAGTAAAGGCCAGTAGTAAAAGCTCAACTAGCATCCAGTTGGCAGACAAAAAAAAAAGAGGACTGTAGCTTAATACAGAGCCTGTCCAAGCACCTGTCCAAGGCCATTGAGGGTTTCTTCTCCTCCACTCTCTGACCCCCTAATTTGGTGAGAAGTTGCTGACATGTGAAGGGAGTGTAACAACATCTGATAGTCTCAGAAAATACTAAAAATCTCTAGAAAAATTAAACAGAAATTTTTTATAAAATATAAAGGTATAAAATAGTTATGAAGTATATTATGACTAGTAATAATAATAGTAACACAAAATGAACTAAAATGTCATTAGGATGAAACTAAATGAAATGAAATTGCAGAGTGTGTAGGGAACACAATGTAAAGGTCAAGGTCAAAGTATCTGCCTAGGGTCAAATAGACGGCATAGCAAGGGCTATGATACCATAAAAATGAATGGATCCATCAATTATACCATGGTGGCAGTATCCAAAAAAATAAAAGAAAAATTATTCAAAAAAAAAAATAATACTTCTGTTCCATAACAGTTGTTACATTTAATGTATGAAATGTATATGGAAATATAACAATATCGCATGAGATATAATTTTCTTTTGTTTCATTTCACATTATTTTAGTTAAATTTTGTTTATGAAATCTGTTAGGAAAGTATCCAGCCATTTCAAGTATTACTTTCATGCAACTTGGAAACTAATCAGGAAAAAAAATTACTGCATATGTGTGAACAGACACACTCCTATGAAGTTACTCACTCAGCAGAGAAATATCACTGAATGAGATGGTGTATTATATGACCAACCACATCCACTTGAGTGAATATTGCCTATAGTAACTATTTGAATGATTCAGTAATAGAAAATTTAATAGCAATGCTTCAAACTTTGACAAGCATTGTTAAAAGCAATCCATGTTCTAGAAAGCCTTTAACAATCAGAACATCTGAAAATGTGTGTGGACAGCAATCTATGTAAATCAATAATTTAAAAGTATGATAATTAAAAGATCTGGGAATTTCACAGACTCTGAAAAATATCTAGTATTTTTAAAAATTTCACTATTTTTCACATCTATTTATTTACTTTTATTTTTTTTTTTTTTCTAAAAGTCTTTAAGGTATAAAATTTGCTTTCTTGTACTTAAATAAATTATGCTACAAAAATAGTCTTCTCTCTTATTTCTGAGATGAGATTATTTACATTATCTTTGTTACCATATCTATCACAATGTTTTGGCTGTTGTACACTCCGGCCTTCTTCAGGTGGTTGGAATTTCAAACTGAACCCTTTATTTCACTCACTGGGGTAGACTGTTCTAGTTCCATGCTTGATGGATGTCAGTTATCTCCTGCTAATTTCCCTCTGAAAGTTCTCCACTGCCTTAACTGGGTATTGAACTCGCACTCTTTGGGTCCTGTCACTGGATCTAACCAACACCTTTATCCACTGTGTCCTTGAGGATATCTGGGCATGAATTTCTGGGTATTATAAACTTAATGTCTTCAGCAACCATTTTTACCAGTGCTCATATTGTAATTTTGCTGTTATCCACACATGTTTTTACCAGAGCTCATAATGCAACTTTGTTATCATTGCTTATGATTGCAATATGAGCACTGGTAAAAAGTCACTTGACCCAAAGAGTTGTGAGTTCAGTACCTGGCCACAGCAGAGGAAACAAAAACTTGGAGAGCTGAGTTACTAAAGGGAAGGGAACTGACTTTGAGATATCACAAAAATGGTATCACACATTGAATTAGAACACTCTATACCTGTGGACTAAATAAAATGTTTTGCTTGAAATTCCAACATATAATACCTGAAGAAGGTCAGAGTGTACAGCGGCCAAAAGTTTGTGAATATGGCAATAAAGATAAGGACAACAGTCTGAACAATGTAATTATATTGCAAAACATAGTCTTATTCTTAAGCATTCTTTATAGAATCTTCCAAAGTGTAAATTTAGTTCCCTGTAACTTCTGGTCTTTTCCTAAACTAAAATTACCATTGAAAGGTAGGAGAATTTAGACTAACACAATGAAGCAGTTTTGAATTTAGATTATTTTGAAAAGTGTAAGATCCTAAGAGGAGTACTTTGAAGAAGGGTAAGGTACCATTGCTCTTGGTAGGATACCTTTGCAATAATATTAAATGGCTGAATAATTTCCAGACAAACCTCATAATTTCATTTTATTCATCTGATGAATATAAAAGGAACTGAATGTCTTCTATTTCTTTAATTTTTTTTACTTGTAGGCTTTACTGGTGCATCTACAGCTGTTTATATTGCTGAATGTGCTCCCCAACATATAAGAGGACGTCTTATAGGACTGAGTCAACCATTTTTAACTATAGGAATACTATCAGCAGCAGTCATTTCTGGAATTTTTAGCTATGACAAGGAAAATGGATGGAGGTAAGTAACTTGCTTTGTCAACTTAAATGTAAATGATACCTCAATTGTATAGAGTTGATTGAGTGTTGTAAGACTAATAATAAATTACCAAAATTTAATGGAAGCAAACAAATCTCAAATCTAAATAATGGCTTAAAAATGACTTTGTATTAACTTTTATTAATTGGATCTGTGGAGAGATGTTAAGCCATACCATATTGATAGCTGTCCACAAATTCCTTATATTTGTAGGTACAGATTCTTGTGTGTGAATAGACCTTTCTACCACATTCCATAAATGCTCAATTAGTCTTAGGGTGGACAAACATGGTGCCCACACCAGTCTTCAAAAATCTTCAGCATGTGCCTCAAACCAATGAGTAACTTGGATCCGATGATACAATTCTTTATCGTGTTGGAATACTCATTGTTGTTGAGATACATGGAATCCATAGATGGGTACAAATAGTCTTAAAATATTGCAACATAACAGTCATTAATCAATGACATATTTAAGTGGATCAGTGGCTACATCTCATGTAACATAAATACCCCCTCACATGATTATAGAAATATTTTTGGCCTGTATGGTACCTTATTGATATTTGGGTTCTATAGGGTCTACACCATACCTGAGACTTATTGACCACCCCACTAAAAAAAAAATGGAAATGTAACTTATTATACAATACCACTATAGTGCAGGATCCAATTACTAATATCACAAACATAGGTGAGGCTCTGTATTATGGTGTCAACAAGTGTACCATGGTAGGTCTTCTGCTTTCATATCTTATAAAAGCTAACAATACTGAACAGACATGCTGGATATATATCTAGTACCTACTATATTGTATGTGTACGTGATCTGAATTGGTGTTATTTGTCTCTTACTGCAGATAATAACAGCCAGATGCATCTTATCATGACCATTAATGACCTGTATTCAGCCACTGCACTGTCCTTGGTGGATAGTATTGCCTTCAATCAGATATTCTCAGTATAAACATAACACTGTAGAACAAGAGATGTCAGATGTCCTCACAAAGCATAATGCTCTATCTGGCACCCACTATCAAGCCTCTTTGAACTCTGATAATTCATGATACCTTGCCATAAGCAGTCTAACTCTGGTGTTTACACTCATTCTAGGTTTAAATAGAAACTTAGGCATACTCAGTGAATACAGTTTCAACAAAACCCCTCTACAACACCAATTGTGCACGTCCTGGGTATGACGGTAAACTACATCCGCGTCCTGGGTATGACGGTAAACTACATCCGCGTCCTGGGTATGACGGTAAACTACATCCGCGTCCTGGGTATGACGGTAAACTACATCCACGTCCTGGGTATGACGGTAAACTACATCCGCGTCCTGGGTATGGCGATAAACTGCATCCAACGGCAAGGTCTCAGATAATGTTTTCAGAAAAATAATGTTGCCAGCTCTAAGTTTTTGAAACAATAATGTTGCCAGCTCTAAGTTTTTGAAACAATAATGTTGCCAGCTATGCGTTTTTTGTAAAAAAAGAAGTAATGTTGCCAGCTATACGTTTTTTTTGTAAAAGAAGTAATGTTGCCAGCTATACGTTTTTTTTTTGTTTTTTTTTGAAACAATAATGTTGCCAGATATACATTTTTTATTCCATACAAAATAGGCATTTAAAATTCATATAAACTGGACTTGGCATTAAATAACCCACAGTGGTTGATATGCCATAAAACCCAAACAAACAAACAAACCAATTGTGCTCAAAACTATTATATTTCATCAGTAATATGACACATGCAGAACCCCCAAGTCTCACTTCATATTTTATTTCTTGTTGAGAAAGGACACAAGCATGTCCAAAAATTCAAATTTTTAACATCTTTCTCATAATGCTTTCATTTGGTCAAAAGACATACTGATGTATAATAAACATTATTAGTTTTATTATAAATATTATTTTTGATGATTTTTTTTATCTCTCAAATTTCTTTCATCAGCCTACTATATTTACATGTTATAAGAAGCATATGTGGATAATCTTTCTTTACTATATATATATATATATATATATACATGTATAATCATAGATAAGGCAAGCACATTAATTATTGCACTTTAAAGATGCTAACATTATTTGTATTTTCAGATATATGTGGGGCTTCCAGGGTATTTGGTCAGTTATACAGTTTATTGGATTGCTCTTCATGCCTGAATCACCTCGATGGCTAATCCAAAAGTCTCAATTAAAGGAAGCTGAAAAAGTCCTCATCAAGATTCGAAACACAAATGCTGTAGATGAGGAGATTTACGAGATCAAAAGCAACTGGGAAGAGATGAAACGTTCTTATGAAATGGCAGGTAAGATAGGATTTATTTTTATTAATCAAAACGGTAAACACATACATGTCACTTGTGTTATTTCCACTCATGTATTAATCCTTTTTCGGCAAACAATTTTTCTAGTCATCATGAAATCATGGTTTTTATTTAATTCAGATATTGCAAAACAATTCTGTTAAAAATTACTGTGATCTGAAGTAGAAGTTGTTTGGAGTATAGAAACAAATTAGACACTGGTTTGGAGAAATGACTAAAGATGTATTTTTATTTATAAGGTATGAAAATGTCTCTGGTAAGTCATATGGTGTAGTGCTCAAATGTACAGTGTACAAGGTATGAAATAAGAGCATAAAGAAGGAGTATGCTTGAACTCGCTTGTTGACTATTATTTTGGGCTTGTCGCGTTGATAGTAGAGCCCATTCTCTTTCTGTGTTCACAGGAGGTCATTTTCACAGCTTAATGGCAGTCAGCTATGCTCTTGAGTAGCCTCTATGGTTAGCGTGTGTGTGTCTGTGTGTATTTGTGTGTGAAGTCTGTCTTCACTGTCTGGCTTCTATAGCCTATATAACGGAAATGCATGGACATAGTTGTAGACATCTATAGCAAGCGACAGTCACGTTGATAATAGCCTGTGCTCTGGTGTAGTTGTGTTTGTTTTAAAATTTATTTTAAGTAGAGTGTGATGTGTGCATGTGTAACTTAGCTAGACAAAAATTGGGTTTGGAGTTAAAGATATGTTTTCTAATAATTGTAGAAATTTGGCTTTAATTTGGTATTTGTATGTATAAATTGTGTTTTTCTGCTCCAACTGTATTTAAAGGCAAAAAATGATAAAAAAAAAAAATCTCTTCCACATCTTATATGTGGAGTTAATGTATTTGGTAGGCTAATATTTATTGAGATCTCATAGACTACCAATACTTACACCTCACCCAGCTCCATGATACTGTCGTTGAGACACAGCTCCTAGTTATATTAGAGCAGTGGAAAACAAAATTTACACATGTAACTAATGGGTTGTCATTATTTGCAGAGGTGAAAGGAAATGAAATAAATTTCAATAAGGCAATATTTTATATTTTTGTTTCTATATAACTGAGTAACAAGAGAAAATATACTTTGTATACATGCAAAAGAAGACATTAAAAGTTAGGAATTATATGGGTGAGTCACAGTCAAACATATACACAGAAACTTTAATATAAAATTTTAGTATACTGAAGCGATAAAAATATCACTTTTCTTAACAGAAATAGTGTCAAGCAATCTTCTCATATACAAAGGAAGAGTGCCAAATCTGCTCAGCTATTTAACCCATAACTGAAGGAAAATGAATTTATACCTTTTCCAAGTGAAATGAATAAAACAGAATTGACCAGAATTAGAACTCCATAAGTCCACTTTTCTTGCTGGTATCATTTATACACCTTGCACATAATGTAATGAAGTTATTACATATTTAAATATACAGATATGTTAGTTTAGAAATTATTAAGGAAAGCACATTTTTCTCATTGGGACTCCTGCAAATCTATATCTGCTAGTTTCAGTCTTGTATCCAAAATGTAAGCAACGATAATTTTTAAAAGGATTTTTTATCTGATATTATTTCTTATTACTCAGACTTCACAATTTTGGCCAGTTGTTATTAATTTCATTGTTTAATAAAATAAAAAACAGGGATAGCAACTCACTGAAAATAACATTTATAGTAATAAGAAATAATATCAGATAAAAACTCCTTTCAACTATTACTGTTTTTTTTATGTTTTGGGGTACAAAACTGAAGGTTCAAGAGTCTCAATGAGAAAAATGTGCTTCTTTAATAAACTGGCTCTGTGACCAAACTGATAGAAGCAAACTTTGGTTCAAGAAATCATTTCCTTGATGAAAAAAAGATATACAGGTTCAATTTTTCTTTAGTAGAACCTTGCAATTTAGGCCACTTGTTATTTTCACTGTTTAATAAAATAAAAACCAAAGATAGCAACTCAAACACATGTACCCACTAAAAATAAAGTTTATAGTAATAAGATATATATATATATATACACACACACATAGATCAAAGGCAAACAACATTAAGGCTCAGAAGTCTGTAGGGACATGATCTATATAATTTCTAGGACTTTTAAATTGAACTCTGAATGGGTCTTATTCAAAATAGAACATGTCTTCGGTGTAGGAGAAGGTAGACTTAGGATTAACTGTTCATCTATTGCAAACCCTGATGTGTTGATGCACTTATGCAAATTATCACACTGCCAGATTTTCAACTTATGAACATTAGACAACACAACTTGAGAACAATAGTTTTCATTTTTTTAATGTTTTGGTGAACACATCTGATTCAGTGTTAATTACTTCAGTTTACTGTAAACCCATTTTCACTGGCTTATATACCCTAAGAGACTCATTTTGTTCCAACCAATGAAAAATAAAGATTAAGACCTTTGTCCACCATAGCCTATTGTACAAAGACCAAAATTAATTAAGAAATTGAACTTATTAACAAAATTTTGGGTGATCATGTATACCCTCTTGATATTGTTCACTATAGTATTCATGCTAAAAAGGCATAATTCAATAAACCTAATTGGTTTGCAAAAATCTCCTACATATTTGTCAGCATGAGATTTTCTAAGCAAATTTCTACCCGTGTAAAAACTTATTTCTCTAACAATCTCCATCTTGTCTTTACATCCCAACCAATGTTACAATCAATTCATACAGATGTTCCGCCTCTTCACCAGATTAGTTCAGTTATTTACAGCTTATTTGTTTCACTATTACACATTTAATATGTTTTTTTTTTAATGCAATATTAAAACTTTTCTATTATCGATGCAACTATTGCAAATACTAATATTATTAAAAGGATAGCTTTTAAGGATGTCTGTACCACCTGATCCATGGCAGACCATCCTCGGTGGATCCTTTCCTTTCTATTTTCTCCAATTTATCTATCAGCCTTTATATGCAAGCCAATCTCCTTTATATGCTAGCCAATCCCCTTTTCGGGTTCTAACAACTGCGATATTGCATCAAGGACTTCCACAATTCTGTCCATCCACTAGCTGATACATTCATCAGAGTTCAAAAGTAATCCCTGGTTTTAATTTTTTCTTCTGTCTGTTAGTAGATTGACAGGATTGTTGATTAATCATGAGTTTGTTATCAGTTTTCCTTTCATCACTCAAGGTTTCAGAAATGCTATCACTAACATCACTAATAAGCACTCAGCTATTCTCCTTTATTCATACTATCAGTTGTTTGTAAAGACCAATTGTTTGTTTGTTATATGATAACTCATAATTTATTTGTAAATCCTATTCAAACATCATTAAAGGAGAGATTGATCCATAATTGATTAATTTCTCCCTTCCTTTTTCAGTACCATATCTGAGCTTGACTGGGGTGGGTTAATTATCTAATTTTCCTTCTCTTTTGTCATTTTTGGTATACACATTTATCTGGTATATACATCTATCTATGAATAGACCTATCTTTCATTTTAACTTTCAGCTATGTTTAATTTTTACTTTATTAAGGTTTTTCTTCTATTTTTTTTTTTCTTTTTCTCATTCTGTTTACCCAGATATCTGTCAAAATATCAGTCTATTCTTCCGTCTCCTTTTCTTTCTTTTTCACTTCCTTATACCCATCTGCTTGTCTACAAGTACACTAGTCTGCATTTCTTTCTAGCTTTCAAATCTTTTTAATTTTCACATTAGCCTTCATTATTTTTTCAAATGATCTTTCCCTTCTTTCTCAGTCTATCCACCCAGGATATCTGTGAATACATCAACCTACCCTTCCTTATAGCTTTCAGTCCTTTTTAATTATTATATTACATAGCCCTTCCTTCTGAGAATCTTTTTTTCTATCTATTCAGTTATCTGTGAACACATTAGCTTACACTTCCTTTAGTTTAATTTCTTTTTTATTACCCAACCCTTTATTCTGTTCATCAATTCATCTACATATCTGCAAATATATCACTCTTCTTAATTTTGGATTACTTGACCATCCTTTCTTCCCTCTTTTTTTTCTTTCTTTCAGTCTATCCATTGTTATATCTGTAAATACATAAGTCTACCTTTCCGTCTATCTCTCAATCCTTTTTAATTTTTGTGTTACCTAGAACTTTCCTCAGACATTTTTTTTCTCTCTCTCTCTCCAAGTCTATCCATTCATATATCATCAGTATACCCTTCCTTTCAGTTTTCAACACAATTTCATAAATTTTCACATTAGCCAATGTACAACGTATCTGGACACCCAATTTTACTCAACTCATATTCTATTCCATATATTATCACACTTGTCACTAATTGTCAGACTCTTACCCAGAAATCTCTGATGGAACTGCTTTCCCTCATCCTCAACTTACTCAGTCTCTCACAAGTATTTCTTAATTAACTCATTAGAAACTCATCCTCATTTCTGTGAAACAGCTCTTTACTGTTTTATAAATTTTCTGTATTTACTCTTTCAGTAGCAAGCTTTAGTAAGTAGGTAACTGGCATACAAGAAATAGGCACAATTGTAAATCTGACCCAGACACCATGCAGAAACGATCCACACCCCATGCACTACCATACCTGCTGGTTTGCTTCTGGAGGCGTGTTTTACTTATTGTGCTCTTTCCTATTTCTCTTCTCCAGGCTGCTCGGACTCACTTGTCCTCATTGTTTCTGATTTACCTGGTGATTTTGTTCTCAGTGCTATTTCTCCCATTCCAATCTTCAGCATAGGCAGATTCATTTCAATCTGTACCCTAATTTCATACCCATTCATTGCCTAATATCAAAATTCATTCCAACTTTTGGAGTTCTATACAACCTCAGCCTGGCTTCTATGCTTCCTACATTGATACGTAGGGGTATCATACCTGCTACATTCACTTCCTAACCATCTACCTGGGTTATCTTTAAATCTGAAAGCCTTGGCTGCTTATACTGCTGTCTAACATTTAACATTTCAGATTTTATCATTGATATAGATGTGCCAGTCTTCTAGTCCTCTAAGAATTATATAATTGTAAAAATTAAATAAATCCAATGAGAAAACATATCCTTGTCAGACTTTTCTTTCTATAATGTTAAAAATGTACTTAGCAACCAACAAACAGGTTGAAACTGTAAAATCCTGCCCAATGATTTATTGGGCAAATTCCAGATCCAATTAAAGAAAATGTATAACATTTCTAGCAAGTTTTCTTGTGCTTTGATAAATACTGTTGTGTTCACATACAATAAAATGTAAAATTATCTATAATGTACAATAAATAAATTTTGTTTAGAATAATATAATTCATTTTTAAAATATTGAAACAGATTATATATATTTTAATAATAAATATACCTTTTTAGCACAACTGAGTTTCATGCAAAATGTTTATCTATTATTAATATATAATTTATAGCTCTGTTATTCTAGCACTATTTTATCAACACCAGCACTCAATGTGATATAAGGAGTATTATCATAGAGTAAGGAGTATGAATTCATTACAGAAACTTTTGATTCAATCCAATTCCATTATAAACACATTAAAAAAATTAATAAAAATGCAAAATTATCTGTACTCTAGGAAATTATTTTTATTATTTATGAAATTCATAAAATATATAATATTTATATTATGTTCTGATGAAGTAGTCTATTAAGCTGTATTTATGGGGTTGTAGATTTTTAAAAGAACTTAAGTTTAATGAACATTCACAATGTTCACTTCAAGCTGGGTACCAACATGAAAGTCATAGTTGCCTGTGGATATAAAACAATGCTTGCAATTCAGGGGCAAGTTTTCTAGAAACAGCTAAATAGTTTTCAGCATCAAAGTCATTATGGATATGATGTATATTATGGAAAAACCAGAAAAAAAACATAATAGAAAAATTAAGAAAATACAAGAGCTTTGTGCAAAATGTAGAAATTTAGAGATTTTTTTTGTTAAAAAAAAAAAAATTAAAAAAAATTGCCTTTTGCTTTCAGTAAAAATTAAACAGTTTCTTGCACAAGTGAAGTGACTATCCAAGATAATATGAAAAAGAGAAAGGAATGATGAAATGAAAGGTCATGTGCTCAATGAATTAAATTGAAAAAATGTATTTACTATTCACACAAATTATATATTAAAAGAAAAGAATGTAAAAAGAACACTTTTCTCAAACTTTGAAAGGGATTCATTACTTTTTCGTGGGGCGGGACTTGAAGAGATATTTTTTAAATTATATATAAAGTTTGCACAAATCATTCTCTGTGCATGGAGTGGTTAGCAACAAGGACCTTCTGGGAAATAGAAAGTTTTGTTGTTTTTGTTGAAACTGTGCTTCTTCTGGATATCTGTGAAGGAGTTATTGTCAATAATGTTGAACAGGTAAAAAAAGTAGGTAAAAATTGTAATTTTCTTCACTTCTTTTTTTTAATAAGCACTTTAAGAAGTAAACATCAGTTGTAGCGTTGACAACCTGTCATTTAACAAAACTATTCTTTTAGATGGGTAATTTCTTGTCAATCCAAAATGTTCTGTCTACCCGATATTCTCACGCTATTACTAAAAGCTTTTCAATTCTAAATTTAAGGGAAAAATATGCAGGAGTTTCTCCAGTTGTTTTGGAGGCACATGAAGGATTTATCAATCAATGAAAAAAATTGATTTTTACAAACTCTAAATTTCTGATTTGTCAAACAATGGAGTAAATGTGTCACATTATATGGTAAACAGGATGCTCAGTAAAAATGTTCTCAATAGTTCAAGAAAAACACCTTTGCTCAAAAGTCATCATTGCAAGGCTTGATTGGAATTTGCACATTCCTATTTGGGAAAAGATGAAATTTAAATTATGGTTTTATAGAGTGATGAGAATAAAACAATGATTTGGTCAGCATCAGGCACAGAGTGTGCAGGAAAAGAGAAACCATGAATCCAAGGAAAACCATCTCATAGGAGTGACAATTTTATGTTTTGGGGGACATTTTGGTGGATATGCAATGAAATGTTGTTTAAAATCATCAGAACTATGAGAAAAGAATATTGTAATATTTTAAAGGAAAATCACAACATGTCTGAAGCAGCAGCTAAATGGGAAAATCTCAAATGCTAAAATCAAATTGATAAAATTTGTTCTTTATGCATTATCTTCTGGCAAAAATAAATAAAATTTTCAAATACAATATCAATTTCTAACCAATCAGATATGTTCCTGCTTCTTTCTGGTGGTCTGGAGAATCCTTCTGTATGATCCATCTTGAACATATTTAAACAAAAAGTTTTTTTCTAACAGCTAGATGATTCCATCCCACCATTTTTTAGCTTTCCCAGCAAAGAACTACTCTGTGTGTTTCTGCTGTTTTCCAGGCAACTGGACTTTTGCATTAAGAAAATTGGATAAAGATGGTAATTCAATAGCATAATATCTGATGAATATGGCAGCCAAGTTGTAACAATTTTTGTCTGATCACCAAAGAAACACATAGTCTTGCTTTATCCTGATGAAATATTATACCATTACTTTTCACTAATACAGGATGTTTTCCATTGATTACTGCCTTCAATTGGTCTAACTGGGAGAAGTACTTGTTCAAATCAATCATTTGCTTCTCATAATAGAAGACTCTTTCTTATCCTACCATAAACATAGCACCATCATCTTTGAACGAAATCTGTATAATTATTGATGGATCATTTGGTTTGCCCTATGTTCTCTTGTAATTTTAAAGTATCCTCTTTCTATCAGCTGTCAATTTATTTCAGAAACAGAGCATTTCAATAAAGCCCAGTAATTTTTCTTTTTCTTTTTTTTTGCTTGGCTTATATCAAAAGTACTTATAGCCAGACTGGTAAAAATGTTTTTCAGTACTTGATTTTTGTGCATCATGAAACATTGCAAACCACTTTTTACCTATTCAATTACTTATATCTTCTCCATAAACTGCACAAAATTTTAAAAATAAATGTACACTGATATGACAGCTGCCACAATAAAACTGAAAGTAATCACTTTGTATGAAGTTCAACTAAATACACATAATCCTATCTTACAACAAAGAATGAATTTTTAAATCCACCTATTGCAAAGCATATTTTCAAATGAGTCTATAAGTTTCTTAAATGAAATTATTGTCTCAGACATAATAGAATTGATAAAGTCTATTAATGGATTTACTTGAGGAGAAAGTTTTGTTTCATTTCTTCTAACAAAAAGGCTGTGCATGTCTTGGCTACAGTGTGTAATTTAAACTGGTTCTTTCTTCTTTATATTTCACATCTAAATATTATTATGCACTGATTTAATTGGAATAGTGTCCTTATCTTGCTTATTACACCTTCAACATTGTACTGTCCTTCTGAAATAAATGGTTCAGTTCAAAATCAACATAAGATTAACAATAGACAGATTTAGAAAGCTGAAGAGTATAATGGCCAAAATGTGATTATAACAACCAAAACATAGACACTATTCAGAGTAAATCAGTGTATAATCAAACCATATAAAAATTATCAATGTGTATTTATTTATATATTTCCTGTCCCATCTGTGGTGGGAACAGATGTAAATCAGTATAAATTAATAAATTTATGAGCAATTAATCTATTTAGTCATTTTAATAATCTATACAAATAAAATATTTATTTGCATTTAGACAAAATTACTTCTCAAGCAAAATTAACCATTTAATTAATCAGTTCCTTTATGCCTATGTTTCTTAGATTGCTGTCTTATTTGTTCAAGCCTTCCATGTGAGATATGCAGATACATTTCTTTATTATGTGCTTATCTTGCTTCAACTTGGTCTTGGCTTTGTCATTGCTATCTTTGTTTTTACTGTTGCTAATCTTTTTCTGCTGAGAGATATTTCCATTTCACTGTTATATTAAACACCTAAAATTTTTACAAAGTTATTGAGCAAAAAGCAATTTATATTATACCAGGAGTAATGAATGAATTATAGATACTATTGATAAACTAAAAAATATAAAGGAAATGGATTAATTAAACAGTTTGTTGGCCTCTATTTTAGTTGTGAATTCTTTATCTCTGCTTTATTGAATCACAATACATTGTTTCAAGAATTTTGTTTAATTGCATGTGACTATTAAAACTTACTAAAAATTGCAGTCATTTTTGATGGCATGTATATACTAGTAATAATAATAATAATTCCCAATTTAAAAAATTTAGACAAAAATTAAACATTAATATTTTGCTTTTGTAAAATTTGAGAATAAGTGTTTTAACATCAGTTTCAAATTATTTCATGCCACTTTCTCTTTGGTTTCAACAAGTTTTTCAACTGTCTTAACATGTAATTAGTTTTAGATTTTTCCCTTTCGTTAAATAAACTGATTCTCAAGTATTATTGTACGTATCTATGTATGTGTAATATATATATCCGATAGTTGAAATTTAATAACAAATATATATATATATATATATATATATATGCCTGTGAGTTTGTATACATGCCTGCACAAGGTGCTAGCACATTTTTTAGTGTTAATTCTTGATACTACATTTTAATGAGAGTCCATTCTGAGTGGGTAACTGAATGATAAAATTTGCCTTGACTGTTCTCTCAACAAAGTGGATACTTGGACTTATACAAGTTAAAACTTATAACTGAAAAAACTCAAACTTGCACTTTAATTTGCCTCATTCAATTGTGAGTCTATATCTATATATCAACTAAAGTGCCATTCATTTGTGGTTGGATAATTGGTCTTGGTATATGGGTAGAACTCAAATTCCTTTGATAAAAGTAGGCTGATTAAGTAAAGCAGTCCTTCACCCTGCTAACTATCCCCTCCCATCCTAAGCAAGAGATAGCTGTATTCTTTTGGCCATGAAAATCAGAAAATTCACCTCAATGTCACTGTAATTGTATCAAAGCACCATTGAAACAATGTCAGTCTACTCTGTCCATATAGCATCAACCTCACTACTACACTACCATACACTGACCAGCTACATTACAAGGAACATTGTGTGGTTTACCAATTTTGTTAACTCATTCCTATTACCTCCTCTCCCTCCTTATATACTAGAATGTCAGTTAAATATTGCATGGTCACAAGTCCTATGACCACTGATTGACACACTAAATTAGTTATTGGAATGTTCATTCCTTGATATAACTGGAAATCATAATCAGAACTGGGACTGTTTTTGTTTTTTTTTGTACTTGTTTGTTTTTTTTGTTTGTTTTTATTTGGATTTTTTCTTTGTTTTTATTTCGTTTTTTAATAGGAGTAAATAAGCTTATCATCCAGTCCATACTCCTCCCACTTTTGTCTTGAATAGGAGTAGAGGCTCATACCTTGTTTCTTGTTTAGGAAGGAGGTTCCCAGTTCCTTTCCTTTTTTCAGGCTTTAATATTGGTGCCGTCATTAATTTTTTGTGATATGTGAGGATGGTGGCAAAATCTGTTTATACTGAGAGTAGTGGCTTGACAGTTTTCTGGTTGCAGTACAGGTAGTTAGGAGCCCAAACTCTTGTGTAGCATTTTGAGAGGCTGCTGTGATCAACAGTTGCATAATATCAGGTCTCTTGCAGTGCCATATCAAGCATGGAAGGGTGTCTCTGCAAGCACGTCTGGTGGGCTACCCCAAGGTGACACTATGTTGCAGTTTGCACCAGTACCCTTCCTGCACATGTTGCATTAGACAACTGACTGCTACTACCATCCTAGGCCTTTCCTTACCAAAACAGCACATAAGATATAAATTTAAACCAGCTCAACAAATATCACTGAAACCTCTTAACCTTTCTTTCTCCAACATTCATAATATTCATATCAACTTCTGCTGTATGGAATTGTTCCTCTTCAAAAAGTCTCCGAACATCCTAGCTCTCTAGGAAATTAATCTTAATGCTTCAATCCCTTGCTCTGATTTCACAATTCCTGGCTATCTTCCTCTCCTTAGGAAGGACTTTAATGTCCACATGTATGGCCTGGAAGTTTATGTCCATGAACATCTCATACTGGATAGGGAACTCTCTCTTGAATTTCCTCACCACTCTTACATGTGTCATTGTCTGTCTCTACTTAACTGAGTCAGCTCTCTCTTCTTTCTCTACTGTTGACCTTCTTCTCATGACTGTTGTATGCTAGATAGTATTTCTGATAATATAGACAAGGCCATCTCCCTACAACCATCTGTATTCAATGACTTTAATGCCCACCATGCCAGGTTGCTTAAACACTCTTTTACAGACACCGCTGGAATCTAGACCCTTAATTTCTCAATCACTCAATTTCTCACACAAGTGGTGGACTTTCCCCACACACTTTCCTAGTAGCTCTGATGGACACGCTTTTCTTTTAGATTTCTTTTTTACTTCTATACCAGACACATGTTGTACTTTTCATCTCTGCTCTCTTGGTAACTCTGATCATGTGGTACTGTCTGTAAACATCTCTTTCCACTCCCCTACCAGCCAAGAACCTCTTACCAACAGAATATCTTTGTGCAGATTGTGACTTGTCCTGTGAATTGCTTCATAACGTCCCTTGGAATGCAGTTTTTAATCAACTTGTTCATAAATGTCTCCTCCTGGGTGAAAGTTGGCATCGATGCTTTCACCCCAGCAAGCAAATAGCAAGTTAAATTGCATTCATCTCCATGGTTCTCACCTGCATGTGCAGCCACTATGACCCACAGGAATCAATTCTTCTAGCTGTACCAGAGCAACATGTCTGATTGAAACAGACATCACTTTGTCTCTGCTTGTAACGAGTACAAGCGTGTCCTCAAAGAAGCAAAGTTACTGTTTGCTGATAAAATGAAACAACATATAGTGTCTTGCAAGCTCGATTCTAGAGATTATTGGCAACTCTGCAAGAGTGTGCTGAACAACAGCAAATCCTCCAGCCCCCCTCTATTCAATCAATTCCAAGTCCTGATATCTACAGCAGATAAAGTTAAATGCTTTGCTTGGAAATTCTCTTCCAACTCAACACTTCACTCAGTTAGAGTACCCACACCTGATTTCTCTCCTGAATGATATGTGAATAACCCCATCACAGGTCTCATACATTATTTCTAAATTAGACTCCCATAAGGTAAATGAAGGTGATGGGATCCCAGCTTTCATCCTAAAGAAATGTGCTCCAAAGCTGGCTTCAGTTCTCTCGAAACTCTACTACTATTGCCTTGATGCTTCCAGCATTCCTGCTTGTTGGAAGTCGTCCTCTGTTGTTTCTGTTTTTGAGAATTCTGGAGAACCTTTTGATCCCTGTATCACCCTATTAGTTTCCTACTACTTTTTGGTAAAGTATTTGAGGCTTTAATCAATGCTGACATGGTTAAGCATCTTACCTCTCACAATCTAGCCTCTGACAAACAATATGGCTTCTGTTTTGCCAGATCTACCACTGATGTGTTAATGGCCATCACTGAATATGTATATCAAACTCTTTATAATAACAGCAAAGCTCAAGCTGTGGCTCTAGATATCTTGAAGGTATTTAACAGGATTTGGTATGCTGGTCTTCTATCTAAGCTTCAGGACTACAGTATTACTGGATGTGTGTTTGATTTAATCCAATCATTAATATCAAATCATGAAATGAAGGTTGTTTTGAATGGGCTCACTTCTAGATCCTTTCACACAAATACGGGTTTTCCCAAGGCTTTATCATGGGTCCTATGCTGTTACTGATATTCATCAAGGATTTCCCTGATGTCATCAGTTCCCAAATAGGCATTTATGCTGATGGCACTACCATTTACTCCTGTCTCAATAGCAAATCCATCAGAGTTGACAAAGTCAACCTGGCTGCTACTCTTAAAAAGTACCTCCAATCAGTGGTTAACTGGGGCAAGAAATGGCTTGTAAATTTGAATTCCTCCAAAATGAAACTGCTCTCATTTAACCACCATAAAGAAAATTTCCTGCTCATTATCAGCATTGCTGATGCTAGACTCATGGAGAGCAACAAAATATGCCTTCTTGGCTTCACGTTCTCAAGTGACTTGAAGTAGAATGCCTACATCAAATAAATAGCTGCATCTACTGTAAGGAAAGTTGGGTCACTGTGTTGTGCCAAAAGGTTTTCCTCATCAGTCCATCTTGCACATGAAATCTACAATGCTAATGAAAGTGGTATCTAACGGAAAAGTTTGCCCACAAAAACTTTAGCTGATGTAGACAAACAAAAAACAACAGGTTATAAACTAAATAAAGAAAGATTGAGTGTTGGTGTATGCTCGTGTGTTAGGTAGCTACAAACTTAAACTTTTAGTTATTGGAAAAACTAAGTCTCCCCATTTTTAGAATGGAACTGTGCAATTACCAGTCACATACAAATCCTTGAAAAATGCATGGATGAATCAGTATCTGTTTATTGATTGTTTTTTTTTCAGGAGTTTGTCCTATCTGTAAAAATCCACTTTCTTGAATTAGGCAAACCAAATTCAATATGCTTACTTCTTTTAGACAAATGTAAAGCCCATCCACATGAAGATAAATTAGTATCATCTTGTGGAAATGTTTTTGTGTGCTATTTACCACCAACTAATGGATCAAGTTGCCATTTGCAATATGAAATGTTTCTACAAAACTCATTTCATGATGAAACTCATGAACTGCAATGTTAGCCTACAAAATTTTCAGAAGAGTTTTACTGTCAAAGATGCCATGTTTTTACTTGCACTATCATGGGATCAGGTGTAAGCTGACATTTTAAGAAGAGCCTGGGGAAACCTGTACTGAGGTAGAGCTAATGTTACAGAAAGTAATGTTAACAAAAATGAAACAAATTGTTTAGAAAAAGAACCAGAGATGCAGAAAATTATTGAAAACTCCTACTGAACACAAAACATCTTCAATCCCTTGATGCTGATGATGTTGTAGCATTGGTCAGTTGAGAAGCAGGAATAGATGATGCATTATTCAAGATAGTGTTAATAGTGATAGTTGCAGTAGTAGTGAGTCTATATTAGACAATCAAAGTGATGGTGAAACTTGCTTTAAAGGTTACTCAATTTGTAGGGGTGAGGTGGGAGGCTCAGTGATAAAGTTTGCAATTGTCTAGCATGTAGAATGGACTTATTTTGCTGTCATCTGTTTGAATTTCTTTCATATATGGATGTGGGTGATCATGGAACTACTTTCAGGATATAGGTGATCATGGCTCTCCACAACTTTTTGTTTTTTTGTTGCTCTTAGTAACTCTTGCCTCTTTACTACTCCTCTGTGTCATTGTAGTCCTTGTTCTGTTATTGTTGTGTCGGAAACCTACCCCCCCTCTTGAAGATGAACTTATCTGCGTCTGTGAACAAAGACTTTAAATAGTGGCATGTCAGTTGACATGAGGGAGACCGAGAGACAGAGAAGTTCTTAGCTGAGCTAGTTATTGACTACTCAGGCGATTTCTGTACCGTTTTACCAGCCTATTAAAACCCCTTTTATTGTTACGTGTTATTTGGCGTTTGTCTCTACTAACCCCAAATCAACATCATAACAGTTATCCATTCATTCAAAATCATCAAGTAGTTTACTCAATTATCTTGTCTTCAGTATATCCTGAGAGTGCTAAACTCTCCAAGCCTTCTTTCCTCATTACATCAGGTTATAATTAAAAATTAATTTGTGGCATATGGGTTCATATCTTGAATGCTGAAAAATAAAGGGTTTGTGATTGATATTATTTTTATTTCATTTGTACATTAAAGATCGATTGATTTCATAAACTGACTAGATGGACATCTGTCTCACATTCCATTATTCAAAACATGGAAGAGATTAGATTTCTTTTGATGGGGTTAAGAAAATATCACAGTCTTGAGTATTGATACATCAACATTGCTTATAATAGCATTTTAATCTGCTTGGTTGAAGCCGATTCCAGAACTAAAATCACAAAGTAGAATAATTTCATCACTAAGTGACAGTTCAAAGTATATTGTATAACAAATCATAGCTGTTCTTTGTATCTTTTGTCTTGCTTTATCTTGAAAGAAGTGATCTCTGAATATGAATGTAGGTGGCTGTACAAGCTGGAAGCAAGTGGATTCACTTTTCTCTCAGATTGTAAAAATAATATGCCCATCAAGTAGATTTTTAAATATACATGGATATCACACTTATTTTATTATTGATATCAGTTTTTGCTTAAATTAATCTCTTAATGAGAGTTTACATATCTTTAATAATATTGAGAGCACAGAAATTTTAGTTCCCATAAAACAAGATAACTTATTTTGTTTATAATATCATTACATTTCTTATTGTCTAAAATATTGATATATTCATTTGTAATCATCCTTTTATTTCATTAGGCTCATGTTATAAATATATATATATATATATATATATATATATATATACACATACAAGCCTTATTTTTTCAGTAAATTAGCATTAATTCTTGGGTATAGACAATCCCTTTTGTTTCTGATTTATACTTCCTATAATTGTTGCAGAGTAAATAACACACTCCTGGGAACACAAACGAACTAGGCAAGATGGCTTAAATAAAGAACTCCATGTGAGTCAGGGAAGTCCATTGGAGTCAGTTGAAGAGAATTCTAATGATGTCACACTGAATGCCTAAGTTAAATATAATATTTTAACCACTTGGAGTGAGTTATAACAGTGGCGATGATGAATTGAAACTCATACGAAGTAGGAAAAAGTACTTTTTGCTTTGGCACACAAGATAACAATGATGAGAAATTAGAATCACATCGGTTTAATTTTTTTTCTCCTTGATGTGTGTAAAAAAAAGAGAAAGAAGGAAACAAAATATATATTCTTCTACTTTGGAAGAATTATTATCCCAAGTGGTAAAAATACAATAGCAGCAACAACAGCAGTTATTGGAATTCCAGAAACAAGCAAATTTAATTGAAATAATACAGAAGAAAACAGAAAATTTCACAAGTTCTTTCATTCCTGATGTGATGGCAAATGCTATAACTGAATTCACATATAATCCAGATGATGGAATTACCTTTTCTGGTTATTTTAGAAGATACAAGCAAATTTTCAAAGAATGCAGCAGAATATGAAAAATACTGTAATTTTGTACTACCGAAAAAAATTTAGAAATTTAGAAATTTAGTTTGAAGAAACAGTAATTATTCTGACTAAAATTTTTAGCAAGAAAAGTTTGTTATTCAATACTTGTTCAAAGTGTATGAATCTGAAGAAAACAGAATACAAAGATTTTGTCACATATGCTAGAATCATTAACAAGGAGTGTGAAAGATTCAAATTAAACAAATTGACTCCAGATATGTTTAAAGGGTTCATTTTCGTTCAAGGGTTACTGGTGAAAAAAGATGCAGAAATATGTACTAGAGTTCTAATGAAACTTGAACAGAATCGAAAACTAACACTACAAGAAATATTGGACGAATGTCAGAGAATCATAAATCTGAAGAAATTGAAGAAAAAAAGTGCATACATACAAACTAAAGAAAAAAAGGGGAAAAAGAAAAATGAATCCATGTTTCAGATGTGGGAGGTTACATCTCAGAGACAACTATCCCTTTAGGAATTCAAAGTGCTACAAATGTAGAAAAGTAGGACATAAAAGGTCACACTGTAAAACTAAAACAACTTTTTGTATACAGTGTTGCAACAGAAAAAATACAGAAAACCAAAGAAAATTTGTGTATGTGAAAATTAATAATATGGATGTAAAAATGCAACTAGACACTAGTAGTAATATCACAATAATCAACAAAGCACATGGAAAGCAAATAGAAAATCTATATTAAAAAGAACATCAAAAATAGCACATGGTATGTCAGGTGGGAAATTATTTTTTCTGGGCAAAATGAATTGTAATATCTCATTCATGTGTGTAAAACCTAAAGTTTATGTGTTAAAAATACTAAAACAGTACAGACTGGGTAGAATTATTTGTGTTATGGTTAGGGTTATTGCAAAAATGTAAGTGGACAAGCGACCAGTTCAAAAAAACAGTGTGAAAATTTAAAGGGAGAATTGGAAAAATGTTTGCCAAATAAGCAAAATTTCAAGTGAAAAAAAAGATCAATGCCAGTGTTTAAACCAAAATATTGTGTAACATCTGCAGGATTGGATCAGATCAATGAAGAATTAGACAGACTTGAAAAGATTGACAATTCAAAATGGGTAGCAATAGCAGTGTATGTTAAAAAAAAAAAATAATAAAATTTGTGTTTGTGCTGATTTTTCAACAGGGTTAAACAAATATTTAGAACCCCATAACTACCCATTACTGAATCTAGAGAAAACGTTTGTGAAGTTAAATGGTGGAAAACATTTTTGAAGCTTGATTTGCACATACAGATTGAAAAAGAATGTTAACAACTATAAATACACACAATGGATTGCAAAAGTTCAACCGATTTCCTTTTGGAATAAAAGTGGCTCCATATATATTTTTGAACAAGTGATGGATACTATGCTTGCAGATTGTGATTTCACAGTTGCTTATCTGGATGACATATTAATTAAAAGTGTATCTAAGGAACAACATATCGGGTATGGGAAAAGAGTTTTTGAAAAAATACAAGAGTACAGGTTCAAACTCAGTGTGGAAAAGTGAAAATTTGTTTTTGCCTAAAATCAAGTATTAGGTTGGTGCAAAAATAATGTCGGTTTTTGACGTAATTTTTAACGTCAAAAGCCGACATTATTTTTGCACCAACCTAATACCAAAGGATAAATCATTAACAAAAATGGTCCTCAACCAGATCTGTCAAGGGCAAGTGCAATTAAGAATATGCCTTCTCCAACAAGTGGTACTAGGTTACAAGCATTTCTGGAACTAGCAAACTGTTATAAAATCTATATATCTGATGTGCAGAATTTGAGAGCTCCACTGAACAATCTGCTTAAAAACGGTGTGAAGTGGAACTGGACTGATAAGTGTCAGAAGCTGTTTGAAGAAATCAAGAAAATACTGATGTCAGACTTATCATTAGTGCACTATGATCCAAAAGCAGAAATCATATTGGCTTCAGATACTAGTGACAAAGGTATAGAAGCAGTAATTCTACATAAATATGATGATGGTAAAATGAAAATTGTTGTGCATATTCATGTTTGATATTACTGGTAGAAAAAAAAACTACAGCCAGATTGAAAAAGAGGCACTAGCAATTATATTTGCAGTGAAAACATTTCACAAACTTAAACACAGAAGGAATTTTTGGTTATGGATGGAACACAGACCTCTATTATCAATTAATGGTTTGAAAAAAGGAATTCCTATGCATACAGCAAATAGATTACAATACTGGGGTTCCATCTTATTAAATTATGATTTCAGGATGGAATATCAACTGTCCAAAAAATTAGGACAGGCTGATGGTTTATTAAGTTTGATATAAAAAAAATACTGAACCATTTGAGGATACTGTTATTGCATCATTAAAAAGTGAGATACAAATTAAAAACATATTATGCAATGTAGTATGTGAACTACCAGTTACCTTGGAAGAAATAAAAGTAACAGCAGAACAAAACATGTTTATTTTGAAAATAAAAAAACGACTAAAAGAAGTAAGAAAGATGATTTTTAGAATGTAATCCAGACTTGAACGCTTACTCACTCTGTGACAGAATACTGATGTTTGCACAAAGAGTAGTAATACCTATCATATTACAAAACAGATATTATATGAATTTCATAGAGGACATCTGGGAATTTCAAGGATGAAATCTCTTATAAGAAGCTACGTATATTAGATCAAAATTGATCAAGACATTGAAAAATTAGTAAAAGCCAGCAGCAAAATTGCCTACCACAAAATTACAACCTTGACCAAAGTCAAGACTGCACATAGATTTTGCATGTCCAATAAACGGATCTCATTACCTTGTGGTAGTGGATAGCTTTACTAAGTGACCTGAAATTTGTAAGTGTAAAAAAACAACTTCCATGGTTACAGTGAATTTTTTACATGAACTGTTTGCAAGATATGGCATTCTGGATGGCATAGTCTTGGATAACAGTACCCAATTCACTGCTTACGAATTTAAAGAATTTTGTAAAATGTTCTCGATTGAATATATTACTAGGACACCATATAACCAAAGGCCAAACAGACAAGCTGAATGGTTTGTGGGTACTTTTAAAAGACCTTTGAAAAAAGCAAGTAATAAAAAAGTGAGCAAAGAAGCACTACAAAAATTCTTGAGAGTATACTGGATAATGCCAAATCCCAATACACCATCTAGGCATGTCACCAGCAGAATTGATGTTAACAAGTCAAAAAAAAATAAGAATGGATAACAAAAAGGAGACAAAATTTTCAAAAATTGGCAAGAAAGTGTTTTTCTGATTATATAAAAATGGAAAAGAAATGTAGAAAAATGGTGTAATAAGGTTACAAATTGAAAAAATATTATATATGGTAAAAGGAAAAAAATGGGAACACAAAAGGCATTGGAAGAGCTAAAGAAAAGGTTTACTGAAGAAAAGCCTGCAAGAAAGGAAGAACATGCAAGTACTGTATGATACTTTTGATGTACCAACACCAAGAATTCATTGAACATACAAGTTAGAAAAAGGAAACATATGTAAAACTAGAGGTTGACCTAAAACAAAGTCCAGTATGTTAGTAAACTCACCAGAAAGAAGAGGGGTAAATAAAATAAGAAATAAAATAAAAAATTCTCAAAAGTGGGGATGTTGTGAAGTAAATAGTATACCCACAGTAACACAAATGAACTAGGCAAGATGCTTTAAATAAAGAACCCCTGGTGAGTCAGGGAAGTCCATTGGAGTCAGTTGGAGAGAATTCTAATGGTGTGCAAGTGCCTAAGCAAGACAATAATTTAACCATCTGGAGTGAATTTTAATAATAAAAGCTTTCATGATGCATTCCTTTAACAAAATCATTTGCAAATTTTTCTATAGTAAAATTATTAACAATGCATTTATATTAGGATTATCCCCTCCTATTCCATCAGTAATGTCTGTCATATTTTCTAACCATTGGCAATCACTTTCCCCATGATTTTTCTTTATATGTCCATAGTAAAATCATTTACAATGCATTTCTATAGTAAAGTTATTCTCTAAGTTCATTCCTATAAAAAAAACATTAGCACAAGAAAAATCATAGTAAAAAAAGGGGTAACAAAAAATATATATTACCGTAAATTGGTAATACCGAAATATAATAATGATTAAAACAGCTATACCAGTTTATTAGTCTTCTCACATTAGAGCAAAAATCAGCACAAAAAATGTACACAAAAACTAAAAAATGTACAACCCCAGACTAATGTTATATACAAACAGCAAATATAACATTAAAGGCCAATTTAAGCCCACCAACTGCTCTTTCCATTTATATAGAGATGGTTGGTAGGACTTAATATATATACCAATTCCAAAACCTTCAGATGATAATTGTTATTAGCCTTACTCAGCACTGAGAACATGTCTAGGCTATAAGACTGAGCACACTGCTGATTTTTAATCAAATGTACAAATATCGATGAACCTGACACATTAACACATCTATGTAAACTGTCCACCTTTCCTTTGTAAATATTGGCTGGAATGTATTTGTTCCGTGTCTTCAATCTCTTATGCATTCTGCCAACAAAGTCAGCAATTTGTAAATTTCAGAACTATTATAATGGGTAGGCAGAAAACCTTCTGGATCAGTTTCAATGTAGGTCACATACCAAAATCAAGTACTTATGGATTTAATTATGTAAATTATTAAATATTACACATACGCACCATCTTAAATACAGATGAATAGCACTAAATTTTTTCATAGGTAGAAATGGTCTTGTTCATTGTATTTCATTTCATTCAGATGAATTTTCTTTCCTTTCATCTATTTTTTTTTTTTTTTTTATCAAAAACTTCACAATAATTGACCTCAGGTTTTTCTTAGGTGTCTGTTCTTTTTGCAAAATAATGTTAGAATATTAGACATAGTTCAGATTGGTGAAGATTTTATTCCCCTTTTCATGTACATTACATCCTGTATCTCTGTCTGGGAACTCTTGAAATTTATCATCTCTTGACCTACATGTTGAACTCCTGACCTTCCAGGGAACTACGTGAATTCACCAGCTCTCTTATTTCTGGGACTGTTCACAGAGCCTCAAGGAAATTAATCCAAATAAATAAAAAAAATGAATGACTGCATCACTTATAAATGCACCAGACAAATGTCTTGTCTGTGTTACATATCCAATGTTTATTTGCCTCTTCTGCTTTTTAAAAATATAAAGTTCAATCTTTTAGTTTTAATAAATATTTTAATAATATTGTTTTGAGAGTGTTGCATGCACTGCTCCTAGTTAAAGGCAGTGGCAACAATATTTTGTACATGTAAGTGATGGGTGTAAGGAAATAGAATAAATTTCAACAACGTAATAATTTATATTTTTGTTTTTTTTATAACTGAGCAGAGCCAGTGCTAAGGTCTGCCCCTCCCCATGCATTTGCACCAAAAAAATAAAAATAAAAATAAATGTTTTTCCTCTAATACAATGCATAGCTAAATAAATGCATAATTGGTTTAAAAGAACTGTTTAAAAGAAAATTACAATTTAAAAAAATAATCACTGCTGAAATTAACATTTCTGAAGTAGGCATGGGTCTCCTCCACAGTTGAGGGGTTTTGGGTAGTAAGCACTGGTCCTGTTGATTATTACAGTTGATGATTGATAATATAACTTTGGTAGAAAAAAAGCACAAAAAGCAAAAAATTGTTGCTGAAACTAGCCCTAATGGGGCTCCCACCTTATTGGGGTTCCTGCATAGTACACACTGCATCATCCATGCAGATACATGATGTATATTATTAGTTGATGACTGACAATGTAACACCAGTTTAAAAATAATTTTAAAAAATGGCAGATGTCCATAAAACAGTGCTGAAAAAAAAAATGACAGCAGCCATAACAGGGCCCAAAATATGCCCCCCACGCTTCCAGCTCGGCGTAAGACATGCTGGCCCTGTAACTGAGTAAAAAGATACAAAAAATACAATAGAATGCATGCAAAAGAAAGAAGATATTACAAGTTAGGAATTATATAATACTTCTTCAACTAATCCCAAACATATTAATCTTTTATATTGCAACCAAATACATTCTAATAATAAACAAGACAAAAATATCCTAAAAATTAACAAATACTAATATATCCACCACAGAGCCTAGTAAAAAAAAATAATATTAATTATATACTAGACTAAATCTAGTATATCTAATTCAATCATTCATAATGATTCTTCCCCACCTACAAACATGTTGCAGAAAACCAGCATTATTTATAAATTTAAATGTCCTCTGGGAGATTGTATCTCCAATGTAAAAAATAATATTTATATTGGGCATATTATGACCATATTGTTTTGGTGGCTGAGTTTTCATTTCAATGATATATCCAATATTTCTAAACATTTACAACAGCATACCTGTCCATATTTGTAATTCAGAAAAATTCTTGTTGAAAATACATCTATACTTTTTCATGAAAATAATAAACATAAACTAAAAATTCTTAAAGCTATTTATATTAAAAAATTGAACCCAAATCTTAATAAAATTAATTATGAATACTGCACAAATGTTTTAAAATGTGTACAATAGATAGTTTAAGATATTAAAATTTGCACTAATAGTTTTAATACTTATTTCTTAAAAACTCTCGGCACACCATACTTAGTTACCTCCTCTGAAGTAGTGTCACATACTACAGCAATCTTCACTTAACAAGTAAAAAATTTAACTTTCAGATGAGCACAACAATTCTGTCTTTGAAAATGGTGAATATTACAATATTTGTCTTGAAACAAACAACACCCTAATCATGACATTGTGCTATGTCGAAAGTACTTGGAATAAAATAATATGTATCAACATGGCGATTTTCTCTCTTCCTTTAATAACAACACCAAAAGCTTGTCCATGAATATGAAAGGATCCAACTGATAATAAGTAGACAAAACTTGTCTAAATTATTCAATGAAACAGGTCTCAATATATATGTGTATGTGAGAAAAAGTTCAGTTATTAAGGGGAAAGTTATCTCCAATGCTGGGGAACAAGGTCATGGTGGTATTTTCATTAAAGCAATCCTAGGCATAAAAGAAAGATAAGAGAGAGAGAGAGAGAGAGAGAGAGAGAAGATAGAAAGTGTACCATTTGTATAGCTGCTCAACAGTGTCCCCTAATGACTTTTTGGTGAAACTGGTGAACCTATGTGGGGAATAACCCATAGTAGGATTAGCAACATCACTTTGTGAATGAAAAGTTTGGAAAGTTTTCACACAATCTTTATAGGTTTTGCACACTGGTATTACAGGAAACACATGGAATAGCTTACAGGCTTATGATATTGAAGCTTTAAGGGGAGCAGGTGTGTTGCATATTACTGACCCCACACAATCAGGACTTCATGTGTCACATCCCAGCAAGGTGTGATGACAGTATTAATCCAATGTTTTTATTTTTATTTATTTTATTTTTATTTATTTTATTTTTTTTTTTTGTTGAAGTTTCCTTTTCTTAGGTTAAACTGACAGTTGGGTTCTGCTGCCTCTCTAATGGATTTTATGCTTTTCTTTCTCAGAGCCATGTTTTAACACCGATGTGTACTACTACCATGAACTTCTGAAGTCAAGTCATGCTGTTAAATATTCAAATACTTCATCAAATTAAGAATAGCAAAAACATTAAACCATGATTAATTAAAGTTATAAAAAAATTGAAAATTAAATTTAAAAATTCTCTTGCTTATTAAAATTTTATAAAATTAACTATTATTATATGTAAGTGCATCAATAATAAAGATATTTTTTATTATAATCTCCTTCCTTGTTCATGCACTTAATCCAATGCTTCTCCATTAATTATATGAATCAAATATTACAGTGAAAAGTTCAGATCAACAATCAGCTAATAATTATGTCACGATACTGTCTTATTTATCAACCCTTGTGTATGTGAAAAACAAAAAGCTAATTAATTCCTCTCTGCTATTTATTTGTTTTACTGTTTGTTACAGGAAATGAAAATGTGTATTTGAGAATAATCAAAACACCATCTGTGAGACGAGCATTACTTATTGGCTGTGCAATGCATTTTTTTTCTCAATTTTCTGGGGCAAATACTGTCATGTAAGTAAAGGTTTTTTGTTTTTAAATCATTTCACCCCAAGCAAGGTGATAAAAGCAAGGGGTTACTGAGAGAGAGAGAGCTAGAGAAGACAATATAAGAACAATATTCAAGGAAACAGAAGATAATGATTGATATTACATTTAAAGTTTTAACGATCAGAGTTGACAATAAAATAGGAAGCTAGAAGAGAATTACATAAGTAAGAATTGCAGAAGAAGAAACTAAAAGCATAGAGCTTAAAGTTACAACTAGCAATTTCAACAGTGAAATTATAAGACCTAGCTGCTGCACTTAAATTCATAAAGCTGAGATAGCAAATCAAAGCTCATCAGAACAATTGCCATGAAAATATTTATAGAAAAGGCATAGAGAAGCTATATTGAAGCATTTGGAAAGTGACTGAAGTTAAGATGCTAGATCAGAACTGACAATATTGCAAATTCTTCTTTGGATTATATTAAGATTCTCTAGATATATAGCAGAAGAAGCAAACCAGATGTGGCAACAATATTCAATGCCTGGACAAATGGTAGGCTCATATATATGCAAGATAGATTCTGGTGTGAAAAATTGTCTAGCAGGACATAGTGAACCAACTTTCCTCACAGCAGACATTGCAATTGATTCAATATAATCATTTCACTTCATATAGGTAGAAAACAGAAGAGCAAGAAAATGCAGTGAGTTGCTCGTTTGAAGGTTTAGCATCATCCAGGCTGACAGAAGGCAAAAAAGGTTCTTTAAGATTATTAATAAAGGACAGTTTCATTTTGGAGGCATTAAAGTTAACAGGCCCAGTTAACAACAAATTGGAAGTCATATTTTTTAAAATGCATATTTAACAATTAGAGAATAGCTAATGAGATAACTAAAAAGTAATTTCTTTGTTCTGGAGATGCTGGCCACTTTTGTGCTTGATGTGTATTACATTTCTATACACTAACCTTATTTTCAATCTTCTATAGTAAAATTATTAAGAATACAATTATGTTGTACATATAATAGCCTTATTCTGCCATTAATGCTTGTTTTATTTTCTAACCTCTGTCAATCTCTTTTTTTCTTGATGTTTTAATATATTTCTGCAGAAAATCAATTATAATGCATGTCTATAGTAAAGTTATTTGCAATGATTTACTAATATAACCAAATGAACTAATAGCATTATCTTTTTATTTTTTTTAAGAGGTTTTTCATCAGCCTGAAAAATTTGAATACCTCTTATTATACTTATAATTGCTTTATTCTGATTACATGCTTTATTATTGCCCCCACTTTTTTTTCCTAACAAATTTATCTTCAGTTTTCTTAAACTACATCCAGTAGCAAGGCCTCTGATCAGGAGTTTTTAAGGTGTGCAGAACCACTTCTTAATTGATTTTGTTCCTAGGTCCACCTTGAATCAGGGTGGTTGCATCTGTTAGGGTTCCAGCTATGGGCAAATAGGTAACTCACAAACTGGGACCAAAATACCATGAAAGTATAAAAAGATTTTACAGTAAAAATACCACTAATACATTTTCATAGCAAAAATTTACCAGCAATACATTTTTGTAAAAGAAATTACTAATGTTTGCAAGAAAATTAAATTTGAGCATTAAATGGCGATAAGAAGTTGATATGCTGCTAAACAAACAACTAAAATTCTTAATAACATCACGATTCAAAGCAAATTATAAAAGGCAATGATTGTGCTGGAACAGCTGATGAGATATTTCATCACTCTGAAATTGTACTAAGATAACCCAATCCCAAATACTTAAATATCTGCATATTTTCAATTTCAATGACATTTAGTTATTTACTAATCTTAGATTAACCTGGTACAAAGTCATAAGTGCTGAAGTATTAATGGTCTACAAAGCAATCTTGCTATTATTGTGTTGATAAGCCTTTATCATTTTCTACTTAGAGATTAGTCTGATACAAGTTTACAAGAGTGCTATACTCTTGTAAACTTGTGTCAGACTAATCTCATGAAAACCTCATGAAACTTAATGCAATAATGATGATCTGCAAAACTTGCTTGATAACCTCAACCAATGGTAAAATGCTCATATATTTCATTAACTTCATTTGGCTCCACCAGGAAGATGTATAATTTATGTTGGATCATGTGAACTCAGCTTATTTCTACAATTCATAATGAGAAAAATGCATAATGACAAGTTTCTTTCTTAGACATCCTTGTTGTCTGGACAAAGGATAGTTTCAGTACCTGGGTGTATAGAAAACCAACATACATACAGTTATACATGAATTTGAGTTCAAACCATCTCTTCCATGTTAGGAAAGGAAGAATTTGTTGCCTTAGGCATGCAGCAAATGTTATCAACTGTGATCCCAAGAATCTAAAGGAATGTGACACCCACCGGTGGTCGCGGTCACAGTCCAGCGCCAATATGTGACATCCACTGGTTGCAATGTCAATATATGACACTGCGCTGTCGGCCCATGGTCAACTCCCAGTTGCGGCACGAAGCTGTAAGGTTTCTTCCACCAGCGTTTTGTCCCCATTGATCTGGTCATTTCCCGTTTGATACCAGCTTTGTCTTTCTCAGCTCGCCTCCAACACTTGGTCACCAAAGTAAGTCTAACCTACCCACGTTGTGACTTTGATCTTAGGTAGATGAAATCAGTCAGGTGTCGGGCCGTAGTGCAAGCTGAATCCGAGGTAAAGGTGATACTGCACAAGCGTAAGTAAAAGAAAAATAATAAAACAAATTCACGAGGTTCAAATATGTTGAGAAATAACAATTAACTTTATCTATCTGTTGAATACAGGAGTGTGTTTCTCTCCCAGCCTGTTTCTATGGATTCATGACACGTTTTTGAGTTTCTTAAGTGAGTTATGGTATCTTAAGTTGTTCGTCAATAAAAACTTGCTTTTGGTAGGAAGACTAAGTCAAAAAGGATGTGGAAATCTTTCAGTCAGCTCTTGCAAGGCTGGTCTCCAACTGCAACTCTGAACTCTCTTGAAACTCTGCCGAAAAAATTCTGATCAGCTGCCTCGAGACGTTTGTTTATATGAACACCAACCAACTCGGGGGCGGGGGGGCTGTTGTGGTTTGGGTTCTTTGACAATTCTTAATTTCCAACAAAAATTCTCTTTGTTCTTAGGCCAGGAAAATTAGTTACTTCCCATTTTTGGAAGAGTAATCACTTTCCACTTCGGGGTTCCTCTCTCATCTGTGAGGGAAGGTCAGAGGAGAGTTATCCTCCTAGACTCTTACTCTCTCACATTGGTATCTCATACTCATCCCCTCAATGGGTGTTAACAATTTCTCCATCTTTCTCATACATTCACCTCTGCCTATTACCTATGCTACTTCTTAGCAAATGATCTCTCGGCAGTGTGGGTGTGGCTAGACTGGCCCTCATGTTTACAAAATCCTTTTTTTTTTTTTTTTTTCCTTTTCCTTCAGCCAAAACATTTACAATTGCCAGATTGCCATTCAATTCCTTATGACATTTCAAATCCACTTTAGCCAACTTTTAACTGGGTGGTCATGTATACCTAATAATTAAATTTTTCTCATGTCTTAAAATTCTCTTATCACCAGATGCTCATTTTCAAGTCAACAGTTTGAATAAGCAATAATAATGATCCCCTTTTCGACTCTTTTTTTCATGTCAAGATTCGTACATAGACCAGATGGCTTCCCTCACTGGAATCAGGAATTAAAGTCAAATCATATCTCTGAAAGATAACCAATGGCTACTCTCCTGGGTGGTCTCAAGCTGAATTTCCTCCATGTTCGCATGCGCCGACCGGCTTTTAGAATTCTCTTTCATTTGCCACGTCACTCCATTATCGCGACATTAATTTGACAGAATCACAGTCTCACTCCTTCTTACTGATTTTCTGTCTTTTGCGAAAAGTATCTTCCTTTTGTAAATAAAATAAATTCTTCTTTTTTTAATGTCGCTCAGTCTATCTTTCAGTATAGCTCTTTCTCGCCTTAAGTATTTCCCGTTTTTAATTACTATGGTTAATTAGTTAGCCAATTACCATAGCTAAATAGTGTCACAGGAAGAGTTAGAGCATATAAACAGCACGTTCCAAGGAAATGTTTGATAATATGCTGATTTGGGATTTAGGTAGCTAGCTGGGGGGTACAGCAACTGAAATTTTGTAATAAAGACAAAAAAAATGAAAAAACCTTGAACCTTGTATTGGGTGAACTAACAGTTAAAAAAAAAAAAAATGAAGAAACTGGTCCAAAAGAACTGACATATAATCATATCAACACTTTATCTTTATTGTCTTTATGTTTATGTCACTTTTTAAGACACTTATTTTTTATTTTGTCCAGTTATTACAGTGGAATCATCATAAAAATGACTGGTGTTGGAGATGTGAGTGCTGCTATCTGGAACTCAGCGCTTATCAACTGTATCAATCTTGTATTTTCTATTGTTGGTGTATGGTTAGTTGATGTACTTGGAAGACGTACACTGGCAATTGTTGGCCTTTTTGGTAAGTCTGTTTTGCTGGGGCTTTTATGTTTTGTTTTGTTTTTTAAAGAAAAATAATTGTTTTACTGAATCCTTGATATGAGGAATTATCATTATCATATGCCGATTTAATGTCCTTATCTTGGTTGTTATTGTCACATTTCAGTCATCATACCCTTTGGTCTTTTTCAGTCTTTTTAATTCCTGTTCTTTTATTGCTTAATAATATTTTCCTTTTTCTCATATTCTTTCACACTCGGTAACCCCTTGCATCTTAGTGCCTTGTTTAGGGTGAAATAATTAAAAAAAATGTTTGTTGAAGTTTCTGGCAATTTCAAGCTGAACTTTTATTCACCCCACAACAGTAGATTTCTCCCATTCAACTGACCATGCTAAATGTTATCTTGTATCAATTAATTCTACCTAGTTTATCATCCTTGCTATATTGTCTCTTCTACTGAATTAGAGTATATAAACTTTTGCACTACCAAACACAGACATTGAACTCACAACCACCAAGCAACTCAATTCACTTAACCAACTTAACTTTTATTCGCTAGGACATATGTCTAAGTAAATCAGAGTATAAATAAAAAATAATTGGAGCATGTCATCATTATTATTGTATATAAATACTTTTTCTATTGTTTTGATAATTAAGTCCATGTCAGGATTCATACTGTTGTTCTTTTTTGATAAAGAACTATAAACCAGTAATAATTAACATTTGGGTAAACATAAAAAAGATGTAACAAATTTATTACTTGACTGTATCTTCTCACACAAAGTATACAATGAGAAATACAGAATTCTTAAAAAATATATTTCTTTCAAAATAACATTTTAAATTTGCATTTACTGTTATCCAAATACAAGGTTGGTATAAATGGAATAAAATTCCAGTAACCAAATACACTAATTTTAAAAAACATGCTCAATACAAAGTAGAGCAAATAATATTTATTAAAAATTATAACATAAGTATGTTATAACATCACTACAAAAATAGCCATTTTGTTTCAACACTTTTGGTGTTTTGTCAAGTGATGGGGTTGATTGTAAAATAAAAAGTTTTTAAAGAGTTCAAAGCAAACCACTACCCCCACTAGGGAGAATATTTTTACATAAGATGTAATGGCAAATCAAATTAAAAGTATATGATAATTCAAGTAATGTGACAACGGACCCTAGATAAAATTTATTAATGCTTTAAAATTAATATTAGATTTTATAGGAAATCAGGATAACTAATTAATCTCCAATTTATTATTTGAGTAAAAAATAAAAGTTACAAATATTAAACTCTAAATATATCCATGCATCAAGGTTAGAAACTTACAAAATTATTCAAAGAAAAAAACAGAGAAAATATGCCTAAATTTTCATGTATTGTTCTTAGTAATATGTTAAGTGTTCTGTCTGAATCTGAGGAGAAGTAAGAGGTATAATATATTACTACACAATTAGTTACATTGACAGGGTTGTGATTAGAGATTTAGTGAACGAGGGAGAAAGGTTTGTTGGTGACAAGACAGACATGACATCATAATACACAAACACATAAATATGATTGAATATATGAGCACACAAATATACAAATGACATAGACAGACTCATCAAGATTCAATCATCCAAATAACAACAGAGACAACGCAAACTACCCCTCAAAATAGCATAAACATAGAAAATCAATAGGCAAGCATATAAACATATGCACACATACACATAAAGACATAACTACATTTACTGTTATCTTAATAGTAAATGATAAAATTAAAATTTGTAATTAATGTTTGTAATTTTAATTTTCCTATTTCTTCAGGAATTTATGATAGTTATAATGAAATATTTTAAACTATTTATCACTTGTGAAAAATTCAGTTATATTTGCATTTTTGTGAGAATGTTTTTATAAAAAGGAGCTCAACCATAGATTTACATATTTACTGTAAGAGTTCTTTCATTTTTTTTTTTTTTTTTTAATGTATCCCTCAGATTTCTATCTAGGATCAGAGTGTAGTATTTGTACACATGGAAATTTCATGGCTATTTTTAAAATTATAAGATATAAATTATACAAATTTAAAAAAAAAAATTTTTTAAACAATCAGACAAGAGACTTGGATAAAAAAAATATTAATTTATTCTTTAACATGAGAAAAACACAAATTTTATTTATAACAAATATAAGATGTCTGTAATTGTTTGATGTGCTAAGATTATTATCATCATCTACAGCAGTAGCAGCAGCTGTTGTAATCATAAAAGTAACAATATTACGAGCAGCAGTTATGAACAGAGAAGCTTGCTTTGTGTCAGTGTGTTTGCTATACTAACTTCTTATCTGATTGTTTTAGCATGACAGCAGTTATGGGGAGAAAAATTTAAGAAATAGAAAAAGTAACAATGTTTGTTATATACATTAATTTGATATATTGATTTGCTTGTACATTGATAATACAAATCAATATACTTGTCAACTATCCAGCCTAGAAACGAGACAGTCATGAAACTAGTGATATATACATATATAATTCAATACAAAAAATTGACAAATTAACTATTTATCAAAAATGGTTATATGAATACAAAGTGCTCAATGCAAATTCAAATAACAAAAATGCGGAGCAATTTATGACATTAAACTTTAGAGGAAAACCAACCTTTCTGATAGCAAATGCTTCCACTACACCTGGTATTATCGGGCAGTAAGTTAGACTTTCCGTGTAACCTTTCCAGATAGTCTAACTTACTGCCAAACAATACCAGGGGTGGTGAAACCATGCTAGCAGAAATGTTGGTTTTCCTCCAAAGTTTTGTCATATATGTATGTATGTATGTATAGGCAGTATGGACATAGGAATCATCACTGCATAATGAGAGTCAGTTTCACATTTCAATGCAATCTTCAGATTATATGTAATTATAATATATCACACATATAGTGCTAGTGTTTATGGGGATTTATATATGCATGAAAAATAAGAAAATAAAAAAATATATATATTTGAGTAGGGAATATTCATATTTTAATTTTCTTTTAAATTATATAATTAAAGGGAGATTACTTGTTCTTATTAAAACATTAATATATATTTAATAATAGTAATATATTAAAAATATGCCATAATTAGCATTATAAATAACAATTAAAAAATTAATTAAAAATAAAAGTTAAAAATTAAAATTAAAAAGATTTAAAATAAAAATAATAAAATAAATATATACCTAACAGGTCTCATATATTACATATAGGTTCATATATATATATATATATTTATATATATATTTAATTTTAATGTATTGAATACCACAGTTACAGCCAAGTATAAATATTGAATGTCTTGATAAAGGCCAAATTGTTATTGACAGAAGACTATGTGAAAAGCATTTGGGAAATAGCACAGCTTGTGAAGTGTTCACATTCAGTTTTAATACGGAAACATGACAGGAATTACCAGATGGTTAAATTTAGATGTTAATAAAGAAACTGTGTCCAAAATTGATCTAGGATAATTCTGTTTAAAACTGGGCTCATTCTAAGAGATACCAAAGTAGTATTCAGTGTCCCACCAGATCATCAGAAAAGTCAGGTGTATCAGAGGGTTCACCTGGAAGGTAACCTTATAGCCACCAGGTGCAAATTTACACTTCAAAGTATGTCAGTGGCTGTCACCAACATGTAAATGGGCAGCTGACCCAACTATGTTTAGGATGTGAACATGGGCCAACCGGATGACAGGAAGATATATAGGATAATTGCCCCACCTGAGAGGGAAGTGATACAGTCTCCTGCATCCTTGCAAGAAGGAGACCTATATTTGGAGAAAGCTCTCAAGTCACACACTCACTCATGATATTGATTGACAAAGATTGGAGATGTATAAAAAAAAATAATATTATGTACGAGTGATTTAGTCTCATGTTCTTATTAGTCTTTATAATGATAATGTTGTGGTAAGAGGAGTGAAAATCATCAGCTTCTTACACAGTATTGAACAGCCAAAACGTATTAATGCATGAAGTAAATGGAGGCTTTTCTACCAAGTACAAGCCAACAAATTGTTGATAGATTTAATCAACCTGAATGAAGAAATGCACTGCAATACACTGTATATCAATACTTGTTTTGTATAGGTTTTTATAACCACAGACCATACACTGTACACATGATAACAAATGCATTTCATTAAAATCATCTTCAATTGGTATGTGATCATTGGAACTGAATCCTGTGCCGACGGTCCAATGAGTCACACTTACTCCTTGATGTGGACAACAGGATATAGCTCACTGTCCTGAGAAACCAATAGCATCAACATCCACTTTGGAAAAACAACAAATCAGTAGGAGCAGTGTGATGGGCAACATTCTTCTGATAAACACTGGATCCTATCATTCATATCGAAGATACTCTGTCATATACTGCATGCATCAATACTATTGAAGACCAGGTAGACTCTTTCATAGTAAACTGTCTTCTTTGATGACAGTATAGTCTTTCAACATGACAGGAAAAAAATGAATACTTCACTTTGTTGCTCTGGCCACAGAACTCCTCAGAACTAAATCCTATTGATCCCTTATGGAATGCATCGAACCAACAGGTTTGTATTGAAGAACTTCAGGAATGTGACCTGCAACATGCTGTTATGGGATCTTACCCATAATAATAATAACAATGGACTATTCCATACTTAATAAATACTGCGCCTCAGGAGTAGGCAAGGAGTCAGTAGTTCAAGTCAATGGGCTGATCGGTTGAACTCTCTGCCTTTGGGAGGGGAGGAACCCGAAAGAGGCTATGCCGAAGGGCAGATTCTCTTTCGGGGAGGTAAACCGACCCTGAACCCGTTTATACGGGTTCAATGGACATATTTTTGACAAAGCCCATGGGCTCGGAGATCCCACGTTAAAAACGGCCTTGTGCCGCATGATGCCATCGTGGGTGGGGTGACTGAATATCGTCAGTAGTTCAAGTCGTGTCAAGAGTCGAGTCAGAGGCAGTCCAAAACAGAGTTGCGTTCAGACAATTACTGCAAGACATTGGAATAGTGATACTGGCCAAGACTACATTGTTCTCTCTACTAAACCTGATTGTTCGTACTAACACTTTCTACTTCTCTGTATATATTCCTGTTTGTAATATATCTGTGTTATTCCATATACATGTTCGAGTTCTTCTTTATTGGTTCTACCTTGGACTATCACCATGGTACAAGGAACCGGACCATAACACATGCTCACAACAGATCTCAAGGAGAAAACTTTAGAGCTCTGTTTGAATCCAGCCTGATTGATTAGGAGTTATTTTGGGGGCACATAGTGGGCCAACACCTTATTAGGCAGGTAGTTATAATGTTTTAGCTCATCAGTGTGCGTGTGTGTAGGGAGAGAGAGAGAGATATGGTTTGATGATTGTGTTTAAGCAGGAAACAGACTGTCACTATCCAGTCTGTGTGTGTATATATATATATATATATATATATATAAGTTGTTTTATATGAATTGATGCTGCTTTGTGTGTCATTTGAAAAGGACTGTCTCTGATCTTTAACTTTTTTTCACACCTATGTACAAACATGGGCCAAGTTACTCATCACCATTCTTTTAGCTTACACTCATAAGTCCAGTTGATATTTTCCTGAAAAGAAACTAATAATTCAACAATATGAACTATTTTTTCATTCAACTACTTCATTGTTGGTGAATCTCTATTCTAATCTATGTTACTTTATAATGGAATTCAGCTACGATAAATAAGTGAAAAGTGAAATACTTTTCTTCTTTGATAGACAACACCATCTGATGTTATCCTAGTTAACCATTGCAGCTTTATGCAGGAAAAACTTTTTAAAATGTAAAAAAATAAAGACTATAAAAATATTAAAAATATTCAATTGAGGATACTGAACTGTACTTTATTTTGTGTGTGGGTTGATTCAGTTTAGTACTTGAATTCTAAGTTAATTTCTGGGATAACTTTTTACTCTAATCAATATTGATAATTCGCTGTATTATTAATTAATCTCTAAAATTTACTTTTATACAAATAGGAATCAAATTTATTAAATACTAATAAAGAAATGAGGATTAACTTGAAAGATGAAAAGATGTGTACAAGGTTAGTATTGGAGAAGTTCCCAGACTAGAATCTGACAGATTCTATAACTAATTCTAATCATGTAAGAGAGCTGATGATTCTGTTCATAGATGTGCTCACATTTTTTTTTTCCAAATTTTCTAGCATTTTGCTGGAGATTGAATGCTCTGAACACTCAACTGGCCTTGAAATGCAAGTGCTACTCAAAAACTTAAAGGATGTTTCCCAAAAGTTTGATAAAGCTTCTTGAGAGTCTTGGTAGCAGACTGATGAACTACATGCAAAATTTGATGTAAACATGTTGCTCAAATTTGTCAGTCATCATAAAGATCACAAAACTGTTTCAACAAAATATTACAAGAGTTCCCATTGAACAAAAAATAGAGAGCACATAGCCTATTGGCAGACTGACTCAGTAGACAAGACATCAATGAGCTTTAGCTGCTCACATATTTCCATTTAACAGTATAAGCATGGTTTACAGTCTGGAAACTTTCTTATACCACCCCATGTCTTGGCTTCACAAAGATTTAGGAGAGTTTTCATTTGTTTCAGGCTCTCCTGTGGCCAGTAAGGTCCATGCAGGAGAAGCAGGTTTTCTTTCATTGGCTACAGGAGGTTCTGAAGTCAGGGGAAGGTCCCAAATTGCTGTGCTGTGTTGCCACTTCACTTCTGTTCTTATTCAATGGTTTACTTTGAAAAGCGGAGTTTGCCTAGCAGACCTGGTATCACCATGCTTCTCTTTCAGCAGCCTCTGTTGCTTAATGATATTAGTTGATTCAACAGGTCCTTGAATTTCTCCAGTGGGACCCATTTCTTCACTGGTAAGAGACTAGCTCACCAAACAGGATTGTCTTTTGAGTATGATAGTCTTTCGTCCACACCATGTGGCCTGCTCACCACAGATAAGTTTTTATTTTGTTTTGCTGCATAGCCACAAATGTGCTTTTTATATGCTTGAAGCACACTTCTGAATTTGTTATTCTATTAAGTTTTCCAACAGAAGACTAAATATTAAATGGTGAACATTTTGAATTACTGATATTTGCTATATTTTTATATGCTTAAATGTACTCAAACATTTTGAGATCAGCTCATTTCATATATATATGTATAGTCAATAAATTAATAAATATATAGAAGCAACTTATCTTTTGACTGACTCCAAAGTTTCATGTAACACCACTGATCAGGGTCAGAGGTTCTGCTGAAACTATTGAAGTATTACCAGATATCATATTTATACTTCACAAAAATAAATGCTAATTATAGACTCCAATTTTCAAATTTGATATAGGTAGTCGATTAAGAATGTGACAGCATTTAAATATTCAGAAGCAGTTAAAATATTTGATTTTGTTTTAATATAATTTCATTTTAATTTAATTTTTTAAAATATAATTTCATAAAATGAATATAAATTTAATATATTAATTTATTGGCTATTGTCACTCTAGTTATCTATTGAGTACTGCTGGCATTGAAATATTTTAAGTCCTTTTTTTTTACACATATTGATAGTTGTTATATAAATTAATTATATCAAGAAACAGACAACTTCAAGGGTTTATGGGATTCTGTTTCTTAATATAATTTTGCTTTGTTTTTAGTTTGAACTCTTTGGATTACATCCTCCTTGGAATTATCCATACAGATTACCAAATAACTTCATTATTTATCTATCTATCTATCTATCTATCTATATATATATATATATATATATATATATATATATATATATATTACATAATTTCCTCAAGTATGGAGGTAATGTCACTAAGATGCAAGAGGCTACTGGGAGTGAAAGAGAATGAGAAGACTTTAGAAGGAAACAGCTCTATTCCTGATCAAAAAACTGGAGAGCAGTGTGAACCAGACAATAGGTGAACCTGTTTACTCCTATTGAGGAAAAATAAATAAATAAATAGTAAATTAAATTTCACAGTTTAAGGGGAGACGTTAGAGGTATAGATGAAGTAGAAAACTGGAAACCCAATCTTAAACAAGAAACAAAAAGATAAACTTCTACTCGTGTTCAAAAGTCCAGGATGGACTGTGAACCAGATGATAGTTGATTCTATCTACTCATATATATACATATGTATGTATATATGTATGTGTGTGTGTGCTTTTAGAATTGGCTATAATACTAGTTATATAATCATCAAAATAAAGGAAAGCTTTTACATATTTATGTATTATTACATATTATTAATTTTTTGACTAGTATTTCTTCCATCTTAATTTCAAATGCTTATTTTCTTTCAAACCATAATTCTATGATTGCTTATAAGGATCAGAAATAATAAACATCTTGCAAAACTTGTGCACACATCCTTCATTCTCAGGAGTCTGCCTGAACCTGACAGCTTCCCTTATCAGTAAGGCCCACAAAGGTCTCTGGCAGTAGTCTTACAAATCATTAGGCTAGTCTTTATTTTATTCAAATATCTGACATACTACCTTCTTTATTTTTTTGTCTGAATTTCTGGGATAAAGAGTTATCATTATTTACACTATTTACTTTCAGACTATTGTCCTCATCTTTATTGTTGTTAGGACAATGTTTCAGCCTTTATGCACTCTAGCTTTCATCAGGTGTATATTGATATATCTAATGAAGGCTGAAGCACGCAACAACTAAAACATTGTGATAACAACAAAGATGAGGATAATAATTTGAATGTAAATAACATAAATACATTCTTTGTCTACATACACACAAAGCATTAACAGTAATGTTATTTATTTTCACTTTTCAGAAGAAGCAATACCAATAAAAAATATTAATTATCATACTTCATATGAGTAATTAAAAAAAATGATATTTTGAAATATTTGTTTAATAAGTTATATATGTGATATCACATATAACTAGTTATATTATAATGTCAATTTCTCTATTTGAGACAAATAATTTGATTTTGATTAATTACAGGTGACAATAATAACTATTATTGGAGAGAAGATATTTCAAATGAACTATTTGCTAAAATACTATTAAATATTATACACAGAACCCTTAGAAAATTAGTCTAACACTCCCAACTTAGTTATTTTACATTATGAATCCCAGTCTGACTATTAGACTTGTCTGATACCTGCAAAATTCTGTTTTAGAAATATATTATAGTGCAGTACCCTTAACATTCAACCAACCACTCCCAAACCTAGATCCTGTCTGTCCATGTAATATTCAGTTAGTTGCCTCTGTGACATATAGGTAAAATAGACAAGCTCTATCAGTGGCTGAACTTTTCCTTCACATTTTCCAACCTCAAATCTCTACCTGTTTATTTCTGTTAAGTCTTGGCAGAAGTCTGTTGTCAGGTTTCTGGTGTGTTAAATACACAAATTGCTTATAAGCATCAACTTGCTCAATTATTTCTAGCAACTCATAACTACTGTTTCAACTGGATTTAATTATTTAACTCGAGTCATGTTAATGCAAGTCTTGAAAGACTTCAGAGTGATTTATTTAAACACCAGAAATCCATCTCCATGAAACTGAACTCTTTTCCACTACATTTCAAGGAGAGAATTAGGTTTGTCCCATATAAATAAACATCTATAAAATCAAAGTGTATGTTTGATGTCAACTTCATTGAATGATGAATACTAAGTAATATGAAGCTATTTGTAAGTGTAGGCAAGCCACTTATTACAACAATAACAATCTGAATGAATTATAAATTACAAGTGAACCATATAGAACACTCTTGCTTGATTGATTAATTCAGTGGACACATACTTTGTGTTCATTTTTATGCAAATACACAAAGAAGACATTTGAGCATCTGAAAAATGTTGGCTATGTTAACTCTTTTCAAAGTTATAAAAACAATACTTTTAGAACCTTCTCCCACCCTCTACGAATACAAAAAAATATTTTGCCCCTGCAGACTGTTTGGTTTGTGGCTGTTTTGGATCTATCCATGTTTTATCTCATAAGTTTTCTTTTCATTGTTTGTCCCTCTCCTGCCCCAAAATATCTTCTTTTTTCTGTGTCCATTTTCTTAATGCAGACTAAACATTAAACTTCACAAAATGAAAAAAGAACAGCAATGCAAAAATTGTATGCAATAGAGTATAAACACTTGCAAATTTACATTATTTACATTGTTCAGACTGTTGTCCTCATCTTTATTGCCATATTCGTGATGTATTGGCCATTGTATGCTCCATTTTTCTTCAGATAATATACATTGGAGTTTCAAACTGAACCCTTTATTTAGTTTATGAGTGTAGATTGTTCTAATTCCATATACCATGTCTTTTTTGGATATCTCATTATCAGTTAATTCCTTAGCCAAAATGTCATGAATATAGCAATAAAGATGAGGACAACAGTCTGAACAATGTAAATAGTGTAAATAGTTACACAACCTCATCTCAAATATATAGACAGAAATCTGTTTAAATTAAATCTATGTTGCATGTATATTTGAACTTGTATGAGTTGTATTTTGTAAGAGATGAAATGCACTGACAAATGGTAGATTTATAAATATGCAAGATGGAATATGATGAGAAAAATCATCTAGCACAATACAATCACTCCATTTCATATCAGTGGAAAACAAGAAGGTGCAAAGAGTTACTCTGCTGATGAGAGGCAGAAAAAATTTTCTATAATGATTAAATGATAGAAGTTTTCTTTTAGAGTTGTTAAAATTTACAAGCCATTTCTTGCCCCACACATAATAATCAAGGGGGTTGCAGTCTGGGGAGTTAGGTGGCCAGATGTAATGGGTGATGTGGTTGCAGAAATTGTCTGACAGCCATGACTGGGCTCTCCTGCTTGTGTGGCATGGGGCTTAGTCCTATTGCCAGACATAGGGTCTCCTAGCAGTCACCCTCTTGACCCAGGGCAGCACTACCTCTTCAAGGTACTTGATGTAGGCCTCTGTGTTGAGCCTGAAGGCCTGAAGATGAATGGAGGCATAATGTCGCCATCATTAGTAATCACTCCAAACACCATGATGTTGACTGGAGATTTGGCTTTCATTACTTTCAGTACATCTTTCAGGGACACAGTAAAGCCAATGGTTGTTCTATGTGTTCACCATCTTATCCTGGCAGAAAATTTTTTCATTTGAGAAAAACCAAATGTTTGGTTAGAGGGAATGCTTGAGTTTGTTCAAAAGCATTGTAGTTCGGTTTTCATCTTGTCTTTCATAACTTGGCATAAAAATTGTCCTTTTCTCATCTTGTATAAGAAATACTGAATGTCTTTCTACACTACCTGCCTGATAAGAAACTTAGACACTCCTGTGTTCCTGGCTATGGACTTGGAGGGAACACTGTCAATCATGGCTTGGATCTCACCAACAAATTCAGAATGATCAGAGTGAGTTTTCCAAGCTGTCATACCTTTATAATCACTATTAGACTTACCCAACTCTTTCTAAATTCCTTGCATTCTCCTCAGATTGACACCCAAACACTCTGAAATCTTTGTATTGGAGCTTCCGGTGCGAATAACAAAGAGCACAGCATGCCATTTCCAAATTTCTGAATGGAGTGAATTGCATCATGGTGCTCTTTTTCTCACAGGTGGTGCCCAACAGACCCTACTATAATGTGTAGATGACAAAATCAATAACAAACATGCATGTATGAAATTGAAAATATAAAATTATGACAATTTGCTCATCACACCCTGTATGATATGAAGTCACCCACTCTACTTCATTACCATTTTTATGAGGTAGTATTCATATAAAATACAAATTTTATTGTAACTTATGTACAATATAGGCAAATCATATGCAATATAGATTAACAATTCAACTAGAAAACTGAAAATAAATACAATGTATCTAAATACTAATTAGAAATATGTTGTAATAGATCATTTCATCTTAAATAAATCAACAATGTTTTGCAGCAATTTTTAACATCAACTTTAAATTTTGTTAAAAATATGAATATGCCCCCCCCCAGAATGACCTCAAAATCTGCAAAAAATTTTCATCTTTTAATACTAATAGTCAGTTGTGCTTAGTTTAATTTGTAATGTATGTAGGTAGAAAAAAAGCAAATGTTGGTAAGATAGTGAGGGTCACAAATCACTGCCCAGGGCCCCCAATTAGGCTTGCCCCCTACTTGGTCAGAAGGGGTTGGGAGTAGTATGCACTCATCTGTGTCCAAGGATAGAGCCCTGTGGGACCCCTGCTTTAATGTGAAATGATCTAGAAGTGGTTCTGTTCAACACAACCTTCGTTACAGAATTTTATCAGAACAATTAGATTAAGCTAAATATTCAGCAAGAAACACCATATCCCTTCAGCTTGTTAAGAAGGCCAGCATACCAAACTCTGTCAAATGCTTTCAAGATATCTAAAGCCACAGCTGAAGCCTTGCTATTTTTATCTAAAACCTGACAGATTTAGTAATAACAGTTAAGACATTGGTGGTTGCCCTGGAGAAATGAAAACCATATTATTTGTCTAAAAGAAGGCTGTATGAAATGATGTTTAACCAATTTGGCATAGATTAGAGCCTCTCGTACTTTTCCAAAAAGAGATCAAAGACTAATAAGATGATATTTTGAGGGGTCAGAAGATTCATGAGATTTCTTTAAGATATTAACTACAGAAGAGGATTTCCAACAAGTGGGAAAGCAAGGCATTTAATGTAGACATTGAGTAGAACAGGATCCAGTTCAGGAGCACATTTCCTTAGGACAGTTTCAGGGATACTGTTGAATCCTCAAGCCTTGTAGAAACCTAGTTTAGAGATGATAGCAGAAACCATGGACAGATTGGAAGCTAGGAAAATAGGTTTCACATGAAATTAAAGAAAGGAGCCTCTGTCAACATTTAAAGATTTGTCTTTCTGTTTTTGATCAACACAAAAAAATGAGAATACAAAATAAAGAAAATTTTTCCAAAGAACATCCTTCAGCATCTGAATGGAATCTAGTTGGGAAAATGTATTAGGTAGGATTCAAAGGGAATTCTTTACTTTTTTACTCTTACAGTGAGCAATTGGCTCATTTGAGTGACACATTGAATCCAAAATAAAGTCAAGTGATGATTTTGCTGTATGATAACAACTATCTTCAGGTTGCAAATGTGATACAGCAAATGATATGGCACTAGGATGAGAACTTCTTTCACATGCAGTGTTTTCTTCAGACCTCATGAGTTCATACTATCATGTGTTTTGTTCCATAAAGCACCTTTTGTTTAGGCGATATTTCTCAAAATTTGAAGATATTGAAAAATTCCTTCAAGAATTCATTGAGTGTTCCAGAGCTTTTGATATAAGCTTCCAAATGCTGAAGTGGCCTTGGCTATTCTTGATTGAATTTCCCAGTGTAACAATACGATTTCTCACACATCCTTAAGAGTAAATAGATTCTTTTTCCTTTTAATTCAATTTAATAATCAGAATTTTCTGGAACCCTGTCTCCACCTGCGTTTGAATTGGCAAATATAAATTTTGTTAGTGATTTTAGATAATCATAAAACTAGAGTCCTTTGAATTACTGACCACATAAAAGCAGAATGGGTGGTCTTCTGTTCTGGAAAACAAATAGACAGATAGGGGTGGTGGGACCCCAGCCAATGTCCCTATAATGAGTAATCAGTCAATGGGCAGTCAGTGAGGAAGGGACAGGCAGCCAGTCAAGAAATCAGAGAGGGCAAGAGAAGGACTAGCTGTGAGTGAGTCAGCAGTCACTCAGACCACAGGCAATGAGTGTAAGGGATCTTTTTTTCTGTGACTGAGAGTTAGTAAGATAGCAGTTCACCTTCTCAAAGCCAAAGGAAGGCATTGCTGATTAAGTGAGAAATTGTATTGTTTGCTATTTCCCAATCAGTGTCTTGAAAAGCATTTGTCGTTATTCTTTGTTGAATTCAATCATGGCCAAGGAGACAAACCTGTGAACATAGCTAGCCCGGAGTATATACACATACAATCATCCCTGTATGTCATCACAGTTGTGCAATGACCTATGGAAGTTGTCATTACACAAGTTCATTTTTGACCCTTCAAAATCAAAATAGGTGAATATATCAACAGTTTTCACTTTCTTGTCATTGATAAAAACTGATATCTTGACTGGTAAAGAAACTCAGCCTTTTTTACACTGATAATTAATCCAAAGGATTTTGAGGTTTCATAAAAAATAGCAACATATGAGTCATAAGAAGGCAGGAAGAAGAACATGTATAAGTTAACTTCATTTTAATTTTCGTATTAAATCACAGTGTTGATTACACTTCCTCTGAAATTTGATATCTACATGTTCAGAAATATATTAAAATATTTTTCAAGTGTAGTATAAAAATAAAAAGAACACAGATATATTTCTGCTGTGTCTGATTGAGAACTGAAAAAAAGTTTGTTCACTTACAGATCTTAGAAAAGCTTCCATCCTCTGATAGAAAAAAGATAACATTCAGCATCTTTTCTGAATCTCCAAGCTTTGCCAGGGCCTTCCAGAAAGTATCCCTTAACATACCTCATGTCTGGATCTTTGTTGTGTTCTCTAATTACTTTTTTGTAACTGCTTTAGGTTAAAAGTAATGTTACCTTTACTTTTAAATTGAAACCCTAATTGCACCTCAGGTAGAATTGATTCTATAAGAGAAATATTGAGCCATGTGAAAAACACATTAAGAATATTACCAACAATAGATATAAGCAAAATTCATCTTTGATTGTCACTTTCAGATCTATTACACTTATTTTTATAGGTGAGTGATAAAACCATCCATGAATTGTTGAGTATTTTTTGATCCATATTTTGGATAGTAACATTTTTTTTTATTTTATTTTTTTTTTCATCATTTCATCTCAAACAAGGCAATAAAAGCCAAAAGGTTATTCAGAGGGAAAAACGGAAGGAAAATAAAAGAAAGGGAAGAAAAAGACTGAAGTTGATGATTGACATTGCATTGAAATTTTTTTGAAAGCAGAGAAGAGAGTTCTACAAGCCAGAAGTGTGAGAAAAGAAATTATTAGAATAAAACTTAGCCATTTCAACTGTAAAATGATAAGACCTACCTGGCAATCTAGTATGTCACACACAGTTAGTCACTGGTCACCAAATATAACATGGGAGTGGCTGTCCCCAACCACTGTATGCCTGATAAATATTTTAGCTGGTAAGCACGATCCATAGTTTAGTGAAGTATGTGTGAATTGAGTGTGGCTATTCCTATCATTTGTTTCCCTCGCCAGACCTGTGTAGTCTAGTGGAAGTCTTGTTTACATTGCTTACCTGCTAGGATGAAATATTCACCTCAACAGGCTATGATTTTGTTTTGGTTGTGTCAAATTCTCCAATCCTTGTTTCCTCATTATGTGCCTGAGAAATTCCAATTGTCTCTTTCTGATTCTAAGTATAAGCATCATTTTCATTTTCCTTAAAACATTGTAATTTCTCATGTCCTTCATCAGTCCATGGTATTCTTAGCATCCTTGTGTAGAAGCTCGGTCTACCTCTTTGCCATATAGGAGGACCAATATTGCATAAAAGTATTCTTTTCTTTGCTTCTAAAAATATTTTCTTGTTTCTTAATACTTTGCTTAACTTTTGGAAGTGAACATTTGCTATTCCAGTGGACCTTTGGATTTCTGTCCTCTATTAAAATGCTACCAAGACATTTAAATTTTTGTACTTGCTTGACTCTTATGCCTCCAATTTGTAGTTTGCATGTTGGGCTGTTCCTTTTACTGACAACCATACATTTTGTTTTCTTTCAATTGACGTTTAATCCTTTCTTCTCACATTCTTTTACTACCTTCTGTAGGAGTTCCTGTAGTTTCCTGTCTGCTATGTCTTAATTCCATTGAATGAAGATAATACAATCATGAAATATAATGTAGGTTGGAGTCTTACTGAATTCTGTATTAAGGGCTAGATCTCTCCTGACAATTCTCAGCATCAATATATATGCTATTTGGACAAGTCTTATTTGGTCTTATTCTGGAGAGGTGTGTTCATCTCCACAACATCCCACTTTTTAGATATGCACTTTCTTTAGCTTGATACTTTTTCCAATATGGATCCACTTCCAACATTTCATTGAATTACATTTTCACTTACCCTGCTTTTGTATTGTAATATTAGTTTTTGGAATAGGTACTTCAAGGGTATTGTAAAGGATGCTCATTGGTGAATTAAACTGTACTAGTTGCTTATTCAGTCCATATCTAGACCTCAGCTGATTTATGTTTTCTATATTGTAATCATGTACATCATACTATCAAGGTGTTGAATAATTTTTCCTTCCTGCCAATTTTCCTTCCCAGCCATAAAGCTTTTAAAGAAGACTTTATTGCTGATCTTAAATGATCTGGTAGTTTCAAATTGTCAACTTTTCTTTTTATTACCTGGCACTAATTTGTCAAAAATAGATTTAACTTTCCTAGCAAACATGAGTTCTGTAGTGGACAGTTTTGCAGTGACATTTGCACTTGACATCATTTGATATGCAATCAAAAATTCTTCTATTACCATTTCTTCAGCTTCTAAGCCTTTAGCTTTTCTTAGTGCCCTTTTGAAGATGTCAAAAAACTGCTCAACTTGACCATTCAACCTTGGATGATAAATCAGTGTTGTCAAATGTTCAACCATGTAATTTATGCAGAAATTTTTAAATTCACTAGAAGTAAATTGAGTTCCATTATCAGATATCACACTATCAGGTACCCCAAACTTTGCAAAATGTTTGCATAAGAATTTAATCATTATTGCAGTAGTTGGTCATTTACACTTTAATATCTCTGGCCATTTTGTGAAACTCTTGACTACAATTAAGTAGTATAAACAGTTTAGTGGTCAAGCAAAGTCTATATGTAGTCTTTCCCACAGTTTATCAGTGCTTGGCCATGCATGATAATTTATAGGTGGTTATTTTGCTGCTGAATTACAACCATTATATTTTCTAACTGTATTTTGAATATCTTTGCCCAATTTTGGCCAATACATGCAGCTTCTCATCAAGGACTTCATTCTTACTATTCCTGGATGTCCACGTAGAACTGTTTTAAAATCCTTTTTTGTAGTGATAATAGAATTACTACTCTTTCTGCACACAAATGTATTCCATCACAAATAGAACATTTTGTATTATTGTTACCAGATTCAATTTTAGTTTTACTCCATTTCCACTTAACGTCATTTACAGTTTTTTGAATAAATGTAATCTTTTTAGAATGAATTTTAAAATTGTCTATCATGACTGGCAATTCTTTAATAGTGTTACACACAAGTCTTTTAATTTCACTTTTGGATTCCAGTAAAGCAATCACAGTATCTTCAAAATCTTCTTTACATTTTGATATCAATCTGGACAAGCCATCTGCATGTCCCAATTTTTCTGATGATAGAAATTCTATCTTGAAATCATAAGTTAGTAGTTTTTTTAATTCCTTTAAAAGCTTTTTGACATTCCAACAACCAATACCATTTCTTACCCTTCTTAAGTAAATTATTCAGAGGTGCTTGCAATTTCTATATATTTATCACATAGATATTATAATAATTTGCTAATCTGAGAAATGATTGCAGGGCCACCAAATTTTCCAGGGAGGTATGGCTTTAATGGCATTGCTCTAGTGGGATCTGGTCTTCTTCCTTTTTCATCGATTATCCAACCTAAATATTTAATCTTATTCATAAAGAACTGACATTTCTGTTCACTGAGTTTAAAACCGTAATCATGCAGAGTCTCTGAAATACTTTCTGAATTAGTTTTATGTGCTGTATTTTCATAGTACTCTTAATAAGCATATCATCTATGTAAGTAATAGCAATGTCTAGTCCAACCATCATCATATCCATTATTTGCTGGAAAATACCTGGGGCTACTTTTACACTAAGGGGTAATCTTTTAAACTCGTAGACTCCTTTATATGTATTAATAGTCAAATACTTTTGGCATTCCTCATTCACTTTGATTTGAAAATATGCCTCAGGTTATTTTTTGAAAAAAAAATTACCAGCATTTAATTTGGCAAATATATTCTCTGTATTGTATACTTCTGTCATGCTGGGGGTGTTTTAGGCAACAATCTTGATTCACTCATATGTTGCTTACTTCTTTCTGCCATATTCCGGCCAGGTGATCACTAGCTGGTTTGTTTGGGGGTAAAATGAGACATCAGCAAAGGGAATTGTGAACTTCTCTATTTTAATAACATGTCAACATTTTTAACTAGTCATTGGGATCACTTTATCAGCTCCGCTGAAAAATAATCGCCTGAAACTATTATTTAAGATTTTGAAGTTGTTAGAGGATATATACATGTGATAGGTGGCAGTCATTCAACCCAGTTGGAAAATAAGCACATAAACGCATTTTTCTTTCTAATATAAACCACTGCCATGGCCCATTATGAATAATTTATTTTTTCAATAACTCTGTGGTTTTCTAACCTATCAAGTTCAGTGTTAATAGACTCCAATGCAGCAAAGGGTATCTTTCTTTTAGGCTTAAAAACTGGTATCACATTTTCTTTTAGTTTGAAAAATGCTTTTGACTTTGTACATTTTTCCAACTCTTCTGAGAAAATATTTGTGAATTTATTTTTTAGTTTACTCAGCATTTCTTTAGCTGTAATCTTTTTCCACAGAATGAATTAATTGGTCAATTCCGTAGTTCAAATAACTCTAACTCATCGATGCCTAGTAAATTTGAGTTGGAATTTTTTAATATGTAAACATCTTCTTTTTTAGTTTTACCCACAAGAGTGATGTTACACATAATTTTCCCAAGAAAAAGTTAATTTCTTACCTCATATTCCTCTTACAACTTTGTTGATACTTTTCAAGTTAGGCTTGCCAATTCTGTTTGTTCATCAATAATTGTCCAAATGAAATCTTAATGTAGCATTATTCATTTTTACTGTTATAAATTTTCTATTATTTGAACTTTCCATTTTTTTTTTTTTTTTTTTTTTTTAGCTGATAGCACTACTTACATCAAGTTAATATGTGTATATTTTTTACTTGTTGCTTTTCACCAAACATTTTTGAAAATATTGACACTGTTTTGTTAAATGACACTTTTCCTGGAGTATTTGGCAAAATGAACTTTATATATTTTTCATGTTCAGTAGAGTACAATTTTTGTAACAGAAGACATACTTTCTTTTCATATAACCATCCTTGATATTCTTCTCTGAAAATGGTCTTGTGCTATCTGAAGTATGATAGGAATGTAATGTTTTCTTCTGGGATGTAATTAAATTCACTGAGAGTTAGTGACTGAGCCCAGTTAAAATTGAATTGATGGATTGACTGTTCCTTGCTTTTTCATGATTATCTTCAAATGTTCTCGATATTCAATCAGCTCCCACTGCATTTGTTGTGATAGCTGCTGAATAATTATTTTCAATTCTTCCATCATGTATTATTTTCATAAAAGTAGTCCTTAAGTAGGAAGAAAAAAATTTTTTTTTCCTAATAGCAGTATGTCATACATCCTTGAAATTTATAAACTTCTGCATTACTGTATGAATATACATAAACTCCACAAAATTCTTTTCTGTGAATTTTGAATTTTCTTTGCCAACTATTTATGCTAAGCAAGAGAAAATTTTTTTTCCTTTTTCATGTGAATTTAAATCCTCATCACCACTGTTATGTCTGCATTACATTGAATAAAGATAACACAATCAAAATATAATGTCACTTGGAGTCGACATATTCTTACCAAATTCTGTAGTAAGGATATAAGGCTCAACGCTGGTTAGCTCTCTCCTGAAAGTTCTTGGCATCAGTGTATATATATTTATATATATGCTATTTGGAGGAGTCCAAGTCATATTCTGGAGAGATGTGTTTATCTCCACACTTTCTTTGTCTACTTTCAACACTGCATCATTTGCATATCTCTGTGAGAAGAGACATTCTAGTCTTATGCCTCTTTCTAACAAATTAAACTTAACATGTTAAACTTTCCTTGCTATTCAGAATATGGCATAGTTGGCAACAAAAAAAATTCTATATTGCTAATTTTTCTTATTTCAAACTTTTAACTGCATTATTCACTTCTTCAGAAAAAGCTGCAAAAGTCTAGCTACTAATTAGGAACCCAACTAAAATGATATACAAGACTTACCATTTGGGAGAAAGATTGAAATATTTTAACTTTCTAAGTTCAAATTGTTGTTAAAATTTGACCTCAAACAAATTGAGTTTATAGTCAGCAAAAAAAATTTTTAAAAACTAATCTAATTTTTTCTCTCCTGTTATTGAAAATTGGAAATGTTTGTTTTTAGTGTGGGATAATAAAACATTCCAACTTTTACTGATATGACTAGTTGGTGGAGAGTAATTGTGTTTGCCATAATTATTATCATTTCTTAGCTTATGAAAACTGTAAAACAGATTTTGTTTTTCTTTGCAGGTCTTGCATTTAGTAGTAGCTGCATTGCAACTACATTTCTGTTTGCTTATCTTTACTCACCAAGTGTGAATACCACTGTAAATATTCAGAACAGTTCTTGTTCTGCATACACGTAAGTGATGACTACTCATTCCTTCACAAAGCAAAAGTTATTTTTTGTATTTCAAAATTAAAAAAGAAAAAAACCTCCTAAGAAAACATGTCACTATTAACCATTTGGGACAGGATATTTTGTGCTCTTTTTGTGAAACCAAGAAAGTTTTCATAAGATATCTTGTCAGCCAAGTTGTTAATGATGAAATTTAATAAAAATGCAACAAATTATGTAACACTTATTTCAATTAGGCGTGTTACTCAGAACAATTATTTTGATGCTTAGTGTAAATGTAAAAACAGCTTTCGTCAGCAATAATTGTCATATGAGCACTGGTAAAAAATTGTTACTGAAGAAATTAAGTTTATAAGTCCCAGAAATTCATACACAGATGTCCTTAAGGTCACATGGCACAGTGGATAAAGGTGTTGGTTAGATCCAGTGACAGGACCTAAAAGATTTGTGAGTTCAATACCTGGTTAAGCTGGTTAAGGCAGTGGAGAACTTAGAGAGGGGAATTAGCAGGAGATAACTGATAACTGCCATCCATTAGACGTGACACGTTGAACTAGAACAATCTACCCCAGTGAGCAAAACAAAGACATTCCAACCACCTGAAGAAGGCCAAAACGTTGTGATAAATTTGGCAACAAAAATGAGGACAATAGTCCAAATAATGTAAATAGTATATATATATATATATATATATATATATATATATATATGCACACATAATAAATTAAGGCAGGTTTTGTTAAATAATTTTGACATGTTCTGTCTACTTATTATTGATAGGATCCTTTCATATTCACAGATAGATAATTTTTCATTAGTAATTTCAATTTACCTACTCACAAGGCTACATTTGAAATTCCAGATGAGCTGCTGGATTCTCTAATTTGAAATGCATATATTTCAGAAGCATATTTTCATTAAGGCAGGTGTTGTTCTATCTACTTATTCTCAATAAGATCTTTTCATATTTGCAGATAGTTAATTTTTCATTAGTAATTTCAATTTGCCTTCTCATGAGTCTACATAAACACTCTAAGTACAGACAGGCATAAATCTACCAAATAACATATTTGAGAAAAAATTTAAATAAAAGATTATATGAACATAGACGTGTTTCCATTTTGTGACCACTAAATAAGCACTGTGTATTAGAAATCTAAAAAGACCTGAATAGCACAATAGAAAGCAACAAAAACAAAGCTCATCAAAAATTAATCATAATTTCCAAAATGATTGTGTATTTTAATGGATTCCTAACTTGAGTTCTTTCTTTTCTAGCTCCTGTGATGCCTGTATCCATGACCATTTCTGTGGTTTTTGCTTTGAAACTATCAATAATGATGTGAATGGTGCCTGTCTTCCAATTTCCTTTGTATCAATGCATTCAGCTGATGTTGCATGTAATTTTACTACCCATCCACATTCATACTTCACCTGGGCTTATGATTATTGCCCGATTTCATTTTCCTGGGTTGCTATCGTTGGACTTTCTCTTTTCCTTGTCTTCTACGCGCAAAGTACGTATAGCCATTTTTTGTCCAGTTATTAATGTCTGCAATTAAATGTGTACAACTCTCAAAACTATTTTACAATGTTATTATTAATTTTTTACTAGTATTTAGTTTTATCTTAATTTTTTAGTGTTTTTTAAAACGACTTTATACAAGCCATCCACTCTACAGCAGGGAGTAGACAGCATGGCTAACTTTTCATCATTTCTACCCTTTGTCCTTAATACTAACTGACATAAATACAATCAGATGCATCATCACTATTATACAATAGATTTCCGTTAATCCACTTATTTAACCCTTTGAGCCATGCATTTCAGAACAATTTTAACCGTTTTCTGCCTGAGCTCCTCAGTCAAAATTTGCAAATAATTGGAATGTCATGTTTCACGGTAGATATAAAAATAGTTACAAGTGTTTACCCACTGTTCAACTGGTCACTGGGCATTAAGTCATTTTTTCTCAACCACTGTTCAACCAGTGGCTGGGCATTACATCATTTTTCTCTACCACCAGGTAAAGCTGTGGTCAGTGCTCAAAGGGTTAAGCCAAATCTTGGAAAAAACAAAACAAGTATATTTGTTATTAGATTGGTGCAAAAATAATGATGTAATAATGTCGTTTTTTGACGTATTTTTTAACGTCAAAAAACGACATAATTATGTCATTATTTTTGCACCAACCTAATATGATTTCTTTCACTTATTTGGGCCACCATTCTATTTAATTGCGGCAGCATATACCAACTGGCGTAACTTTTTAGCTGGTCATTACTGGCTCAACTGGAGCTTAGTCAACTGTAGTCATGCAGTGTTTGCTGTGAGCTGCCTTTTAGACTGTGTGCTATTACATGCTTCCTTTATTGTATACAAAATTCCAATCTCCTAAAAGTACAATAAAATATGTAAGCAAATGACATTATTTTATCCAAGAAGTTAATGAACATTGTCTGTTATTTTCTCAAGATACTTTACCTGGTTTTACTGACATTATAATCACTTAAGGTACATTCAATAAATTCTATAAACATCCATATATTAACAATGAATACATCTATGGATTAAATAATAGGACTTATATATGGAGAAAATCACAAAAAATGTTATTACTAAATTTACTTGCAAAAAAAAGAATTATTTTTATAATCCCAAATATATTCTGCTTTTAAATAATCCACAAAGGGTTGATAAACTGTAAAGAAAAAACACAGAAAATAAAACTAAACCCAAATCAAATCCTATTTTGTACCAATTAACCAGAATTCACTGTTTGATATCACACTTTGCTAACACAGGCCTGAGAGCTGTCCTACTCCTCTGTATCAGATGTTAGAAACTTTTCCAAATCTTTATTTGCAAAGCCAAGCCACAGTTAAGCATTATTCATTGAATACAATTAAAGACATTTATTAGAAATGCATTTTATTACAATGTTATTTGGTCTACTCTTCTTTTCTATCAGGTATGGGCCCTTTGCCATGGACCATTAATGCTGAAATCTATCCTCTTTGGGCCCGAAGCACAGGTAATGGGATTGGAGCTACCATTTGTTGGGTGTGCAACCTTATCATTTCAGTTACTTTCCTTTCACTGACTGAAGCCATTTACAGTTATGGTAAGTTAATGAATTTTTCATTTCATGTAGCACAATCAACTTAGGCTTAGCTAGCAGTTGAAAATCAATTACATTTGTACTGAGTTAGCTATTTCTCTTAGCCTCTATCCTAAAGAAATGTGTTTATCTCAATAAAGCTGGATGTATAAAAAAGGCAAAAGATAAAGATTTATTTATTTTGAAATGAAAAGAAAAGTAAAATAAATAGATCCAGTTTTGATAGGTGCCAATAAATGAACAAGCAAGATTTAAGCAAAAATAAACAAAATGAAACTGAATAAAAGAAAGGACTTATATCCAAATAAGGGAAGGTAAAGAAATTTGTACATGAAGGATTAAAAGAAATATCAGGCAGTGACTGAGTTTAGAACTAGGTCAATAGCCAAAATAATTTGCAATTCTTTGTCTGAAAATTCCCCATGAAAACAAGATGAAATTGCCTGAGAAGAGTTGGCATTTTGGCAGGTCCTATGCCATGCTATAGAAGGGATATTGTGTAAAGCAAATCATCTCTCAGCAGGAAACTGTAAGAGTCCAAAAAAGGATATTGCTCAATAGTATTCATGAAAGGGCTGCTCAATCTACAGCACTGTCAAAAGAAAATCCTTAGGATGTTAAAAGGAAAATGTCACTTTCCCATGAAATGTGCATTCCTTTAACCTAAGTTGAAAATAACCCTATTCTATCAGCAATATATTACCAATGAGTGACAAAATTTACTAAAAACAATATCTGTCTGAATTTCTGGGGTGAGGAGTTATTTACAGTATTTTATATTATTTATACTATTTATATGTGGACTATTGTCCCCATTTTTGTTGTTGCTATCACGTTTCAGCCATTGTGTATCCTGCCTTCATGAATTAAAAAATAATAGCTAAAAAAATGCATAACATATAATTGCTAGCCACTTGTATGCCTGCCTTCATGTTGCAGATGCTGGCTCAGACACATTTGTGTTTATTCAATACTCACAGTGCTCACCTATGGTTAAGGTTAGCAACTTTGCTGTGCAGATCTTAGCTACAGTTTCTGGGAGGGACACATCATTTAGCATGATTAATATTTTGAACAAGGCCAGTATGTTCAAACTCTTGGTAACAATGAATTGTAACTTTGTGCTAGCAACTGGTGTCATTCAGGCATCAGAATATTCTGACCCTCCCTATTAAATGCAATAAAAAAGTTCTGCTGCAATATCAAAATCTGCTGAGTCTAGGCTTATCTCATGTTATATTGTAATCCAGTGGTTCCCAACCAATTTTGGGCCATGGCCCACTTTGGTATTTCTAAAATTCTGGTGCCCTCCCCCCCTGTAATATTTAATTTTTATATATTCAAAATTTTATTGCAATTCATGTGAAGGAAGCAAACTGAATGCTCACACACGCTGACTGGCCAACAAAATATTGGCTCTTCCAGCAACATGCATCACACTCTCTTGTTTGTTGACCAAGACACATGAGTGTGGTGAGACGGGATATACCCTCTATGCCAATTGCACATGTACGTACATATACACAAAATATTTTTATATATGCATATTGTTTATGCATCGTATGTATTAACATGCATTAACATTAACACTCTCACTGAGACCCACTAGAAAACAATTCAATGTTAATAACTCATTCTTGAATTGCCCCTTTATTCTTTGGTATAGTAAGCTGAAGGGTGCACATCCTATGCATGCCCCACCAAAATATTATGGCGCCCCACATTGGGAATCATTGCTGTAATCTATCTAAAAATAAGAACACAGCACTTGTTTCTTTCCTAAAGATGGGAACATTCCCATTCTGGGCTGAAGTGTCACTCTGTGCATAAATAATCCTGTCATTTCTGACTGGTATGAAGCAACAATGAGAAATAATTTTAATTTAGTATTTTTCCTATTCTTTTTTAAAACTGTGCAGACACTGCCTTTAATTTTTGTGTTTCCTTTTTTGAATTGAAATACATTTTATAATAACTAATTGACTGAATATACCCAGTTTACCCAGTGGATGAGATAATTGCATATTGTGGTTCCAATTGTTATAACTTCTGTATGGTTGCAAAGGAAAGAACAAACAAGGACTAAAATTTCAACAGTGTATTGATCAATATTCAGAATATATACATAGTGAAGTGAAAGGGTGACAAAATTATTGATATGTGGTTCTTCAGTTGCCATTGGTAATGTTAAGTGTGAAGGTGTTGTTGGTAGGGCTGGATGCAGGTAGTGTGTTGGTTGACTAAGGTGACGGTTGGTGTCAAGAGAGAGGCCTGGAGTGGATTAGTGAAGCAGTGTAGATGCATTAGTGGGGTGTCATTGGTGGAGTTGATCCATCTATCTTCAGGGATGAAATTGATAGTAGTGAGGTGTGTGGATGAGCTGGCGGTTGGATGATGAGGTCAGTTTGTTGAGCCAAACTGCCTGTTGTTAGTAAGGCATAGCATTTTTATGTGTGATTTAACAGGTACAGTCTCCAAAAGTCATCATTTTATTATTTGGTGGCAACATTCATGATTGGTTACTGTATTTTAGATTTTTGTGGGGATTTGTTTTGTAGACTGGATGTTAAGGCCAGAGCCCCTGTGCAGAAGACAACATTTTTATTTTGGGGTTTTTCTTTCTTAGTGCTGACATCTATCATGTCTTGTGAAATGTATTTGTGAATCAGAAAGATATAGTGTTGAAGTAATATAATACCATCTATTAGGAATGACTGCAAAAATGACCCTTCCCCAAATTTATAGACAAATCATACAGATGCATGCTGAAATTTCTTCCTAGCTAATAAGATAGACTGTTTCTTGGTCTCATCTGCCATATTTTTGTTTTTCTTGTCTTAAAGTCTGTATGCTACAATCACTTGTCTGTATCACTTTTCTGTATCATGTTGGAAGCCAAAATTTCAATTTCTAATTTTCTTGACAAAACATCCCCTCCCCTGGAAAATTGGGGCAAGATAATCTTCTTATACCAATTTACCACTGTGCTAAGTTTATTAAATATTGACAAGTATTTGATATTATCATAATAAATAAATAATCATAATTAGTTGGCTCCAATATTGCAAGCTTAAAGAAGCTCATGCACATCTTTTATAAATTGATAGATTCCGGTGATAACATTGTCCTGGCATCTTGACTTCAGTCACTATAATTTTTGTCTACGATGAGGAGTTATCATTATTTACACTATTCAGACTATTGTCCTCATCTTTGTTGTTTTTATCACAATGTTTTGGCCATTGTGCCTGTCAATCTGGGAAACCTACAGGGATTTCTGAACTAAATAACCCCTTCATTTAATCCATGGAGGTAGAGTGGTTCTCATTTCATTGCTTGTGTTTAGGGATATCATCTAGTTCTTATTATACACTGCTCAACCCAGGGATTGAACTCACAACCACTATGTCACCAAATTCACAAACCAACACTTTTACCCAAGGCCATTGTCCCATCAGACAATTGCTGGAGTAAACTTCAAACATTCACTGCTGATTAGGCTGCCACTGCTTCTGGCTATCATGTTTTGGCTGTTGTTGCTGCAGCTGAAGACTTGTTGTCATTTGTCTTACTTTCTTTATTAGTGGCTTCCATATTATATTTATTTCTATGCTAAGCCTACTACCAAGGTCCTCACAATAGTAAAATTAGATTGGCAATTAGGTCTCATTGTTTTACTGTTGAAAAAGTTAAATGTAACTCTGTTCTATTCTAATAGTTTCTTTTGTAGCATGTCTCGCCTGTGAAAGTTTCTTCCAATGCCTTGTTTCTCTGCCAATTCCAATATTCAAAAATTTAGATGCAATCTAAATCACCATCTTCTGTCTTCCTGAAACCTACTCTTTTATTGTCTTTTCTCCTCACTAAAGTTTTCTCATTCTCTTTCACTCTCAGTAGCACCTTGCATCTTAGTGGCATTATCTTTGGGGTAACATGATTACAAAACAAACAAAAAAATACTGCAGCAATTTATTATTTGGATTGTAAAAGTGAAAACAGCGATTAAAAAAAAAAAAAAAAAAAAAAAAAAAAAAAAGAATTCAGTTCTTATAATGTCAAAATCAGTAAAAAAGGAAAGAAATTCAAATATCTGAGAAGTATTTTAGCAGTTGGCAGAAAATAAAAAGATGGCATCCAAATCAAAAATAAAGTATTAAGAAACAGGAAATTTTTATTATAAACAAATAAGTGTGGGACTGTTATGTAATATAAATCTTCCTATATTGTGGTGAATGCTAGTCAATTTCCTCACAGATGATGTGGAGACTTGAAGCAAAAGAGATCAGATATATAATTCAATGGAAAAATGCTGAGAATACTATGGACAGGGCATGTGACTAACAAGAAAGTTTTAAGAAGAATGGAACAAAAAGGACGCTTGTACTTAGTATGAGAAAGAGATGGTTGAAACTTCTGGGACATGAAGAAAGGGGACTTGGAAAAATTGCCATTTGCAGGACATAGTGAAGATAAAAAGGGCAGAGTTAAACAGTAAGTAACCTACTTAACAAGCTTGTGGAAATGGATGGCAGAACAGGGAGTGGGAGAAATATTAAAATGCAAATATTACCAAAAGCTACAAAGAATAGAAAGTTGTGAACAGCCATGACCACCCACATTCTGATGAGACAGGGTACCAAGTTGCATACTAATGCTTAAAAATGAATATTTCATTGCAATGAATAAGATGGCTTTAAGAGAAATAACAACTTTGCATTATAATGAATAAAAATGACATCATAATAACTAAAAACATTGCTTTACAATGATTACAACCACTGCTTATAATGAATAACATTGTTTTCTCTTTCATTTTTGGTGTGATATGTCCTTTCAGGATATAGGAGATCATGGCTCTACACAAATTGTTTTTTTTTTGTTGCTCTAAGTAATTCTTGCTTTTTTATTACTGCTTTTTGTCTTTGTAGTCCTTGTTCCACTATCCATTTACTAAAATTCATCAAGTAGGTTATTCACTGTCTCCCTGTTTCTTTTATCTTCAATGCAGTTTATAAGTCTTAAATTCTCCAAGCTTGAATTTCTCCTGTGTCTTTCTGACTGTTAGCAGCAGTTTTTTTTAACTTGTATTCTTCTTAAAACTTCTTCATTTGTCACTGATATGTCCCAGAAAGGGATATATTTGTTCGAAGTAGCAAAGTGGTTGTTGACTACTATAACCAGGAGGGCAATCTAGCAGGTAACTGTAAAAGACTGGACCTCGTCGTAGTGGTAGGCAATAGGCGTAGGCAATAGGTGAGGACAATAGGCGTAGCCAATAGGTGTCGTCCTGTACCTCCACATCAGTCTGTATTTATGGCTGACACCAGCCAATCATATTACTGTGAGGGGGGACCAGGTGTATGCATATTCATTACATCAGTCACATAATCTGTCCATGTTATTCTTAACATTCTATCCAGATAATTAAATTTCTAAATCTGATTTATTTTGATATCTCTAATATGTAACTTGTGTCCCGGGCTATCTTTTTTGCTAACAACTATATTTTCTATCTTTATACAGTTAATGGTTAGTCCTTTCTTCTAGCTTTCTTCAGCTACCTTGTCTAAAGCTCTTTCTGTTTTCTCCCTGAATCTGCCATCCACACAGTGTCAGTTGCATGTATTGTTATTGCTATTGTAATATGTAAATGTAAGAGTGGGAACATTTGCATATGGACAAGTGACACTATATAAACCTGAATAGTCATGAGGGAAGAAGAATTTGTCAGAAGAAGTTGTTAGTGACTTGCGGATACAACTATTAAAGATTGTGACAATTATAAATCTTAGAAAGTCTTCTGATTGTCTTAGTATCATCACACACTGTACAAGTTACATAAATTCAGTGAGAAAACACATTCTTGTCAAACACCTTTCTATTTTTGTGTATTCACTAAACACATTCTTTCTTTATATTTTCACCATTTGTTATCAATAGATTTTCACTGATTATTTGAATTTTATTTTCCATGTAAATCAAACTTTCTTAACATTTCAAAGAGTTCTTCACATGATACTTTACCAAATGCCTTTGTGTAAAACATTGGTTATCAATCTTACTGCACTTCTATTCATCACTTTAATGACATTGCTGTACAATTAATAATGATAATCAGTCTACATACTGAGAGTGCCTTGGTCTGTACTAAATGTTCACTAGTATGGCTGATCATTTTTTTTGTTTTTTACATTAAATTTCATCCAGTACAATGCTCACATACCACTCAAGACAGATGGTTACTGAATGAGGAGTTGTAATTTGAATGAGGTAGAAGGAAGTGAAGATTATGATTATAATGGACAGGGATAGGTATTATTGGAGTATTAAGATTGATTCTCCCTAATACAAAATTTGACATTAAATATTCTAAGAATTGACATGTAAAATTAAAAATCAACCAACTGAATCTAACATGCTATACAGTAACAATATGCAGTGCTACTGAAAGTTTTGTGTTATTTGACTGTAAAGAAGAATGTCTTACATGAAATTTCCACTGTCTTTTTCAAAATAGCCATTTGTCTGTTGCTTGAACCCTGAATTCTTAAAGGTATTTATTCACCAAGGAGACTGTCAAATTCCCTGAACGTTTTGTAGCCTAATTGTGACAATAAACATGACTTAAAAGTGCTAAGTTTCTTTTTACTCTAATATTTGCAACTACTTTTCATCCTCCTGATTGTCAATGAATTTCATTTTTCTTATTTTTCTTCTTTGTAGGAGTTTTCTACATCATGTCTATTATGGCCATCACAGGTTCTGTCTTCTGCTATTTTCTGCTACCAGAAACGAAAGGAAAAACGCTTGAAGTTATTGAAATGTTGTTCATGCCGAAAAGCCAAACAAAATCCAAAGAAAATGAAGAGGAAATAAATAAGATTGAACCCTAAGAACAAAATAAGAAATGTTAGTTTTATTTGTGTATAATCAGAGGGCAATCATTAACATTTGTGCATCCCCAAAAACCGATGTGTCAAATGGACAGTTTTTTTCATTGACATCACTAATATTTTAACCACATCCCATCCTTGGCAAGGTTTGTTGTTTTAAAAAGTGATAATTAGAATTGTAATAAAACTTAAACATATGATAAATGTGAATTTATTCATATTTTTTGTTCTTGAGAATTTACAACAAAAATATTAAACATTGTTTATTAGATTGTTTATTTACAAGAATAATTTTATATTTCCAACATTCTAAAAACTAATACAATTGTATTAAAACAAATGCAATGCAATATTTATCATTTACTAATTTCTAAAGAAATAAATATGAAAACAATTTTTATTCATAAATTTATAAACATTTACTAAATTATTAAAATATATGAACCAACTACAAAGAAATCCTTATTACTTACCATTTTCTAAAGTTCAAACTAATTGATAACTAGCCAACGTTTAGCCAACTGGAATATAACAACTTTAAGTAGAAGCTTATGAGTTGTTGTTATAATTACAGTTGGCCAAACATTGACTATTTCAGCTTTAGCACTGAAAAAGTTTATTTTATTATAGTTGAGGTTTACAAGTGAAAGGGGAGATGGGATGTTCTTATTTATTTACCATTCCAATAAACGATATAATAAATAAATAGTGTAAATAGACAATGTAATAAATAAATAGTGTTTATTTTTGTTGTAAATTGTCAAGAACAAAGAAAATGTATAAATTCATATGTTTAGGCTTTATTATAATTCTAATCATCCTTTTTTTTTTTTAAACAATAAACATTACCAAGAGAGTGAAGCTAGTTAAAATAATAGCAGTGTCAAAGAAAAAAACAGTCCTGTTAATACACTTTTTTTTTTCTTTTTTTTTTTTTGTCGGCTCAAAGGTTAAAGAACACCAATCAGAGAACCTGGTTAATTTGTGGTGAAGAGTAACATCAAAGCAAAAGATTATCTCCAGGAAACAACTTTAAAATATATTTACAATTAAATAAGAGAAAAACATCATAACAATTATTAGTATTATTAGTCTTTCCTTATCATTTTAGTATCATTGTATACTTTTATTTTAAATATTCATAAACAATTTTTAAAATTTTACATTCCAGGAAGAATATTTAGTTTATAAGTCAGGAGAAAAGCAGAAAACAATTTATTTTTAGATATTGAAATGTTGATATATTAGAAGTGAAAAGTCCTCCCGGAGATTAACAAATTTAGATCAATAAAAATATACAATTATCAAATTGCTTTTTTTATAAATCGATTCAGATTATTCAATTATTTTTAATTTATTTTATTATTATGGTAGATTCTGGTTAATTGGGAAAACCAGGGACAGAGCAGTTGAGCCTAATTAAGTGACAGCATATAACCAATTTATATACTTACAAACACATAAACTATGGTGGTTGTTAGGAAGCAACTACAGTGAAACTAATAATAAAAAGTGTTCAATACAAAGCAGTGTGTGTGTGTGTGGTTATATAATTGCAATAAAAGTATAAAATAAAAAGTAGAAAGGTGAAACTTAAGTAGCTTTGGTTCTACTTTTTGTTCTATACTTTTATTGCAATTATACACACACACACAAAGAAAGGCTGCTGAAAAATTATTTAAAAAATCTGACCAAATCATAGATTTTTTGTTAATAATCTCTTCTTGATTAGGTTAGGAGCTTTTCTGCACCCTTTATATATTCAAAAGAAACCCAGATATTTGGTAAGACATTGGAAAGTGGATTTATTCAGGAACCCACTGTGTGTATATATGTGTATGAGTGTATTGATATGAAATTTTTCCTGTATAGTGTTCAGTCTAAGGGAGAAATTCTGTGTTAAATACTTTCGCAGAGAATGATGTTATATCTAAAAATATTTGTCAAATGAATGCTTTTTCCATCATTAGACTACTGACATACTGATCTCTTTCTCTGTGTGTGTGTATGTGTGTGTGTGTTTACAGTGTGGCACAAAATTATCCATACATTAAAATCAATTTCATTTAAAATAATTAATTTTTCAAATATTGAAAAACACGTATGTTTTAAAATTTAGATTAATATCTTGGGCTTTGAATATATACTCATAATCCAGTTCAGGAACATTTTATTCAATATGGTAACATGAACATAAAAATAAATAGGCAAGACCAAAATGATCCATATCTCCAGCTAATAGTCAATAGGATAGCCTTTCTGTTCAATAACTTGATAAATAAATGTTTTCTAAAGTTTTTAATGACTCTACTACAAATTTCCTTCAGCATATTGTTCCATTCTTTGAAAGTAAGCAGTTCTAACTCTAAATTTAAAGGTTGTCTTGAATCAGCACCCACAAATTCTCTAATGGAGTCCTGACACGTTGCAGGTCACGATAAGACATTGATTTTATTTTTGAGCCAATTTTTAATCAGTACAATTGTTTAGCTTATTATCATGCTGAAAAGTAGAATGATGTCTTCCCAAAAAAGGTACCTGACAGAAACTTCCAGATTTCCCTTTTAAATACCATGGTACTTTTCTTTCTTCATGGTTCTGATGATTTTAGGCAATGACCCAAAATACCCCCATCCAAAATATAGGATTGCTACTCATATAGGGATATGTTCTGAGGATTCATGGCTTCTCTTTTCCTCCTCACTTACTCTGTCTGATTCAGACTAAACAATTCAATCTTAGTCTCATCACTCCATACAACTGAATTCTAAAAATAAATATAATTTTTTAAGTAGGCTCATACAAATTCCAGTTGAGCCTTACAATGATGACTTTTGATCAAAGGTGTTTTTCTTGGACAAACTACTGAGACTATGTTTACTGTGCACCTTGCTTGCCATGCAAAGATGCATAATTACTCCATTGACGAATCAAAAATGATAGCACAACCTTAAATTTCTTGTACCCACAGACAATCTTTCAGTCTTAGAACTTAGACTTATGGTCCCTTCCAAGAACAGTTTTTGCCAAACAATATTTTTTACATGATATAATGTACAGTCAAGTTGGGTGCTAAAAACTGCTTAGTTGTCACTCCAAAACTCATCCTGAATTCTAACCATTCACAATTTATTGTTTTAAATCCACAGATAACTTTATCCTTCACTATGTTGTTCTTGATACTTAACTTGAAATGAAAAATATGCCTGTTCATTGCAGTAAACTTAAGTTCTTTTGAAAATCTACAATTTACAGATACAACCTGATAGACTACCTCATCATAACATGATATAAATATTATATATTTTATGTATTTCATACATAAATATAATAATTTTCTGGTGTGTGAATAGATTTGTTCTTGGCATTTTTCTAATAATCTGTTTATAATGCTATTGTTTTGAAACAAAAAATGTTTCTGAAATATATTATGAATATTTATTTGATTCCTAAAAACATGATTATATATATATATATATATATATATATATATATATATATATAAAATCTGTTTCAATATTTAAAAAGTAAATTATATCATTTTAAATAAAATTTATTGTACAGTAGGGATAATTTTGTCCCTTGTGTTTGTGTGTGTGTGTCATATATATATATATATATATAAATGAACACTTGATTAAAAAGAGAACAGAAGTTTTTGTTTATTCTTTATTTATTTTCTTTTTCAATATTTCTAATGATTTTTCTGATTTTCCAGTTTGTATTTGTAAATATGGTTAAGCACTTTTGGCTATAGCTGAAAGTGCTTAGGCATGGGAAAATATATTCTCAAATACAAACTGGAAGACAGAAGTGATTAGAAGTATCAACAAGGAACTTTCATTCATTTTTAATCAAACATGCATAAATGAAAATTTTCTGACCAAATACACTATACATATATATATAATGTCTGATTAATTGAGACGACAACAGCAACAGACCAATTTGTTTGACTCACTTATTTTATAACTTCATTCCATACAACAAACAATTTAAATTCATGCATTCTTAGTTTCACTTAATGTACATAAAGAGTATAAAATCTTTCAGAAAAAGTCTTTGAAATATTTTATTTTTTTCATATACATTTAATCACATAATGAATTACTGTTTTATTTAATATTTGTTGACATCTGAGGACTTTATCATGTGCAGTTTGCTGTAATCTCTTGAGTGACTACGTGTAAACAAAATTAATGCTGATATCTTCTGAAAACAACAACAGACTACTTTCATAATCTTCTTTCATCAAATTGACACATGTTTCATTGCTTCCTCTTTAATCAGATGTTTTTTTTTTTTTTGGGTGTGGGGGGGATTTTGCATACAGTGAATGACATGCATAATAGTACCTATACTCTTAAAGATTTATTCACAGTAGATACTGTTTGTCTGAACTGTAAGTCAGAAATGAGCAACCAAAAACCACTTTGGTTTATTCATGCTTGCCAATGGTTTGGTGGTCCAAATAAGTAAAAGAAGGTAATTATTACAAATAATTCATTATGGTTTTCAAGATTTGGCTCAAATAGGCTCAAATAGGTCCTTGTTAACCGGTGACCCAGTTAACAGGAATCCATCATATTTATAAATCTTAAAGGGTTTTTCTTTGTTCATTCTTAGTCATTTCAGTTTTTGCATAAAAGCATAAAAATGGATGCATGACATTTTTTTAAATTTGGAAAAGGGTAGATTATGCTAGCTCTTCGAAATGTAAATTATATCTACTTAGTAATTTTTCTGCTTCATTAGTTATTTCTTAATGATTTTCTTCTTAGCCACAAAAAATCAAATAACACTTTCATTTTCTTTTTCATGTCACAGAAATATTTCTCTTTTTACTTTTATCCATTATTTTTTTATAACAAGATACTCAGTGCTTCAAGAATTAAATTTTCCTTATTGGTATTGATCCATGGTTCCATGAAAATTTCACTTACAAAATTCCAACAAATGGTAATCAGGTACTGAGAATAAAATGTCAGTTTAGATTTTAATCTTTATTTTAAATGTTTTCCTTCAAACATTTCAATCAAATCTATACAACTATATACATAATATGCGAATTAGTTTAAAAAATTGAGAAACTGAAGTTATAATTGATTAATATTACAAGCATTAATTTTTTAGAGAAATTACAGTGTACCTGTACCTTTTAAGTGATCTGCGAAATGTTTGAATCTATCATTTCAAATTCTGTTATATTTTTTATTTTTATGTTTGGATAGTAGTTCTTTCCTCATCAAATGTGGTTTAAATCAAGGCTTCTTTTTGTAATGGGCTGCATAGTTTCCATAAATTTGGATGTATACGTATTAAAGATAGTTTTCTATTTGAGTTATTATCATTTGCTAATCTTGGTTGGCCAGAAATTAACAGGCATAGCAGGACCTTACATAATATTGGAAGAACATTTTTTTTTTTTTTTACACTGGTATATTAACCACATGATATACATTTTAAGTTTAAATTATGAAGTGAATATAGTACATTAATGACACTTAATATATAACTAAAACTTACTCAAAATGTTATAATTTATCATATATTAAACACATGCTTAATATGACCTATGTCTACCTACAGATTTAAATATAATAAAAAAAATAGATTTTGACATTAAATAACCCAACAGATGATAAATACACTAAATACACTAACCAACAATTTCCTTAATTTGGCCCTTATAGATAGAAAAAAAGCAAATAGAATATTGGAAAGAAAACAAAAAAACAGACCACTAAAAAATAGCAAATAGAAAAACTTGGGTGAAACTTTACTGTACAGAATTTACTGGGTGAATTTTTCATGGATCAAATTCTCTGCACATCTAATTTATAAAGAACAGTTGTTTTATCTTGTTTGACTTAAGTTTTTATTTTTTACTGTTTCCATATTCACTATTCTTTATTTCCTATTTACCCAGAAATAAACATCTATTTTATTACATAAACAAAGGCAGGCTGTCTGTTATTATCAGATTTAAACCTGAAGATATTCAGTTTGAAACCTATTTGACTGAATATATGTTTTAAAGTCAGTAAGATTAGCTACACACATAACTTGGACAAGAGATTGTAATGTTACTTTCTAATTCAGGATAAAAAGCAATGAAAAAAAGATTTTGTTTGTCTCTTGCTAGAACTAATTGCTTTGTTTTTTTTTCTTAATGAACGTCTAAGTTGGAGTAGTTGAAAAAGGTTTCCCAGTAAGTGTGTATTTAATGTGAGACCACATATTTTCTATAGGGTTCAATTCTGGACTTTCACCAGGCCAAGACATATATTTCTCCTGTAACATTTATATGTGTAAACATAATACTCAGTACAGCTAATAATAAACTTTAATACTAATACATTATAATAATCTATTCTATGTGACTATATATCTTTATCAATCACACATCTTTATTCCATTATTATAATTATCATCATTACTCAATATCAATAAGCAAATATACTTTATTGTAACAACATAATATATTATTAGTAAGTAAACAATCAGGTTACTAATATATTACTTTTCAACAAAAGTATTAATTGTATAAATAAATTGTTTCAATTACTCATGCAGAAAATATTACAAATGTAATTGGGAAATTACTTCAATATTACCGTCATTTTATATTAGTACAGGTAACCCAGTTCACTATGTAATTTGCCATAACTAATATGAGATTTCTTTGAGTATAATCTGTTAAATTTAACATAGAATACATGTTCTTTGAGTTTTACATTTATTTATTAGTTGAATTTTGATCTGAAGTCTTCAATGTATAATTTTTGAGCTATAGGATCACCACTGAATTAAAGAGGGTTACATTGAAAAAGAAATATTATTTGTTGTATAAAATAAAATGTTTGTTTCATCATCAGGCTACAGATTTACTCACTTACATATGTATATACAGCAATTTTTCATGTATAAATATACATATTTTCTATTCAGATTTGTAAAAAAAAAAGCAAAACAAAAATAGCTTCAATTTTTCATTGCCATTTTGTACCTGTTAAGAATTCAGTACTACTGTACAATTTCATTCAACAATTGGTACTTAAACTTCTAAAATATATGAGAAACAATTCATTTCTCATTCCCAAAAAATATTGGAATTTTTACAGGTGAATCACTAGATGAATCAGAAAAATATTCATTTGAAGAAAAAAAGTTAATTTCAATTGATTTATCTTTAAAAAGTTCTTTCCCTTGTTATATCTATAAAATTAATATGGATATACTTTTGTTTAACTAAATTCACTTAAGCAATTTGAAGTTCGATTTTCTTGCAAAAAGTATTTTAAAAAATAACAGAAAAAGCGATTTTCTTTCAAAATTGTAATAATTCTTGGTCCACAGCCCTTACCAGATTGTTCCAAAAAGCTACAGTCTGTACTAGATTGTTCCAAAAAGCTACATTTTATTATAAGAATTCATAATCATTTTATCAAATCAGCATTGCTTTCTTTTAGACATTTTTACATTCCTGTTACTTTAATATTTTATTCACTCTGTTTTTCCTATCTGGATTGAATGACTGCATGGGTTGATGTAATGAGATAATATTCATTAATTTTGGCTCATTTGCTAAATATCTGGAAAACCCATAGCTTGAAAATTCATGCTAAATCAGGTTTATAGACATGTGATTTAACAGACTCTTTACTCTAAGATATACTGGGTGAGACAGAAGCAACAGCAAAGTCAGTAACAATGTAATAGAATAAGAGGAAGTAAACATTTATTATAAAAAAATAAAATAATAGTTTTTAACCATCGAACGCATAATCATCTAAGTACTTCAATGTTGTGAAATGGTTAGCAAGCTTGTCTCACTAGATCAATTACAATTAAGGAGTGTGTTTGATTCTCACTAGTTGCTCTATACTTTCGGCTTGTGCTACATCTAAGATATGCTTAGAAAATCTATGAGCACCTTGATGCAGTGTAATGGTTAGCAAGCTTGCCTCATTAGATCAATTATGACTGAATAGTGAGTTTGATCCTCACTGGGTGCCCTGTACTATCAGCCTTGTGCCACATCTAAGATATGCCTAGAAAAATCACCATGCTACTCATAATCATCAATCCATATTGGAAAATAATAAAAATAATTTTTTTTTAACTGAAAAACTTTAATTACAACATTGATAATGCTGACTATTTGTATCAATAAACTTAACTCATTTTGTTATTTTATTTTTTTACAGAGTAATACTTCTAATAACCCAAAGGGTTAGCTGAAATTTAAAAAAAAAACAAAACAATTGTATTATTGGCAACCCTTTTTAATATTATTGACTTATTTTACTTCTGTTCCACCCTATTGGGGTATACCAAAAGTATCTTCATTTATTTTTTAATCTCCTGTATATATTTTGAGATTGTGTAATATTTTACATATGGTATGTTTGGATGATCCAAGATCTTCTGAAGGATTCTCTACTATTTTGCCATTTTAAAGCATCAAAATCAGCAACTGATGGCCATCCATTTCTAAGCTGTACTTCAAGAGACAAGTCACCGACCTTAAAATATTTAAGCCAATTTTGAGCACTAAAGTCAGATACTGTTTCATTTCCCTCCATTTCTCAAATTTTGCGAGCAGGTTCAGTGGCTTTGAGGACCAGTTTAAAATAATCTTTTCAGAATTACCAGAATATCAATATGCCATTTTAATATGTGAAACAAAAGCTATGGCTGAATAGTATACATACACACACATATATATACTGAATATCCAAGATAGAGCATGTGTAAATATGTTTGCTCACATGGCCATATATATATATATATATATATATATATATATATATATATTAGGTTGGTTCAAAAATAATGTCGGTTTTTGACTTTAAAAAATACGTCAAAAAACGTCATTATTTTTGCACCAACCTTATATATATATATATATATATATATATATTGCTGGCTTGTAAAGTCAACTTCATTACCACAATAGAAACATTCCACCCAAGGATAACACTGAACCTTTGTTACATTTGTCAATTTATTGCCAAAATAAATGCAAGTCTTTATGGAGCCATATAAGAGCTCACACAAAGGCAAGCAATTCATTTAAGAAAGTGATCAAAACAATCATATATATATATATATATATATATATATATATATATATATATATATATATATATATATATATATATAATATGGGGGTGTCATAGATTGTCTTTAGATGTGAACATGAGATAAGCTTAAAGGTCTGTAAAGAATAAAAATATATTTGCTACGTCCTAATAAAAATGGCTAACGTTTACAAGTTGTAGATTATAAATTTTTATTTTCTTGTTCTGCCAAATTATTTTCTTAATTAGAAAGTACTACTGGATATGAAAACTGTATTTTCTAAATCATCCCCGAAAATTATTTGTTTATAACTTTTCTTGATATATTTCAATTTCAGTTAAACTATTTTTTAATATAATTATTTAGAAAATCAAAATTTCCATAAAAAATTAAATGGAACCTTTTCTTTCCATTAGTGTTGTTTATAGTTTTACATGGCAACATATTCTATACAAATCTTTATAGTAGAAAAATTCCTATAAGATACATAGGTGATTTTTTTGTTCTCTCCATAGTTTTACATCAGAGAAAAATTTTTATATTGATTATATTTTTCTTGAACATTTTCTTTGTTTTTATTTTCTAAGAAAAAAGAAGAATTATTTAGTAAAAAAGATTTATTCAAATATATTGTTGGAATTTATACTTCTAGGTTTTATTAAAAACATGAAAAACCTTCAACTTATTTCAAATTTTACAGCACAAAAATGTCTGCTCATTCTAATCTGAAGTTCTGAGGTTAGATGCTTTCAACATTTCATATATTATTTGTACATGCATCTTTCTTTATCATATCATATTTTGGCCAGTATGTTTTTCAGCTTTCCTCAGGTGTACATTGCATTTGGCAATTGCTAGATATCATTTAACATTTTCTTATTATTGACTTAAAAAAAAAGAGTACAACTCTGGTATTTGGTTCTATGTTTAGTTATGTACTTTTTGGAAAGAAGAAAAAAAATTTTTTTCTAAGAAAATTAGTAACATTTGACTTTGTTAAACTTAATAGCTGAGATCTTTAGAGTGGCAGATGCAATGCAACATATACCCGAGTGAAGCTAAAGTACACATAAAATCAATTTATTGTAATAAAAACAATACACAAGATGATATGTAACTGAATAACATGTAAGATAAAGTGTGTGCACTGCTGACCTGAAATATGTCTATAGTTTTACATGGGAGGATGTCATACAAATATATATATCAAACTAATAGTGGGTAATTGAATGACAAAATGGAAAAACTCCTATGAAACATGGTATGTGGGAGATTTTGGGGGAGTGGGGTGGGATGATTATATATATATATATATATATATATATATATATATATATATTTACATCAGGGAAAATTTTTCATATTGTTTATATTTTTCTTTATAATAACTTGATACCAGTTTTTACTTTTAAATTTGTTTCTTTTAAATTTGGTCTAATTTTTTCTCTTTTTAAATTTGATTTGAATTTTTTTGGTCAACTGTGTCAACAGCTTTCATTTTTAAAAACTTTCCAATTGAAGTTTTTGTTCTTGTATGCATTGGAAAATTGTAAATTTTGTTTTAGTTTTATTTTTTTTTTACACAACTACAGAACAAATTTAAGAAGTCCAATTTTGAAAAATCATGCATCAATTTTGTTAGGATTTGGAATTTATATTGATTCATGATCAGTTTAAAGGATGTTGAATGAATATGACTTTTAATGATTTTTGTGATCATCTTTAGCTTGGAAATACTTACCTTCAAAGATGAAATACATGTAAAATGTGTTTGTTCTTGAATTCTGATAATCACTTCAGTTAACAATAAAATGATGACTAAATGAATGTTAATGCAATATTAATATTCAAATATCTCATGGAATATAATTTTTAATTCATTAATTATGCACATATTAATAATGGTATAATATTTATAAAATTGATTTTTCTTTTGAATATTTTGATTAGGATATTCTGGGATCAGCATCTACTGATTTGCCTTAATCATTCTAGCTTTTGTATAGCAATATAAAAATTAATTAAAGTAAATTATTTGTAACTTCAATGTTTATATATATATATATATATATATATATATAGAATGTATGTGTATATATATAATGAGAAATAAGAATAAGCAACACCCAAAAGAGTCTGCTTAAGATTGCACACAGGAAAAAGAGAGTGCTCAATTCTATAATAAATGAAGGCAGAGCTTTAATATATTTTAATTCAAATTTCAACTGGGCAGTGACTGACCATGACTCCTAGTTTCATACAATTGTATGCAGCCATAAGGCATCCTGATGATTGCTTGAAAGCATATGAAACTGGCAGTCATGGCCGGTCTCTGCCCACTTGAAATTTGACATTATATATATATATATATATATATACACATACATACATACACACACACACTTTAAAACATTTTGATGTATTTTTCAAAATTATTCTTATTTTTCTTGACTGCAGTTTCATTCTTTTTAATACTTGTTAAATATTTTTTATTTTTATTATACATTTATGTAATTGAGTTTTTTCTTTTTTAAAAAAAATTTTTATATACTTTTTCAAATTTTGTTTGTCTTGTTATACTATTAACTTGAAAATGAAAAATAGTAAAACAATTTATTTTTTTGCTGTACCACTGAAAATTCTTTATTTACAGCCAAACACACAACTCTTGAAAAGTGTCATCATATAAGTATTTATTTGCCTATTACCTCTGACAATTTCAGAATAATTTGTCTAATGATTTCTCAGTACTGAGTTTTAAGAATTGTTTTTAAATTTATCCCCCTCCCATCACCTTAGCTTATTTTATCTCTAAAAGCTACTATTATACATTTTAAACATAATAAACATTATCTCTCAGTAGTAAGATCTTTTCCCTTATAAAAGATATTTACAAAATTTTCATAGCTTATGAAACAAAAATCTCTAATGTTGGTAACCCTTATTGAATCTAGACCTTTATAAAGGAGACCAGCTATTTAATTTCAAAAGATTTTCACAAGTATTTAACCCCTAAACAAATGATGCCAGACTTTTTTTATATTTTACTATTTTCAAAGCATGACAAGTTAACTCATAAATTAACTTTACATCTTGAACTGAACTAAAAATACTTGGGAATCCTTTTACATTTTGGAGCAACAATTGAACTTCTTACACCTGGCAGCACCAATTTTGCAAGATATATGGTAATAGCTAAAAGTTACAATCTTAGCTATTACTCAGCTAAATGTGTATTTTTTTAATGCCATAATTTCAGGATGATAATAGCTATCCACAAATTCATTTTCTTATTTGTTTATTGCTGTCTTCTTGGGAAATATAGTGGAATTGTCTCATTACCTTCTCCATTGTTAGTAATTCAGAATTTTTTAATGTTATGAAGTGGAAAAAATTATTTTCCATTTGCTAGCAAAGATGTTAGTTATCTCTATCTATAAAAGGCAGCATGTGTGTGTGTGTGTGTGTGTAACGAATGCACGGCCGCAATTTTCAACGGATTTGCACCAAAATTTACATGCACATGCTCCAAGTTAGTGGGAAGGCTAAGACTGACTTTGCATTTCCCAACTACCATCAATAGTGGAAATAATCAATTTTTTCATGCTTCTATGGCACTTTTCATGTAGTTTGCAGCCATTTTCTACTGGCCAGAGTGAGAGCCTATAGCTGGCTGCCATGAATAGGCAGGAAGATTCTATTGGCCAGTGTGAGAGCCAACAGCTGACTGACACGAATGCATGCTAACTAGCATGCTAGCATGCAAAAGAAATCGGTAGCTGCATTCGTCACAAGTGGGAAAAATTTAAATCTGCATGGCACTTTACTCCGATTGGCTCATTCGCTTGCTTAAACACAACGTTGATTCTGATTCCGCAAAACTGGGATGGGTGTGAAAAAGTATTTGTTGTTAACATTCTTTTTTCATTCGGTTTTTCCAGTTACGGGTCCTTTTTTAAAGCTGATCGTTTTGTGTTCATTTTGTTTAGTTCTTTTTTGTAACAGATTTAATGTTTAGTATAGAGCTTAGAAAAAATTCGCAGTGTGAGATAGGAAAGAAGTAATTCATGTGGCAACATCAGCACGGCAAAGGGCACTCTTTTAAAGGCAAGGAAGGGTAAAAATATTTTAAGTAAAGTGATAGCAATTGCTGTATGAGTCATATGATTTTTGAATCAAGCGCGGGCAACACCGGGCCATGCTGCTAGTATATAATATTAAAGTGATAGACATAAAATAGGTACATCACTTCAAACTTCATTGAACATTTTTTATTTTAAAATATTTTCAATGCAGTTTAAAATTTTGAAAAATAAAAACAATTTTAAAATCATATATATAAATATGGTGTTTATGGTAATATATATATATATATATATATATATATATATATTAGGTTGGTGCAAAAATAATGACGTAATAATGTCGTTTTTTGACATTACAAAATACGTCAAAAAACGACATTATTACGTCATTATTTTTGCACCAACCTAATATATATATATATATATATATATATATATAAATTGAAGGTATTTTTTATCTGAAATTATTTCTTATTACTATAAATGTTATTTTTAAAAACAGGAATTGCAACTTAAACATGTGTATCCATTAAAAATAATGTTTAAGAAATAATGTTGGATAAAAAAATCCATTAAAAATGTTGTTTAAGTTTCAGGTAAAAAACTAAAGCTATCTGATATAGATTTGTAGAAGTCCCAATAAGAAGTGTGCTTTCCTTAAATAGGTATTTTTTCAAACCTTACTCTTTCAGGTTAGTCTCCATGACCAAATTGGTTGTGGTGCACTTTGGCTAAAAAATACGTTTTCTCTGTTGGAAAAAAGAGTTACAGGTTCGATTCATATTGGAATCTTTTCTTTAGGACTCCACAATCTTGATCAGTTGTTATTAATTTCTCTGTTTTAAAAAAATAAAATGAAACAGAATAGGGATAGCAAGTGAAACACGTATGACTAAAAATAATATTTATAGCAATAAGAAATATATATTGAAGTTGGTATAAAATGCCCATTTTCACAAATAACAATTGCTGACTACCTGATGTGAGAATTTATTTAGAAATATAAATGATTTTATGCAACAGTTTTCTACCAGAAGTGAAATCTTGTAAATTATGGATTGTCCTGCATATTTAGAGGTTTCTATAGACTGGACACATTATATCGTTGCAGTGCCCAAATTATCATGTAGGGAATGTTTTCATTATTCTTATATTAGATACTGATATTCATAATTTATAAAAACCCCAAAAATACTCCAAAATTAATTAAGTGAAAAGAAAAAATTCAATAAGGGGTTAAAGGCAATGTCTTGGTTCTCAAAATTTATCTGCTAATGGTTTATGATTGAAATAAATATATCCTATTTTTATTTCTGACTTAGAAAATGTAGAATAGAAAGAAGTATATTTTCTCTATATTAAATTACTCTTGCTTGTAATTACTGTCTTTCATAGGAATAACTTTGTATTCCATTCTAAATAATATTTCATATTTGTACATTGCAGTGTAAAATAATTATCCAAGGTCTACATATCAGTTTTTCTAGTATTTTCAAATTGTCCATTTGAATTTGAAAGAGATAACTTAGGTCTGATAAATCTTTTTCAATGCTAATTTCTTAGGTAAAAATATAAAAAAATAACAAAATAATATAAAAAAAATACAGAATTACACCCCCCACCTGCATGCATACAAAATAATATTAAAGTAGGTACACTACACATTTCATTATTTTAATTGTGGAAACCTGTACATTTAGAAATTTCTTTGTTAGACATTATATTTTTCAATTATTAAGACATAATTATTGAAGAACAATAATTCAGAATTGTCCAGAAATTTAAAAAACACTATTTTTAAATAAATGACAATTAATCTTTAAAATAAAAATTTACCAACTAGTTTTTTCACAACCCCAAAATCTACAGGATATTTTATTAAAAAAAGCAAATAAAAACATTCAAAACAAAAAATATTCTGGTTTTATTTTTTGTTCCAGGGCATAATTTTATTTTTATGCAACTTAAAATTAAATTTTCAATTGATCTGATTTCTAGGACTTATCTTTTAAAAATGTAAATATTAAATGTCCAAATTATATTTTAAGATTTCAAAAAATTAAACATCCATTAAGATTGTCTTTACTTTTCATAAATAAATACAATTATAAATGAATAAGTATGCAAAATATGTGCATACTGGTGTTTGGGGTGTTATTCTGCATTTTTACTGTTTCTTAATCTGTTCACAAAGGATGTGTGATGATGACAAGGAAAAAAATATATTTTTCTTTTTTTTTCTTTTAATCAGCAAGGAAAAAATTATTTTACTAAAACTTTTCAGTCATACAAAATGTTAATGAATCAATAAGTAAATTTTATCTTAAATCTGTGGCCTTGAAATATTCTCTAAATAATATCACTGTGATGGGGGAAAAAATCTCACAAAAAGAAAATATATTTCACTGTTCATCTCATTTACTGATCAAAAGAGATGTTTAACTATTTTCAACAAATCATGCTAGCACCAACCATTATTATTTTTGTGTAAAGAGTAAAAAAAATATATAAAAGTAAAATTTCTTCTAAAAATATATTCATAAAAACAAATTTCCTGATTGATTACATATTTGTTGAGTCATTGACATTTTTTTAATCTTGACCTGTTCATATCAACTTTGCAATTTTAATTCATTTTTGACTTGCCTTTGAGTTCTTTCAACTTAGTTTTATATTGTTTTAATGTTTTTATTACATTTCCAAGTTATTTTTATATTATATGAAGAAGTAAGGATTGAAAAGAAAGAGATAGACATTGGAATTCACAGTGTGACCAGAAAAATCACAGAAGAAAGTTACAATTTTTTTTTTGTTTGACTAGGAAAAAATAAAAACAATTAATTTATGGATACCAGTAGTCATCTGTTTCTATCAGCTTCTTCATGAGTTTATCCATTCTGTTTGCAATAGAAATTCATAAATTGATCCAACCTCTAAAAAATCGTTTTCTCTGGCAATATTACGGTCACATATTTTATATATTTCATAGTGTGTCCTAGTATCCCAATAAAACCTGACATTATGTGAAGAATGTCTCAATTTAACATTAAAATTTGTTGAATTAAGAGCTGCATTTCCCCCTAATCTGCTCTCTGCCTTATTCTTTTCTATCCATCTTGTAGAATGTAAAGTCAAATTGGACATTGCAATGAAGAGCAACAAAAACAAGATTAACAAAAAACTAGTGAAAAATTAAGAATGAAAATGCTTCAAAACAAAGGTCCCCAAATTTTAGACCATTGATCTCCATCATCCTTGAACCCTCATCGATCCCCAGGCATGTACAAAAAAATAATTATTCAAATTTTAAAAAATTGATATGCCTGTTTATTGAATTGGTTGACATAGGAATGATGTGGTTGATGAGCACTTGCAAAAACATTAATATTTGGTTGGAATTGATGAGTTTTTTCAGTGGTAGCGCTGCCATAATCTACTTTTGACTCCCAGGCAAAGACACCCTGAATAACCCGATTGACCACTACAGATCAAATATCAACCATTTTTGGTTGGGGTGGGGGAAACCCTGATCGAAGAAATTCATACGACTTGGCTATTTTTCTTTTAGATTTTTTCTCGCATAAATAAATGGTAAATTTTCATTTTAACACCCGAGCGTCATTCACTGCTGAACTATTTTCTTTCAAAAATTAGTACGCGCTTCCATATGGCAATTTTTTTTTTTTTTACTTAATTTAAGAAGAAAGTTAACTTTCGAATATATGTAAACATCGACAAATAAAAGAATAACAAAAGAAAAAAAAAAACACCTAACCCTAATTTGAAAGTTAACTTTCTTCTTAAAAATAAAAGAATAACCCCCCCACAAAAAAAAACCTAACCCTAATTTGAAAGTTAACTTTCTTCTTAAAAATAAAAATAAAAGAATAACCCCCAAAAAAAACACCTAACCCTAATTTGAAAGTTAACTTTCTTCTTAAAAAAAATAATAATAAAAGAATAACCACCCCCCAAAAAAACCTAACCCTAATTTGAAAGTTAACTTTCTTCTTAAAAAAAAAAAGAATAACCCCACCAAAACACCTAACCCTAATTTGAAAGTTAACTTTCTTCTTAAAAATAAAAATAAAAGAATAACCCCACCCCCCAAAAAAAACCTAACCCTAATTTGAAAGTTAACTTTCTTCTTAAAAATAAAAATAAAAGAATAACCCCACCCACAAAAAAAAACCTAACCCTAATTTGAAAGTTAACTTTCTTCTTAAAAATAAAAATAAAAGAATACCCCCCAAAAAACCTAACCCTAATTTGAAAGTTAACTTTCTTCTTAAAAAAAATTACTTTGTTATTCTTTTATTCGTCGATGTTTACATATATTTGAAAGTTAACTTTCTTCTTAAATTAAGTACAAAAAATCGCGTTACTGAAGCGCGTACTAATTTCTACAAGGAATTACTGTGAAGGAAGTAAATAGGCCCAAATTGTATACGTCCACCAACAAAATACAGCACTGCATTACTTATCAATAAGCCAGTAATGGCTGACGAAAGACCAGGAAAAAGTTCGATTTTTTTCGGGTCGTTAACATCCAAAAATGTAGGTTTCTTCAATATCTAATTGTTGATTTGAGTTCAGCATATACATTTGCACAGAAATAAGACTATTTTGGAAAAATTTGAAGGGATATTAGCGCCCGGGTGTTAAAATAAAAATTTACCAAATAAATTGTGTGGTTCTTCAATTTTTAAAAGTATTTTCCAATTTGTTGTAACCTGAACCAGTAGCGTAGTTCGTGGAGAGTAGATTCTAGAAAAGTAGCACTTTTTCTTTAACAATCTTTTGTTTGACTATATTGTTTGAATTTGCTTATGTGGGTAAAAGTCGGAAATTATTTTGTATATTTATAGTATGATAAAACTTTCTAAATTCATCACATCGTTGTACCAATCTCACAGTTCGGTGACCAAATTACAATACATTGAAATACTGTAGTAAAAGATTCCATTAATAATAGCCTGATTTTGACTGCAGACTTGTCATATCTCCAAGTTTTGATTTCCTTATCCCGGTTCATAACTAATTTTCTCCCGGTTAAACCACTGAGTCTGTGTATTCCATCAATTCTACCAGTTTTTACAAGATTCTCCCTGTAAATCGATTGTTGATTACACCATTAAAAAAAAGTTGGTGAATGAAAATTCTATTATTCAGTCTGTATGTGTTTTGGAAACTATTTTGGGTGATGATTCTGGGTTTTTTACATTAAAATTAAAAACATTAAAAATGGGTTTTCAAAATCACACTCAATATTTCACGTTGGAAGTAACTTCTGTGAATTCGAAGAGTGATTTTTTGGTGCTGTTTTTGAAATCCCGTTTCTGAAGTTAAGGATCTAAAAAATCTACAGGTTTTAAGATTTTTAAGCTGGCAAGTCTGTAACTGTGTTAAGGAAGATGTGAGCAATAAAAAAAAATGTCCAGACGCATTTTTCATCTTTAAAATAGCAGGAAAACTTGTTGATTTCAAACTTTCAGTGACTAAACTTTTTAGTTAGTCACTAAAGTATTGTCTCCCGTCAGCTGTCAAAAAAAACTCACCCAACAAGAGGAAATCTTTTCATTCTTTTTAAAAAAAAAAAAAAGACAATGTGTAATGTTAAGTTGGCTGACCTTAACTTTGGCCCAAAGTTATTTTTTTTAATTATTTTAAAAAAAAAAAGAAAAGTATTCTCGTTAGTTATGATGATGGTTATTTCACTTTTTATGCAATAAAAAAAAAATGGGTAAAAAAAAGAATAATTCGGTTTTACAAAAAATTCCATTAAATTATTTAATTAATTAGTATGAGCTAAAACAAAATATGGAATTAAAAAACAATTCCAATGAATTTTGATCTGTGACAAAATAAATTTCCAACTGTTAAGTACCCAAAAGAAAGAGTCTGTAAATGTACACTACACACATATAGGCAAAGTTTCTTTTTCTAGACGACAAGTACCGACGAAAATGTACAACACTTGTCACATTTATTTAATTTATTAATCTTTACTTTGTGTTATTCAAAAATTGTAGAAAATTCTGATATGCAAATTAAGATTCAGATAACAAAGTTTTCCCTTTGAACAGACAAAAACATTTTCCTAAATAAAGTGCTTTGTTATATCCATTTTATTGAAAAAAAATAGATTTTAGTTGATGGGGGAGTCTAAATGTTTGTAGTGATTTTCTCAGTGTAGCTTAGATGTAGCACAAGGCTGAAAGTGGGGAGCACCCAACGAGGATCGAACTCACTACCTAGTCATAACTGATCTCTGGCGAGACAAGTTTTCTAACCATTACTGTTAAACACCACACCGAAATCTTTACATAGAGGTACCTAATTTGTATATTCTGATATTTTAATTAAAATATATGTCCAGATAAATTTCAATATTTTGAAAAATGTTTCTCCATGAATTAAAGCAAAATTTGTTACAAAATAAGATTAACTGAGCTATTTTGTTATAAATATCCGATGTGCTTTTTTGCTTGTTTTTTTTTTATTCCACTTGGCTGTTGTTCCTCTTATCTTAATCTGAACACATTTCAGTATTGTTGGCACAGAAGAGTTTATTAATTTTATCAAAGATGTTGAAAGAAGAACCATCACAACTTGTAGAATCCTTAGGGAAGGAACTAAACAGTGTTTCCAAATGAGATTTGTTTCCCTTCTAATAAGGTGTGAAGAAAAACATTAAAAATAAGAAACTAACTGGGTGGGGCAGAAAGATGGGATGCAAATTGAGAAAAAGAATCCTGAAAATATCAGAGATTAGACACCTTCGTTTTTCATTCAATCATCACATGATGTCAACTGTGCCAAAGACTGAATCCGCTGAAGACTTTCTACCGATCTTCAATCCAAGAGATGAAGATGGTGCTTTGGCTATCATGGTTGCATTCAGGTGGGACCCTCTAATAATTTAGTGGCACCTGTTTTCCCACATTATATTCAAACCTTGTGTCATATTTTGTTGCAAAGAGAGGCAGATACCTACTTATTGTTGACCAGCAGTACTCTATCTATTGCAGCTGCACAAATAGTGCCAATAAAAACCCAGAGAAAAGCAGCCATTTCAGCAAAATGATATGGCAAGGCCATGTGCAATCATTGATGCACATATTCAAAACCCATCAGATCTGCACGTTTTGTGAAACAGTTGCAACATTTAATCTCGTTTGTGACTGCTCTCTTCAGTTTGGCCCTTGTTAGATAAGTCTTAAAATAACTTTTGACAGTTTTCCAAAAGATGAAACTCGATGTCATTTCAATAAACTTCATAGCAAGAAACAAGTGATTGTGAAATGATTAGATAGAAACTAGTTTTTACTCACCAAAGGCAAACACTATACTTTTATTTATTTTATTTACGTGGATTTTTCTAATTCACTCAGATGTTTGAACTTTTTTTTTGAAGATTCATAAAAAATTGAAAAATATAAAAGAAAAATGAAATGTTCAAGCAAGAAAAGGATTTTGCCAAATTTAATTTTCTTAACAAAATTATCTTGTTTCTGTTTGAATTTCTGTGATTAGGAGTTATCATTATTTAGACTATTTATATTTGGACTATTGTCCTCATCTTTGTTGTTATCATGTTTCAGCTGTTGTGCTCACTAGGCCATTATTCTATGGGACAATAGCCTAGTGAAAAAAAGAGTTGGTTTGGGAATTGTGAGTTCAATCACTGGGGCAAGCAATAACTGAATGGTATTAAATAATAAAAAAAAAATAGATGACATCCCTAGACATACCCAGATTGATATACACCTGAGTTAGGCCAGAAAACACAACATCTGAAACGTGTTAATGACAACAATGATGAGGGCAATAGTCCGAATATAAATAATGTAAGTAAAATTATCTTGCCTGGCCTTGTAAAAGAAAGAGAAAACTCAAATAGTTGTAGACCTTATTATAAAATGCAGTTTTCTATTCAGGAAAATCACAATTAGTATGCCATGGTCATTGTGAGTTTCAAGGTTTAGGTTTCTTGACTACAAATTAAAATGATAGATTGCAGGAGCAGCAGTTTTCTATTTGGGAAAACCACAATTAGCATTTCCTGATCATTGTGGGTTTAAAGTTTGTTGACTACTTCTATAATTATTGTATACGGTACAAAGTAATTTTAGAGGAAATAATGGTGATGAAATAGTACACCTGCACAAAATAACAGGGACCGATTGATATGCAATACAAGATAACATTTATTTAACAACCAAAGGTAGGTTTAACAGTTCTTTATCTAGAAATAAATAGAATACACAATGAAAATTGTTAATGTATTGGGTGTAACTTGCCTGTGTAGGGGGTGTTTGTGTGTGTGAAGGGTCCACAACCCCTTTTTGCTTTGGTGTCAAAAATTTGATGACCTTTTGAAAGGAGGAAAAACAGAAAAAAGAGAGTTACTTAAGTGTTCACCTGTTTTTATACCATCAAGGTTGCTGTTGATAATGTTTATTAAGGCACTACAAAAGCTTTAGGTTTTCTCAACAATAAAGATGAGGACAATAGTCCACATGTAAATAGTGCAAATAATGATAACTTCCCATCCCCAAAATTCAAACAGCAAAATGAAGTAGGTTTTAAAAATGCGAGGAGGATAACTGGATGGTATTTTGTCAGACATATATCCTCCTGGCATCAGTTTAAACTGACACCTTTTGTTTTTTTTGTTTTTTTTCATATATTGTGACTATTTTGCTTAAGATTCCTATTTTTTTGAACTGAGATGAAAATGGAGATGTCACCCAACATTTTCTTAGTGAGATTTACAATTTCTACTGGGAGTGGTAGCAGCTGTCAGGGTCCCAGCTATGGGCAAATTGTGAATCTCTAAACAAAAACAAAACAATGAAAGTATAAAAATACATTTTTATAGTAACAATACCAGCAATACATCTTTATATTAAAAAATGACCAACAATATATTTTCTGTAGTTGAAGGTATACAATTACATTCAAAATATATTTAGTTGAAACCATAAAATTGTGTTCAAAATATTTAGATTTTGGCATTAAATAACCCATAGAGTTGTTGATATGCCACTAAACAAAATCAACCAACCAACTAACAATTTCCAACATTATAATTTATATAAAGGGGGGGGGGTTAAAAAATGTGTCCATTTAAAGTGATGCTAGGAAGTCATTTTTTTTTAATCATTTTACCAGCAAGCAAAGGAATAAAGCCACTAAGATGCAAATGGTCACTGAGTTTGAGAGAACATGAGAAACATATACTATTAAGGAAAGAGGACAATAAAAGAACAAGAATTAAGAAGATAATGATTGATATTACATTTAAATTTTTGAAGATCAAAGTTGATTGGAAAGCAAGAAGCTGGAAGAAAATTCCACAAGCAAAAAGTGCAATAGAAGAAACTGTTAGCATAGAACTTACAGTTCCATCAAGCGGCCATTTCAACTGAAAAAATGATGAGACCTAGCTGCCAATCTAGTACTGCACTTAAATTCATAAAGTCTAGGTACCTTAAAAGAAAGTTCATCAGAACAATAATCACGAAAGGCACAGTCCATCTACATTATGGCAGTGAAAAATTGACTGAAGTCGAGATGCCAGTTCAGGACCAATATGATTCATGAGTTTCTTGTTTCTCTATATTGAATAAAACTTTCTTTTCTAGTTATTTTTATTTTTTTATTGCAATTTTAGTTGATTTCAGGAGTTTCTTGCAATGTGAGTCAACTGTATTTCAAAAATCCTACTTCCATTTTCGATTTTCATTTCAAGAACTGCGCCATTCCAAAAATATTTCTTTTACAAAGTTGAGTTTTTACTCAATTTTTTTTTCAATTTTCTTGGCACTTTTTTCTCAATCTATTCATTTCATAGTAATATATCCATTAGCATTCTAGATATATATTTTATAATGTAACAAAATGAAGTACATTTTTAGAATGTAACTATATGAACTCCTTATGATATACATTATCTTGATAAGCTATTTTTAATCATGACATGAATGGTTACATGAAAAAAGTTATAAGCAAAAATAAGTAATATTTTCTTTTATTTAATACCAGAATTTTTTGCAACATTCTGACAAGTGTTGAAATCCTCACCGTATTTAGTATTGTTGAAATTATCAATAACATTTTTGTCGAGATTTACAGACTCTACGTTTCGTTCAATTTTGCAAACCAATTAATGAAATTTGAATAAGCTAATTTGGTTGAAAAATACTTTGACAAAATCCCTACTTCACAATCTAATTTAATTTTATAGGACTTCATAGTAAACAATATTTTTTAAGAAAATTTCTTTTTCTCCTTTTTAACAGTGAAAAATAAATTCTTAAGATTTCTTACTCTTGAGCATGCAACATGCAACTGTCTATGCATAAATATTTCTTTCTGGAGCCAAATTCCAACTTTTTCAAGTGTTTGGCCTTGTGATTTGTTTATAGTTCTTGCAAATGCAGGGAAAACTGGAAACCAGATTCTTGTTAAAAAAAAAAAATTGGTATTTGCAAAGTTATGAAAACCCCTAAAAATGATTCAAAATCAAATTGTTTTCACTCAAAAACAACTGATTTCAGCTGCTTTAGTAAAATTATATTAAAAAGAAATTAATACTGTACTTTGAATCCACTTACCTGTTTGCTCTTTTTCCAAAAATTTAGTTTCAATTGGTTGGTTAATGTATGGCTTTTTTAGAAGGTATGATGGACAGACTAACAGAAGTCTCAGAATTTTATATATAGATATCTTAAAAATAATATTTAATTTATAATTACTAAATGATATTTTAATAAACAAGTTTATTAAAATATTACTTTAATTGTTATAAATTAAATCAATAACTTCATTCAAACCCAATTTTCTGGTTTCATTTTCCATGTCACTAGATATTTTAGCACCTCCCCACCCAAAACTAATAATGATATATTATGCAACCTTTGTCCCATAAGGTTGTTGCAGTTTCAGGCACTAACTGTAACAATCATTACAGAACATATGTATTATACCTACCTACCTACCTACCTACCACATTGAGCAGAGCTGAGATCATAGTCCACAGTTAACTTTTAGCATTATGCATTATTCATGTGTGTAACGTCTACTTTATTTTTTTTTTTAAGGACACCAATTTTGTTTGTTTTGTTTTTTTTTTGTTTTTTTTGCTGTTGCCATAGCAGGACATGAAGCAACTGCGTAATTCAAATATGTTATCATTCAGCAATCAGAATCTTAATTTTGAATGCTGTAACCCTTTCCATAACAGTACAGTATGTACTTTTCCAGGACTAAATATAGTTTTTAATTTAGAGTTGCCCTTCTTTAAGACCGGTTGCCAACCATGACTACAGAACCTTTGTTTTTCTTGCTATTTAACCCATAGCTTGGAGGAGAAGAGATTGATTCATACATTTCCCAAGTGAATGTAACAAGGTCAACCAGATTTCAACTGATTCCTTGTTTCAAGCCACTAACCATTACACCATCTGCACAGCCCAAACATCTAAGACAAAAATCACCTTTTGCAACAATGTACTTTTTAACACTAATCAAGCAAACTCTTCACAAGTGCAGAGAATTTGACTTTACTGGTCGTTCCATGATTGTGACTCCATATGAAAGTTTAGTAAATATCTACTTAAGGTGTCTGTCAAAGAACAATGGTTAGTAAGCTATTAATGGAATCCACTTATAGTGAGTACCAAACCCTTACTGGAGAGCCAGCCACAATGACTCTTTGCCAAACAAATCATAGCTTATATATAGTTTAAAAAAAAAAAAAAAACTGTATTTTAGACATTGCACATTTTACAAGTATTCAATTGAATATATGTGTGTAATTAAAATATCCCTTATCTTGGTTAATTCAATTATATATATGAAATTTTGAAATAAAGTATCATCAATATTCCATCAATTTTTTGGCCTGTATCCTCATCTTTATTGTCTTTGTTGGCCTCCCTTGGGGGTGGGTATGTTGCACATTTGGTAGTCTTTATTTTGTCCATATATATGATATTATAATATGGATGACTATTATATATAAAGTTTTGTTTTTTTTATATTGGAACAATGTTAGGAAAATGACAAAATGTCAAAATTTATTTTGTGTGACTCGTTTTGTCTTTTGTAGTTTTTTAATTTAATTTTTCTTTTTTAATGCAAAATAAAATAATAATAATGAGCTAAAATTTGAAGGGGAAATTTATTCTGTCACCTGTAATAATTGACACAAGGAATGCATAGGAGAAACCTAGATTGATTTGTTTTTTATGGTTTATCAACCTTTTGCAGGTTATTTAAAGCCAGGAAATATTTTTAGATTGTAAGAATCTTTGGAAGATAATAATGATTCACTGATACAAGTCCTACTAATTATCCCATAGCTTTGGGGGAAGAAGTGAATTCATACTTTTCCAAAGGTTATTTGCACTATTTGAGTCTAACAAACCCGACTGGAATTGGGACGTGGCTCTCCGATTTCTAATTCTGAGCCATTATCCATTACACCACCCATACATCCAAGCTTACAGCACCCATCTAAATACTGACCAGGTTTAACATTGCTTAACTTTGGTGATTGCATGAGAACTGATGTTTCAACATGATATGGCTGTAAGCCAGGAGAAACCTCAAAATATAAAAGATTATATGAAGACAAAAAGAATGGTTTACAAAACAAAAGACTCAGTGCATTAGTTACTCACTGTAGTGAATCTGAGCGTAATTTTTATTTTAAAAAAAAATGCTGCTTTAATTAAAAGAGAAAGCAAGTTAATAAGATGAAAGTGTATAGAAAGCACTTTAATTGCTTGATCATCCACAGTAAATTTGCATTCAGGTTCTTACATCTCACCTTTCTTGGCAGATCTTCTATTATCACAATGTGGGATATTGAATAATAAAAGTGATAAAAACAAAAGCAGATGAAACTGGTTAGATTATATACCTACACACCTTCTATAAAAATAAAAAAATAATTTCAACATTTCCAATTATGCATAATCATAACTAATTGTTGCATTTTTATATTTCCCCTCCTCTCCCTATACATATAATTGTATCAACAAAAACATTACTTTAGTCTGATGAGGTCCTAACTGACAAAGTATGTTGCACAAAAAGATTTTTTTATACTTTGCCATTAACTTTCCTAATATGATATACAAATTTAGTTATTGAAAGTAATTAAGGTGAAAATTTGTTGAAAGTATGCAAATTTTGGATTCTTCAATATGGTAAATTTATATTGAGGATCATATAACATATCTCCTCACAAAACTACTGTCATCACAATATAGAATAACTAAAAATGTTAGTAAAATATAATAATAATAAAATGTGGCAGAAATCTGAATGATGTTAGCTAAATTAAATATTTTTCTTTTATTTTAATCATTTCAACCCAAGCAAGGCAATAAAGCCACTAAGACACAAGGAATTACTGAGTGTAAGAGAATATGAGAAAAAGTATTAAGGAGTGAGAACAATAAATGAAGAGAAATTAAGAAGACAAAAGATAACAATTGACATTGCACTTAAATTATTGAAGATTAAAGTTGAGTGGGAAGCAAGAAGCTGGAAGAAAGTTCCACAAACAAAAATAGAAAGGTGTTAACATAGAACTTTCTAGTCCTATGCCTACAGTTTTTATCTAACATCAATTTAATGACATATTAAAAATTTAAATTAAAATCTGTAACTTTATTGTTTTTAATGTAAAATTATAATCGGTGTTTGTTGTATCCCACCTCTCCCACTAGTATAAGACTTATTCCATCAATAAGACCATGATTAATCTGAAGAAGTTCCTTCTGGGAATAAAATGCATTACTTAGGACTTTCCCATTTTGTCATTTGACTATCTGTTCATGTTTTTAAATCTAATGTGTACGATAAATCTGTGTCATTCTGGTCATTGAATTGTTTTAATTTGAAGGATAGTGAATGTTTCTTGTAAGAATTCAAGAAATTTGATCAAAGATTTCCATGTTTGGCATTGATAAGACTATTTATCTGATTTAATCCTACAATAATCAAAGCATATTTATTTGTAGGATATTGGTTTTGACCATAACTTCAGCAAAGTTGACACAAGCTCTCTCTCTATCTCTCTCTCTCTCTCTCCTTCCTAGATTCACTTTTAGGTGAGAATAAACTTGAATATGTACAGGAAAAATACTTATTCAGGCAGGAAAAGATTTGCTTTAGAAGAAAATTATTAAGTTTTTTCAAGGTTTACACATGGATCATATTTGAAATATGTCAGCCAAGGGAAATAACTTTAAAATAATGATCTAAATTTTATTTTCTCAAAAATCAATGAAATTAGAGTTTGAAAGAAGATGCATTTATTAAGTAAGACATTAGAAAAACCCAATTGCTGTTTTAAAAAATAAAATGAGTTTCTGCTTCTCTATATATATTTTAGTAGAAATAAGTATGAAATTCCTTTTGATGCCAAAAGAAATGAGGCTAAGTTTAACTTTTGTACCCACAAAAAAAAACTGTCAAAAGTACAGTTTTTATGTTGACGCTACTATTACTGTACGCTCCCTTAAAATGTTTGTTTTAAAAAGCAAGGTTTAGAATTTTAATAACAACAAACATATTACACACTATTTAGTTGTTAGATTTGTTTATTTACAAGATTATAAAAATATGTGAACCAACTATAATGCAATATTTATTATTTATCATTTTATAATGAAATAAATATGAAAAAAAACATCAGCTAATTGCCAATCAATTCAAATATTCACATATTTTTATAATCTTGTAAATATAAAATTAATCTTGTAAATTAGCAACTAACAACTAGATAGTGGGTAATATTTTTATTGTTATTAAAATTTTAAACCTAGTTTTTTTAAAACAATAAATATTGATGAGAGAGTATACAGTAATAGCTGTGTCAAGAGAAAAAAAAAAACATCCTTTTGACACTTGTTTTCTTTTTGTTGTTTTTTTGCAAATCTGAATGTTATACATTTGCCTAAAATGAATCATCCTGATTTTGTACTTTTCTTTATCCAATTTGACATTTACTAATGGATAATAACACTTCAGTCAATTTCAAATATACTAAAATCTTTTTAAAAATTCCTCTAATCCTTTTCCTTTTTCATCTGATGAAATGATAACAACAACAACAACAACAACAACAACAACAATTTTGGCAATAATAAAACTGATATCAATCTCTAAGCAATAATGAAACTGACTTTGACATTTACTGACTCCATCCACATTATTACTCCTCCCCTTAGTCATTGCTTTAATGAACTTTATTTTTTTAAATGTGCAGTTTTTTGTGATATCTTAAACAAAAAAAAGTAAATTTTGACAGATTTTTTCCAGAGAACCATTCATTGTCAGATATTTAGAGTTGTGAACAAATAAAAAAAAATTCTTTGGATTTTCTGGAGTGTTTTGTTCAAAGAGAATTGATTTTATTGAATAAAATATTAAAAGCCTTCCACGTTGAGTTTCTCTCTTAACCCCTTCCCAGTGTAGATGAGGATATACATTTTTACCGAAAGTGTCTTTTGCAGATATGGATGAATAACCACATTCAAAAACCGGATAAGGACCTGTTTATTTGTCTATATGTCTATCTTGATTTTTTTATGTCCTTCTGAGCTTAAAACAAGACAAGTTCTCAATTCATATGTTTGGTAAAGGTGTTAGTCACTGTTCAGGTACTTCAGAGTGCCTCAGTTTCTTAGTTACTATATTTAAAACAAATAAAAAATAAAAATAGAACATTTTTCCCAAAATAATTGGTGGTGAAAAGATTCATAAACTTTTGATAGCATTAGTTTTTTTTTCTGCTTAGTTACATACAGACATAAATGCTACTATAATATTATTATAATCAGGACTAATGAAAACCTGAGTTAGAATTTAACCTTATATTTTATTTAACTCCAGATTTCTTCAATTATTGTAAGCCAGTGTGTCCCTAGCCCCTGATCAGAACATGGACCTTACATTCTCATGTGCAATGTCTGAGAGACTACCCATCTCCTCTCTGGAATGGCTGTTTATATATCTTCCTGTAATACAGTTCTTTCTCCTACTTGCAACCCATACACAGCTGAGCCAGCATGTGTTCCTCTCTCAGAATCACTACTAACATCAGGTAAATCACAAATCTCCAACCCCAGCTAAGGTCATTTCTGGACCTGGCTTCTCTGAAGGACTCTGTGCAATGTCTATTATCTGTAATAATTCATTTACTATATTACATTAATTAAACTAATAATAATAATAGCATATTGTTTAATGTTTCAATTCTAAACAGTTGCCATAATAAACCTGAGCCTTTAAAAAGTGCTGTTTGCAATATGATCAGAAAGTCATGTTGCAATCTTGGAAGAAGAATAAAAACAAATTGAAAGTATATTTTTCAGGCCTGTAATTATTTCTAGTAACAATGTCAAAAACCTTCTCCAAAAATAATTCTTTTTGTTCCTTTTTAAAAGAATCTGAATTAAAAAAAAAAAAAAAAAAAAAAAAAGAAGAAAACTACCAACCAAATCAAAATCCCATTCCTGCAAATTCTTTAGCAAATAGTTAGTGGAACATCATTGGTTTCACCTGTTATGAGCTCTTAAAAATAAGACAATCACAACATATTTTTATTATTGAGAATGAAGAAGAGAAAAAAAGAATTATATCAAAAATATACCAATTTGGTCAGCAGAAATGACAATTTTTCAAAATGAGTATGACATTACAAGCCAATATTAAAAATCTGTAACATTAAGTATCACCATATCAACATCGTTATTGCCAGATATATTTTGATTCAAACTGTAAAACAGTCATTTTGAACTCTGCATCCAGATTGCATTGTGCATGAAACTCAGTCGTGTTAGAGGTGTGAGATAGTGTATACATATATATATGGGCAGCATTCCTTTTATGCATGTTACATTGAGTATAACAGACAAGGAATATTGTTTACAGTTTCTACACACTATTTTTATGAAAGAAAAATTGTAAGAACCGTGAGAAAACCTGAGTGAAATAAACTGACAAAATATTCTTTGTCTTTTCTGTTCAAAACAACTTGATGAGTCAAAATATAACCAGCTGCCTAATAAGGTGTTGGCCCTTCATGTACTCTCAAAACACCTTACTCAATCAGACATAGACTCAAAAAGACCTCTAAGAGTTTTCTTTGAGATCTGGTGCCAAAATATCAACAACAGATTCTTTAACTGTTGAAAGCTAGATAGTATTTGATTCTGCAGGTCCAACGCCTAATAAGTACTCCCCAATGGCATTAAGGTCTGAGGTGTTTAATGGCCAGGACAACAAAGTGAAGTCTTCATACTCCTGAAATTATTTCCATATTGTATTGTTCTTCTGGGAGATGACTTATCATAAAAGACTTTTGTCATGAAAGTGTACATGTCCTTCAATGATATTAAGGTAGATGGTATATGACAAAGTACCTTTCAATGTGAATGTTAAGTAGGACTGATGCAAGGGTTTCATGCACCCTCCCCATATATTTATGATATGGTGCCCCCCACTTTTCATGTGGTAGTATTCATATAAAGATACAAATTTTATTGTAACTGAATTATGTACAATACACAATATAGGTGAACAATTCAACCCGAAAAATTTAAAATAAATACAATGTATCTAAAGAAAAATTAGAGACATGTCATAATAGATGATTCCATCTTAAATAAATTAACAATGTTTTGCAGCAATTTTTAACATCGACTTGAAATTTTTCTTGTTAAAAAGTTGAATAATTTTAACGCATTCAACATTATGGATAAAAAATATAATGATTTTTGTATCGTGATTTTTCAAGACTTAGCACAAACAAAACAAATTCACGTATTTGAACAAAAAAAAAAAAATGCCCCCAGAAACCATGAAAATGTTTAATCCTTTAACAGTCAATTGTACATAGTTTAATTTGTAACATATATAAATGTAGGTAGAAAACAAATGTTGATAAGATAGAAAGGGTCACAAAGCACTTCGCTCCCCTCTCCCTATTGCTCGTGGTTAGTATGCACTGGCTCTGATGTTAGGACCCAGTTTTTCCAAATCCCTCACACTACTTCCACCTGTTTGTTTTCCCTATTATTCATCCTAAATTGTCACATTCTCAAACCGCTATCATGTCTGGTGTCTTTTCTAGAGAATTTCACACTTGCTAATTGTCAATTCTTCCTTATGATACTGTTTAATGAATTAGTATATCTTCCTGCACTATTTGAGCCAATGTATACTATAATAGCTTAAAATATTAACAAAAATTATATTTTAAACTAGTCTGTGCAGACTTTTAAGCTAGCTCCCATGGAGGGCTAATTGGGCCTCCATCCCAAAACTAAAGGGATCTCTGGTCCAGCTCAGAAAACAACAATGATTATTTTGAAGAAATAACTTTGAATTCCTCAATTCACTCCATGGAACATCAAAACTTCATTTTAACTCTGATTCGAGTTATAAGTCCAATTCTGGCCAAAAAACCTATAACTTCAAATTCGTCCATTGTGTGTATGTGCATCCATAAAATGTGGACATTACATTCTTGTTTGAGAGTTCTAAAAGACCATCCAACTGCCTTCCATGGTGGTTGTTTTTATATCTGTTATGTAGTTTGTTCCCACACTTGTAAAACCGGGTGCAGTTGGGAGGTCATGGAATTCTGCATTCAGTGGTCAGGAATTCATTTCAGGTCAATCCTGCACCTGTCTCCTTAATGGTCTGGTGTGACATTGAGTGCAAATTCTCTTCTGGCAGGACATTACACAAAATATGATCTTGCCTCTTACCACATCAATATTGCATGTGACAAGTAGTAAAAGTGCCTTTTGGTAGTGAATGTGTCAAAAATAAAATAAAACTCGTAATCTTATCCATACAATCCCAATACATAACAGACGAAATGGTTAATCTATATATAAAACTGATTTCTGTTTGTCCGTCCATCCATCACACTCTCTAAGAAACCAATGTATTGACTGATTGAAACCAAATTTGGAGAAGTGCAAACAGGTAGGGGGGGGGGGTACAAAGAACAGTTGGTTTTACTAGGGTGCATAGCTTAGTACAATAAATTGTCATTAATTTTTTTGGAAAAATTAAGTTTTATTATTTAACATACAAAATACTCCCACTATTTTAAAAACAATTTAATCAACGATACTAAATATGGTGAGGATTTCAACACACATCAGTCTGTCGCAAAAAATTATAGTATTTTAAAATTTTGTACTGCAAAACATTACATTTTCTGAGTAACAGGAATTTTAATCAAGAACTATCAATTTAAATTTGTTTAAATCAAAGTATTTCACACATTTTCAAAGTTGGGCTGTTAAAGAGAATTACTCCTCCTATTTTCTAACTTTAAATTGTTTAAAAATAAAAAGACAAAAGATCAACACAAAAACAAAAAATAAAATGTTATAAGAGGCAAGTGAGGAATACATGTAAATATATCAAACTGATTCCCTATCATAATACTTTGAAATAGATTCTTGCCTCCTGTCCCATTTAAGTCAATGGTTCCCAAACCTTTTGGGGTTGGTGCCCCCTAGCACACCAAAAGACAACCCTAATGCCCCCCTATGTATAGACAACCCCTCACAAATGTATAGTCAACCTTTGATTGGATTTTCTTCGTTCTAGTCTTGCATATCAAATGTGTGTCTTAGTATTCCCCATAATTCTTATATAAATGGGACACACTGTAAAGTGAAAGCAAAATACACTTCAGGTAAAATGTGGGTGTGGTGTAGCTTGTAGTTCAGATGTGCCACGGCGACCCTCTGGTTGATTACTTTTTTTTTTCTCACTGCGCACCAGTGGGTACCACCTACTTTCAGAATTGTTAGTTTAAGTCAACTGATGAAATATACACAATGAAAAATATGTTCATGTATCTATGAACATGATTAAAGAATAAAAAATAGTTGAATGAAAATTTTGAGCAATTTAACTTGGTATAACTTATTTGAAATGTGTATATTGGAGAAGAATCAGAGTTAAAACAAAAATAAATATGGTCAACAGTCTTTCCAAGTCTTTTGAACAGGAGTAGGGGTTTATCCCTTGTTTCCTATTTTGGATTAGGCTTCTGATTCTTAACATTTCATTCCCAGTAACCCTAGTGGCATTATCATTTTCACTCAGGTGAAATGATTAAAAAATAAAACATAACTAAAAAAATAACCCCTTCCTGGTGTAGACATATATATATATATATATATGTTTTTACTGAAAGTATCTTTTTTTTTTAGACATGGGTGAATAAACATGCCCAAAACAATGTTCTAAAACCAGCTACAGACGTGTTTATATCTCAATCTTAATTCTATTTACATCTTTCTGAGCTAGAAACGAGTTCAGTTGTCAACTCATACATCTTGTAGAGGTGCTAGCCACCCATCAAATACTTGTAGGTGTCTCAGTATTTTAATTACTATATTAAAAACAGATAAAAAAAATTTGAAAATAAAACATTTTTACCAAAATAATTGGTGGGTAAGGGGTTAAATAAGTATAATTAAAAAAAAAAAAAAAAATAAAAACAGATACCAACAAAGAATAAGTACAAATAAATTATCTCATTTAGTTTATTAAGTAAAATAAGAGTTTTCAAAAATTTTATTGAACAATAGCAGACATGGAATAAAATGAGATCAATAAAGAAAATTTACATTCTACAAAACAAAATGAGAAATATTCTAAAGAGATTAACAGAATTATTGTAAGAACAAGTCAAAATAAAAACTAAAATCCAGGAAATGTCTTTAATTTCACTGACATTTTCATGACATCCCAAACTAAACTCGCTAATTTCATTACAAGAGAACTTTATGCTGATAACAGGAAAGAAAACAAGTTTGTGTTTACAATTCCTTTTCAGAAAAAAATATCAGTGTTAAAATGGTTTTTTATTTAAAGGTTGATGGGAGTTTACTAAAAACAAAAAAACAAAAACCACTGGTAAGTTGAGAGTTAGTCAATATGAATGGCCATTGCTCGAGCCATCAACCGGTCAGTCATTGGGGCATTTTCCTTCAGAGATTTTCTTTCATACAACAAACTTCTGTAAAAAAAAACAAAAAAAAAAAAACAATTTGGGTGATTATAATTGAACAAAGTGAGAATAAAGTCAAAATCTTTATATTCAGATGGCAATTGTGGGAAAGAAATTTGTAAGATATGAGATAAAATTTTTACAATCACACACACAAAATTTCAAATATAATCATTCACAATTGCTTAAAGTGGGAAGCTACCAGTCAACATGTACTGTTGATATGTATATCTACACTTATGTTTATATATACAAAACACTGTCCCAAATACTGAGCACTTTGCCCCATATATATATATATATATATATATATATATATATATATATATATATTTATAGGAATATTTATTTATATATAATAATATTAATAATATATATTTTATATAATATATATTTTTTAGTATATATTTCATATATATATATATATAATATAAATGTTATATATAATATTACGTGTGTGTGTGTATATATATTATTATTAATATATAATCTTGAACAAAAAAACTTAAATAAGTCATAAGCAATAATCAGGTATACAATAGCCATGTTCTCTTTGTAAAAATAGCCTCAATTTCTGATTAATATTTTCTGTCTCATCCGTATGATTACAGTTAACCAAAATTTGGAGGTTTTTAATAAATTCTATACTATTTTGAGTTACAATTATCAAGTGATAAAATAAAAAGCAACTTTAATTTATTTGAGCTATTGTATCCAAAAATGAAGTTTAAAAATAATTGTTTAACTACAAAATATGTAAGAGAATCTAAGGAGACTGCAAATATATTTTAAGCTAACCTATATTATTTTCATAATTCTGACAAGTGACTGATATTGGTGAATCTTCTTGGTTAAGCCCCATTAAGCTAATCAACTATGTCTTATAACTGGCAATGCTATTGTAAACATGACATCAACATTAGTCAGTATTTAAATGATAATTGCCTTCATGTTTCAATTAACAACATGTAAAGTAGGTAAAAGTTTTACTAAAAATACTCCATAAATCTTTTTTTTCAACCTTCCTTCCTTATAATATATTTACATTTAGTTCTTATAATTTGTACATTTAGAATCTTCTAAGGTGAATAAATCCTTTCTAAAGGGCATACTGTCCCATTTCAATTTATTTATCTACCCAAAAGAAAATCCTGGAAACCAGTTAAATGATTGGATATCAACCCATGTTCACCAACTGTCACCAAAGAATAATTGACATTGACATGCACACTTTACCAATTCCATTCAGGATGAGGGAAAGACACCCAATAAATATAGTATGTTGTTGAACTGTGTGAGCTTTTGCATCTTTGAATATATTGATGAAAGAAAATATTTTGAATCAGCTTTATATGGACTGGACAGTCTATATGAAAAAAATCTCTTATGATTCTTTGAGTTTTTGCCACCTTGTAGCCGTAGATCTCTGTCTTATCTCAGTATAAGAGAACTTGTAGTACCTTCACACACATGCATCAAGTTAATCATTTCATCTGAAGAAAAGAAAGAAAAATTGATCCAACAAACCCAAGTATCAAATTAGTCTTGGGTATTTATCAACATGAACTTTAAATATTTGACTTAGTTTCTGACAAATTTTTATCGTTCCTGTAAATTTAAATTAAGGAACTCTAACAAGTGATGGAGAAAGACTGATTTATTTGAACCACTTTCTTCTCCAGATGAATTTCCAGTGTAATTGGGAGAAACACATGAAACATTCAGGGGTGTCGTCTTCAGGTCTGAGCGGGTTTTAAACTTTTGTTAGAAAAAGGTGTGGGAATTTTATTCTTACATCCTCTTCTGCTTCTGTTGTCACTTATCTTGCCAACTAGAAAAATAAGGATGCCCGTTTAACAAGTGACCATCACACAATTCATTAAGGTCTTCTTCATTGTTTTCATTATAGGCACAATTCTCATCTATTTTTACCATGACTGCTGGAGTATTTGGTAACATTAGAAAACTGTCTGCACATAATTTCTCTTAGTTCTTTGAACCTGGCAGACAGTGTTAATTCTCTGATAATAACTGTCACTAGTCATTTATTCTCTGGTGTCAAATTTGCACTTTTTAATTCTCTGTAGACAAGTGCCAGTTCCATTAACATTTCCTGTTAAGGAATCATATTGAAATGTTTCCTTTATTCAATTAAAATAATCTGCATTATGGCAAAAGAAAATACTGTACATTTTCCATCAATTTGCATGTTTGTTTTTCTAAAGATCTTGTTCATAACTTCCATTAAGTTTAAGAAATGTTATTGTTGAATTTAAAATCACTTTAAATATTTGATTTCTTTAATTGGAGTTCAAAAAATATATTTTTTTATTTATCAAGTGTTAAGCTTAACATTTTTATTGGCTCTCTAGAACAGGTTGAGTATCCTTTTATCTGAAATTCCAAAATCCGAAAGTTTTTCAGGTGATTACATGACTTGCCACAAATGGAAAATTTCAGAAGACTCTGGGAAGGTTCCTAGGTGATGTGCAGCTGTTGTAAGTGACCCTCATCTGCCATGAGCATTACATAATGAGTACCATTACCTGTATCTGTATGTACACAAAGTTTATTAAATTTTATATAAAACTACTTTCAGGCTATATGTTATTTATAGAAAAACTACCTTCAACATATATGTATAAGCTGTGTTATGAAATGTAAAGGAATATCATGTTTATGCTTGGGTTCCATTCCTAAGCTGACCCCATTTTATAGATTCTATATACAAATTAAATAGCCAGTATTCCAAATTCTAGAAAAATCTGAAAACCAAAGCACTTCCAGTCCCAAGAATTTCATATACAGGATTCTCAACCTGTAATAAGGAGTTATGTTCAGAAATTATTTCATTTATGACCTTACATTACTTTTCTTAAACTTTAGCACTTCTTACTATTTTAGTCTTTCTCAACATTTGGTGAGAAGTATCCAAACCATATGCATGATAATTCAATATTATTTCATTTAATTAACAAAAAGAAAAAAAAGTAATGCATCAGCAGCCTGATCCTCCCTACTTACTGCGATAATCCTTATATCTCCTAAGGTAAAAGGAGCAACCAAAAATTGAAACCATATAAGAAAAAAGGAAAGGAAGAAAGAGAGAACTGAAAGAACAGTTATAAGTTGGTGATACAATTTAATATTTACCTGGCCAATTTGTTATGCTGTTTTAAAGGTGATTTCAGGGCAGCATTTATCAGCAGGAGATTAAATATATCTCTCTGAAAAAAAAATTTAAATAAAATTTCCAAGTGGAATAGAAATATGAATGCTATTTAAAATCAGTCATCAAACTCTAATTCCTGATATTTTAATGTCAACATTTTCAGGAATAATGTTTTGTAAACATTACAGTAAGTATTTGCTAGCATTTAAAATTGTCCATTTAAAAATTCCTAGTTACAGTGACTATTGTACAACTCCACCAATAATCCTGTAATAAAAATACTTGCAGAAATTTCTTTTCGTAAAATTTACCTTTTATAGGCAATTTAGAGAGATTGATTACAAAAAGAATCAGCTAGCCTGTCTTCCCTATAAATTCATTAAAGTAGTCAAATCAACGAATACTGCTTCCTAAAAGCCTAGAAAGTTAAGTACTTCAATATCATGGCCTTATGCTTGACTTAACTAACCTTTGTAAATCACCGTTGATCTGTTTTGTCTGAAACTGTTTTGATTTTTTAAAGGATTTTGTCCAGATCAGGGTAGATGCAATTCAATAAGAGCAGGTTGTAGATTTTGGAGGCTGCTGTGGTGAGTGTTATCCCTTGATATTTTGTTGTTTGGCCACGGTTTCCTTTCTTTGGAAAGGAGCGTATACAACCTTCTGTCCAGAACTCAACGGGGTCTGATTGATAAACTTGATTGCAAAATGTGAGTAACTCATTGTCAAAGTCATCTGTCAACCAGACCTTGGCAGGAATGTTATCAAATCCACAAGCCTTTCCACACTTTATTTACTTCTTTGCAGCTGTCAGTTCATTCATGTTAAAAATTCCTTTCCTGATGTCGAGTTCTTGTTTGATTATTCTTAGCATGGGTTTCTCTGCAATTGTGGGCGGTTTGCAAAGTAGTTCTTCAAAGTGCTTTTTCCATTTGCTAATCCTCTCATTTTGACCAATAGCCTTTAGCTTGGCTTTTCTACAGCTTTTCAGTCACCAATTTCATTGACTGTCTTCCATGCAGTCACTGCTTGCTTGTCTACAGATACATTCGTGATAATATCAATTTTGGCTTGTATGAATGCTGTTTGTTCCACGTCATCAACAGGTGGCCAAATTCTAACCATCCACTTTATAATTGAGGGTGTAAAAGCCAAGAACCTCAAAGCTGTGCTTGTATGTGTCAATTTCTCCAAAGCCTTCGACTCCCTCCATCGTGGCAAACTCAAAGAGATCATGTTAGCATATGGGATCCCGCAAAAGACAGTATCAGCCATCATGATGCTGTATAAGAACTCTCATTCAATGGTCCAATCTCCTGTTGGAGATTGGAAGTTTTTCAACATTGTCACGGGAGTCTTGCCCATTCCTTTTCATCCTGTGCCAAGATTACGCCCTGCGAACATCTACTGATCCAAACACAGATCTGGGGTTCACCCCTTAAAAAGAAGTCACCCAGCACAAAAAATAACAGATATAGATTATACAGATGACATTGCCTCGTTGTCAGACACGATTAATAATGCTATCAAAATTCTCCATCTCATCAAAGAAGCGGCAAGCGAGATTGATCTCTACATTAGTGCTGGCAAAACAGAATTTATCAGCTAAAACCAAGAAAGAGAAATTAAGTTGAAAAACGGCAACAATATCAAATCTGTCCAGGAATATGTTTACCTCAGCATCAACAACCAGTCAATGGAGAGAGACATCAAAATCCACAAAGGCATCTGGAAGTCCTCCCTCTTTGACAATCTTAAGAGGGACTTCTTTAAGGAACTTCTAATCTGTCTTGCTCTACAGCTCAACAACATGGACACTACCGAAACACCAAGAAGCATCACTTGATGGAACATACGCAAGGATATTACAAGTTGCATTGGACATCAACTGGAAGAAACACCCAACAAAGAAACACCTGTATGGACATCTTCCTCCTATATCACAACAGTGATAGTTGGAAGGAACGAGTCAGGATAATCCGAGAAGAATTCTCAACCTTATGATGATGTAAATCAATTCCTGCTCTAGCAGATTGCTTTTGTCTTCATTTTTGTCTTCAAGCAAGACAAAGCATTAAATTGAAACCAGATGGTGTTATCCTTTGTTTCCTGTTTAGAATTTGGTTTCTGGTTCTTTCTAAAGTCTCCTTCAGCCCCTGTATTCCTAACATCTGTGCCTGAATTCAGAAGTTTCTTCAGTATTTATTTCATTTTTTTTCTTTCCTCCACCAATAGGAGTAGATAGGTTCACCTATCATCTGATTCACACTCTTTCTCAGTCTTTTAAAGGTTTGTCTCGTGTTTAGGATCGAGTTTCCGGTTTCTTCTAAAGTCAGCTTCAACTCTATGCACCTAACACTTGTTCTTTTCTACACTAATATAAGTCCACGAAGTAACTCTCTACCTTGAGTGGCTCATGAGCATTGTATTGGGTGAACATTATTAAAAAATGATTGGGGTGGGGACTGGCTGGTCACATCAATGCCTCCAAAACCGAACTACTGTCATTCCATCATCACTGAGCAGACCCTGAAATTTCACCTATTATGATGAACGAGTGCTCTTTTGGGATGGCCCCATGACTGAAACGCCTATTGGGACTTGTACATAAAATCGATCACTAAAGATGCTGGAAGATAGTGCTAGGTCAGACCAGAAATGGAGTACTGCCAACACCACTGAGATAGTGTTGGTACTGCTGCCATATATGGGCAGTAGGTGTAAAGTCTTCACTTTCCAGTCTCAAAAATGTCTGTGTGTCCTTGTGCATATTTTCCACCCTACAACCCCTTTCCCCCCAGATGAAACGTGACTAGCCTTGCTACTATATCACTATTTCTATGGAAAGTGTTCAGCAGAACTACATTCCTTAGTTCCACCAGTTCTAACCTTCTTGGCTAAGACCTGCCATACCATGTATATTGTATCAAACTACCCTCATTCTCATCATATTCCATTAGTGAAAATTAAGTTCCACTCGAACAGCTTCTTCCATGAGCTGCTACTTTTTGAAACTGACTCACAAGAGGATGCTTCACTCATCAATTCAATCTTAAACTGTTCAAGTCTAGGTTTAACTGTTAAATTCCCCAAATATCCTCATAAACTGTGCCTCTTGATCTGTAACCCTCTACCTCGAGTGGCTCTTGGGACAAGTACAGGAGAACATTATTTTAAAAAAATAATAAAAAGATGTGGCTAGTCAACTCGAAGGCACTACCTCCTCCATTAAACTGATGTCTTTGTGATACAAGCCACAAATGCTGACCAGTTTTGTCTCTATATTAAACCAATCTTTTATCACATCATAGAAAAACAACCAAATATTAGGTTGGTGCAAAAATAATGACGTAATAATGTCGTTTTTTGACGTTAAAAAATACGTAAAAAAAAAAACGACATTACTACGTCATTATTTTTGCACCAACCTAATACTTTCTATACAGAGTATTTGCTATTGTCTGATGGTCAGCAAGTTTTTTTTGTTTTTTTTTTTACAGGCCAATTTGATTGTGCTAGGAATACAATTCTCAAGCTTAGTAAATATTCCCTTTCAATGAACTTACCTGTGCATTGCTTCCTCCAATTGTAATGATTTGATAACGAATTGACATCAGAATATCAACAGCTGCATCAAAGTCTTCATCTTGATAAGCCAAAATTGCTTCACACAGTTTTTTCCCAACATTTTGGCTGATAACACAATTGTCTCCTTCTCCATTTCTGCATTAGAGAAAAAACAAAAACAAAAATTCAACCTCACTGCCAGGTGAAATCTTTTTTTATATGTGTATAGAGCATGAATCAGCACTTCTACCATATTATCTGTGAGCTCTGCTTCTACTCAAAGTGCTTCCCAAAACTTCTGATTAGGATCAGTGTAATATCTGAGCCCTGTGTGAAAAGTGTTTAGAGCACAATCACAGACATACACAATTACCTATTTATTCACTTTCAAATGACAACAGAATTAGAAAAAGCAAGGAAAAGATGGAAATGGAGGATAAGATGTGAAAGAAGGGTAGAAGGCAGCGACAGAAAAATGAGAAGAGAAAAGGTGAAAAGAAAGGGATCAAGAAGAAAGAAAGACAGGCTTGCTGTTTTAGATTTTACTACTCCTTTACTCCTTTTGGTCTTTTAAAATGGGTGAAGCTTTATTTTTTTTTTGTGGGAATGGATATTGTGACAAATACCTTATACAGGAAGGTAAGCAGATTGATACTATGGTATTAATCACCTTTTGTTTGCCAGAATAAAAAAAGACAAAGTGCCAAAAACTTTTTCATATTTGGTCTCTTGTTGTGTATTTTAATTTAAAATTCCAAAATTTGATAACTCAATGCATAACTCAATATTGCAATCAGATATAATTTTACCTCTTAACACATTGACTACCAACCACGAGTTAGCTTGTAGTCAGTGTCTTATAAAAATTGTCAACCACAAGTTATCTTGTGTCAACTATGAGGAGTTATCTGGTGCTTAACATTTTCTGATATATTTTCATATACAGGCAAGTTTATTTATACAGCAAGTTTATTTATTCTTTGAAGTGATACTTTTAGGATGAAAACAATGTTAAGACTTCAGTTGAAGCTAGAAATCAACTCATAAACGTGTTTTTTTACCAAGTTGGTTATTATAAAGTTGGCATTTGAAGTCAGATTTCAATAATTGACCTCTGACAGTCAACATGCTAAAGTTTCAGATGTGACAGTTTTACATGTTGAATATACTGAACCCCTTAAGGATTTTTAGCATTAAAAATTTCATATACATTTCAAGAATGTTTATTTTGTGCTAATATTCTGTCAGGTTTTGAATAAATTTAACCTCAGTTGGACATTATTTTGTTTTTTTTATTCCTTTTCAAATGGATAACCAAACTGATCTTCAAGAGAAACAGGTCAGGTGAAAAAAGAAATAATAGTCTACATTTATGTAGGAATCATAAAACTTTCCCTTTTATGAGCCTTTTGTTAGCTGGGGTTTCTTAGGAAACTCCTATCATGAATGAAAATCACTTCGACTTGAACTTCTTTGATCTCACAAGCATCACAACATCACTTACAAAATATTAAGAACTAACCATCTGTCATTATTGTAACCGATAAAAAAAAAAAAAAACAATGAAGGAGGGGGGTCTTCAATAATCACGCTATTTTGGGATCAGAGTGTGTAAATTTCTATAACATCAATGATTTGTGATTGAATTTAGAGTGGAAGAAGTTTTTTTTTAAATCCAGGGCTTGAGAATTGACAAAAAAAAAAAAATAAATACTATTAGATTGTTTATTGGGATGGTTGGCAAAACATCAGCTAATTACCAACTGATTCAAACTTTATAAAATGCTAAATAATAAGGATTTCTTTGTAGTTGGTTTACATATTTTAATAATTTAGTAAATGTTTATAAATTTATGAATAAAAATTGTTTTCATATTTATTTCTTTAGAAATTGGTAAATGATAAATATTGCATTGCATTTGTTTTAATACAATTGTATTATTTTTTAGAATGTTGCAAATATAAAATAATTCTTGTAAATAACCAATCTAATAAAAGGGTCTTGTGGGCCTTGCAAACATATCCCATGAACCCTCCAGTAGGTCATGTGGGAACCAGTGTGTTAAGCA
>OZ010597.1:96273198-96448198 GCA_963932145.1 Acanthosepion lycidas | reverse complement strand
TAATTTAATTTTTTAAAAATACTTTGATCCTTCCTCTTAATAATAACATAATGATTTTGATGATAAACTATGTTTTCTTTACATTTGGGGCATGTTTTCATGATGACATGCTGATCTTTTAGCAATTTCATGGAGATACCTAATTCACATTATACATACAATAGCATTATTCTATCAGTAAATTTTTAATTCCTAACCCTCGATAATACCTTTCTTCATGATTTTTAATGCACAACAGATTAAAACTTAGCCAGACAAATTTTACATGTGAAACAAATTGCAGGATTCAGTAGTTAATTCCCCAAATTCTAATTTTATGTACTAATGTTACTAATGTTACTTTAGTAATTTCATTCTTTCATGAAGGATTTGACTTTCACCTTTTTGTACCAAGACCATAGAATTATCTTTAAGAAGCGGCAAGATAAATACACTAATAACAAACTACCAAACATAAAACCTACCATTGGAGAATGGAACACAAAATACAAAAATAGAAGAGAACAAGTTGTGTTGACCCACCTTCACATAGGCCACACCTACATCACCCACCATCATTTACTGGAGGGCACAGAATCCCCAATATGTACTGCATGCTAAAAAAAGATTCACAGTTAAACATATACTGCTTGAGTGTACGAACTTGAATTGAGTGCAGAAACAACATTACCAAATAAGTAATTTGAAGAAACTGTTTATGGAAATAACACCATCTAGGATACTAGATTTTATAAAAGCAATTTGAATGTACTCAAAAATATGAGTGGCCAAATAGTATTGCATATATATTCTACCAAACTATGCTAAAATCCATTCCAAAACAGTGTCTGCATTAAATCACCCACTGAAGTTGATATGCCATAAAACAAAATAACCAACCAACCAACCAACCAAAACCATAACTCATCAAGAGTAGGCTATTACCAATTTATCTGTGAGGGTTAAGTGCCAAAATATACCTCTGAAGTTCATATTAAATTATCAACTGTTTGTATATTTGCTATATCTGTTCACAAACTGTAGAAATTTCAGCATCTACTTAATGCTTTTAGCATTTATTTTGTTACTGTATCTGTAAGCAATGCATTTTACATATGTCATAATGAAAGCATAAGACTAAATTTTTCATATGTAACATAGAAGATTTAACTGAGTACTTCACAATAAAAATGCAATAAGATGAAGAAAATTACTCAAAACTTATTAACTACTGTGAAAACAACTATAACTTATTGAAACTCTTTGAGAAATTTTCTATGCTCCAATTTTTTTTTATTCTCTTAAAGTTTATATTTAGAAATAGTGTAAGGCTAACTCACCTTCAAGCTCAAGTCGATAGAGTAATGATGCAGCATCAACACTATCCAACATGGAACCTGATGTTGCAAACCGTGGGCGAATCTGATGAAAAATTTGTATCAAGATTAAATAAAATATTCAATTCTAATCTTTAGAAAAATTTTTCAACTTCCTAAATGAAAAAAAAAAAAATGTTACAATGTAAATATGGTGGTTATATCTAGAAAAATCAAAACCAGTTATGGTGAAAAAAAAAAAAAAACTGCATTTATCCAAAAAAATAGTGAATACTTATAATTTGAATTAAAATTATAATTTATGACAATATAATTTCAGTGTTAAGAAAAATATAGAATTTAATTAAAATTTTATTAAAGTGTTTAATCAGTATCTATTTTGATATTATTTTTTTTAAGTATTATCTAAACTTGAAAAGGTGATTTGTTATTTAAAAAAATTTTTTTTTTTAAATTGGTTAAGAAAATATTTGGAAATTCTAGAGATCATGCCTTTTCAAGGGTTTGAGTCCATTCAGAGTAGAATGGTTGAACTGAACAGAATTGAAACAGTTGATAGATAGGAAGAGAAAGCTATTAGATTTTGTCAGTAACAAAACAGCGAAAATATAAATCTTTAAATTTGGTTTTATCGAGTCAAAAATAAATTGCCTCAAAAATCCATAATCATAAAAATCTGGAAATGACGTATTTTAGAATGCAGAAATATATTTTGAGTATATATAGAGTTGTTTCCCTTGAATCTGTTTGACTTTGGCGTTGGAGCTGAAGAGATAGAAAAAGATCAAAAGAATTATCAAATATGGGTTAAAGTATTACTTACAGCTTTTTCATATATGCTTACAGCTTCTTCATAATTTCCCTATATAGAAAGGAAACAACAAATGGATATTTATTAAATCAAATTCTTAAAAAACGAACACAACCAAGACATTTATTCAAATAGTTTGTAAACAACAATTTTTTTTTTCATAAATACACCCAGAGAAAGGCAATAAAACCACTAAGTGGCAAGAGGTTACTGAGTGTGAGAAAATATAAAATGAAAACACATAAGGAGAGAGAACAATAAAAGAACAGGAATTAAGAAAACAAGGTAATGAGGGAGAGTTGGTGGATATCAACACTAGCATGACAGTGTCCATGGCAACTGGGTAATTTTTGTTATTCATTCTTACATGTGCACATGGGTCCCCAATATTAAAGTGACCTTGTGGTGTCACATTATTGCCACAGCATGTCAACTTCTGTTGGTTATTTAATACCAAAATCTAACTGCCAGCCATTAAAGTCTTCCACTACTGCATATGTCGATATGGTTCACCTTCCACAAAAATGACACACCAACCATTACAAGTTATTTTTCACTTCTGTTCAGAATCAAAGTTGAACGTAAAATATGGTGACCACAACAAAAAAATGTGTTAAAGTAAAAATAAAATTGTATACTAAAACATGACATGTGACTTGCAGTTACCTTTGCCACTTGATGAAAATTAAATTTATTTAAACTATAATTTAACTAAATTTCAATCAATGTAAATATGTAATTTAGTTCTGTTTAACAATAATGGTTACAATAACATAATTATTACAAAAATATTTAAATAATATATATGTATACAATGGCTGACTGCTAGTATCTGAGTATGCCTGTCTACTAGGGTGGCTAGCAAATACCTGTTGCAGATGCTTGCTCAGGCACAATTGTGTTTGTTCAACACTCACAGAGCCCACCTGTGATTTATACTGCAACTGTTATCTGCTGTGATCAATGGTATGAAGAATGCCAGCATGCTCAAAACCTTGATCACGATGACTCCCAAATAGTTTTGCAGTTAATAGTAAAAATACATAAAAATATGTATATACTTACTCTTTCAATGTGATAAAGTGCCCAATGCCAATAATTGTGACATGCCAACATTCCACAGGACTGTAAAATAAAATTTAAAGTTAGTTTTACTCATATTCCTTCTCTTCTTCTATGTGACATATGTCACTTTGGAAATGTTGGTGATCATGGTTCTCCACAATTTCCTGTCCTTTGTAGACCTTAATAAATTTTGACTTATTGTTATCTCTCTTCTACCATCCATTTACTCAAGCTTGCTAAGTGTTCTTCTCTTTTGTTCCTCTTGCCTTCATTCTTTCCTGTGAGCATCAGATTTTCCAAGTCCTCTTTCCTCATTATGTGCCCGAGAAATTCCAACTGTCTCTTTCTGATTGTAAGTGTCTTTTTTGTTTCCATTTCCATTAAAATTTTGTCATTGCTCTAATCTTCAGTCCATGGTATTCACAGTATCCTTCTGTATATGAGTTACCCCACTTGGCTTTGCCAAATGCCCATGAGGTGGCGCCTTTTAAATCGTTAAAAAGACAAATCTTTCCTTCCGCTTTCTCTCTTTTTTCCTCTTGCTCCAAGATATAGTAAGTTATCCTTGCTGGGGTGCATTCTTTCCTTCAGTTGACTGATAACACACACACACACACACACACATGTATAATGCATGCTTATATCATACACACACACATACACACAGACAGACAGACAAGCACATTCTTCATAGTTAAGTTTTTAATATACTTTCCTTTACTTTCTATTGTGTACACACTACTTTATTTGTGTTAATACATGCATTAATAATTGTTTGTTTTAAAATCTGTGTGTTTCTTGTTTTTACGTAAACTTATACAAGTCCACCAAATATTGTTTGTGGGACAAATGTTCTAGAAGCCATTAAATATTTACTGAAAGACATCCAGAAATCTCAACTAAAGTGGAAATTCACACATGTAGAACCACATTTCTGTTGCTTCAAGTCTCTTCTTCATCTGAGTAGATTGTCCCACAATTATTGCCATATAGGAGGATTTACATTACATAACATTTCAGTACTCTTTTAATCAAGAAGTGTCAAGCATTCAATATTTTTTGAACATGTTTAAAATGCAGAAAAAAAATTTTGTCATAAAAACAATGCAAATATTCATGATGGCTGAGAAAAAAAAATAAAAATGAAATGATTTAATATTGTTGTATAAAATAATAAAAGCTCAGAAATGTGTTTATTTTTTAAAAATAGAAAATATAATAAAATAATAATTTCTATATAAAAATACCTGATAAAAATAATTTTTAACAAATAAAAGTTATTTTATGCAGCAATTAATAATTGTTTTTTCCTCTTTCACTGAAATGTATTCCTGTAGCAAAATTTATACATATTCATAAAAACGAAGTATTTGCTCCCGACCTTTATCCATTCAGATCAGCGTTTCTCAACCAGAGTTCCCAAGAACCCTAAAGTTCTGCAAAAGGTCCCCAAGGATTCCACGAGAACAGGTGAGATAAACTAATGCACTTTTGACTTATTTAATTTCATATACGTAATATTACTAAACACACCCAATATATTCTTGGTTATTGTAATATTATAATATAGGCATCATTCTATCTAACCTATTAGGTTATTAAAAAATAAAACAATCATTGGGAATATATTTAGTGATATCTGTTTGGCACCAGTGTGAAACCACCTTCACTATTCAGTGCCCACTCAGCAAATGTGGCCTGTACTTAAAGTTACTTATTTCTTTGTTTTTTCTTCATTTTTACAGAAATACCTAATCATCCAATGTGGCGATTTTTGAAGAGGAAACATTCTGACGATGTGGTATATAATTTTGTTTTTGCGCAGGGGTTCCTTAACACATGTAATTTATCTTAAGGGTTATGCAGGGGTAAAAAGGTTGAGAAACGCTGATTTAGACAAATAGTTTTATATGTTCAACCTCCAACTGCTTTTGTCATATTTTGTGTTACCCTTGTTTGTTTGCATTTTCAGACTAACTAGTTTAATTTATATGTATTTATTTCTTTTTCTAGTTTTACTCTCTTGGCTTTTAATAAACCTGCTGATGAATGCGACTGTCTTCAGAGTCTTAATTGCTGCAAGGCATTTATATGGCTGTCTTTGAGATTATGGATGCATATTCTTGGAGGTAGAGCTGGAACCACTTTTTAAAAGACGATCAAACTGATATAAACAAGAACATAGAAATAAAAATGGAATTCAGTATACTTACTGACCAATCTGTTTCTGTCTTTTCTAGGAAGTCGTTGCCTTCTTTTTGTTGGCCTAACATTTCATTGACATGACAAATAGCATGTGTAGCCCAAGCATCTCTCTTGTTCAGCGATAAAGCCTGGAGAGTTAAATAAAAAAATTAACTTAAAATAGAATCCACAAAAGATGTTGCATTCAACTGTACACATAAATTGTTTAGTACTTTTCTTTCTCAACTCTCCAGGAGAACTTTGGCATTCAGCTTCTTGACCATATTAAATTGGTCTTCTTTTGAGATCAAGAAAAAATTGTCTGAAGAATATGTCAGCAGAAATGTTTGGAGACAAGAGAATGTAGCAAGTGACAGGGACAGAGAACAGAGCAAGTGATGCTTCATCAGTCATGTATCAAAAGATACATGATCGCCTAAGCATATCTCACGTATAGCGCATAACTGAGGCACGCTGGAGTAATGGATAGAGGCTCAGATTGAGGAATTGGAGAGCTGAGTTTGTATTCCATTTGAATCCATTACATTCAATTACATGCTAAAGCCCTTGGGAAAGGTATGAATCCTCTTCTCCCACCAGCTATGGGTAAATACCAAGACAGACCAGGTTCTATAGCCTTGGATAGCAACTAGTCTACTGCAGAAAGAAATGGCAACCTACTGCAGGAAAAAATCTGCCTCATCAGTCATGTATCAAAAGATACATGATTGCCTAAGCGTATATCACATATGGCACATAACTGATTGATGGGGCCAGAGAACACGGAGAGTGGCAAATGAGAGGACAAAGAAAAGAGAAGGATCACTGCCAAAAATTGTGTGGTCTAATGAAAATAACATCTCAGGAGTTCAGAAATATGATCCATATCAGAATGTGTGTCCATTACTCTTTAGTGCCCCCTCCTCATCTGGGCTGAGGGTATCCCCTTTGATCGCAGAGGTAAATCTCTTCGAATTCTTTCATTTTATTTGGGTTTTAAAGTAAATTGAATAATTCTCAATGAATATGTTTTTTTATTTTCTTTTTGAGATGTACATTAATTTCTCTAAACTTGTTCACATCTGGATTATTATAGATGTTATGCTAGACACAATGTTTCTTTAAAAATGAATTACACAATTAAAACATATCTGGTCTTAAATTTCTTGTTTTATCAAATAAATATCAGAATTTCTGTACCTTAAAGGCAGACTTTTCAGCTTCAGAATACAAATTATTTTCTTCTTGGCCAAAAGCCAACATGCCATACAGATAACTGGAGAAAGAAAAAATAAAATAATGTATAAACTATATGAACCCAAAAAGATTTCAATGATGAAAAATACATAGTTCTTCAATCTATATAATATACCACATATACATATATATTTACATTTTTCTCTGTGTGTGTGTGTGTAACAAATGAGGGGCAGTGTGCAAAGTTTTTTTGCGTGTACCAATTGAGAGGAAATGTGCAAAATAACAATGACCCACCTGCATAAATTCCAGTTATTTGAAAAGAAAAAAGTTTTTGAAAAGAAAAAAGAAGGAACTTTGTAGTGAACAAAACAAGATCTAGATTTAAAATTCAAATGCTAAGCACTGAATCATTGATTTTGTTAGAAATTAAAAAGACTCAAATTTACAAACTTTGCTTAACACACACACAAAACTCGTGAAATTTCACACCTTGATACGAAATGTTTTTTAGCTAATAGAAAACTAGGAAACATTTAAAAACAAAATTCAAAATCTTCAATTCTTAGAAACAAATTCTTTTACGGAATTTTTCACAAGCCGACGCGATGTTTGTTCGTCATCCAATGGAATGGCCCAAATCATATCCAGGAGTGAATTCTCAAATGACCTTTTCAAGCCCCAAAAACAAAAAAGATAGGCAAGTTCAACTGTCACCAGAGAGAAGGAGATGAGCATATTAACACATCCCTTGACAAACGTCAAGTGATCGTTATTATCATCTCTACCTTTCTCCCTCACCTCTTTTATACTTGATAAATGAACAGAACATTTTAAGACTGAGTGATTACTTCAAAGACATTCCTACCCTACAATAATGCTCATACATACATCCACACATACGTTCATGCTTATATACACATAAACTCATTCTTGCAAGGACTACTACGAACATTTTGACGACCTTGTATCAATCAAAATACATTCATTTTATTTGTAAAGACCTTAATTGATTTATATGTACAGTGTGAACCGGATATAAGAGAGATTTTCTCTGGTCCCAAATTAGAGCCATATTTACCTAAACAAAATAGACCAAACCTGGATATAAGAGAAACCCAGGTATAAGAAACTTCTCCGGTCCCGACAACTCTCTTATATCTGGGTTACACTCTATATAAATTTGTTGTTTCACTTTACAATTTGATTTTCTTGTTTTATACCCCTCTTATGTTGGGCTATCTAACTAACAAGGTCAAATCAAACTAATCTGTTTCAACACTCATACACTTCACTATAACTGATAACCCACTATAACTATAGGCAAATAAAAATTATGAGAGACAGATATGAGTTTCAGGTAACATTATTCATGTTGAATATTTGTTTTACAAATTTAACTATATTTTATTTAAATTAATTTTTGAAAAAATAAGGCTTGCTATAGATTTTGCTTTAATAAAAGTTAGTCTAAAATTATTTACTTTTTCATGTTAATAACAACAAAAAAAAAGAAAAGAATTATTTATGTTATTTTCCATAACATAAATAATTTTTCCATATAGTTTCAGGTTGGGGCAGAGACCCTTGCACTGGTCTGGCCTAATTCAAGAGAGTTTGTTTGAAATTTGCTTTTTTAAAGTAAAGTAAAAAAGAATACATATTAAGTTTCATTTTTAAAATCTGCAATGATAAATGAATAATAAAAAGTTAAAAATTATTACACACAGACAAAAAAATATGGAACTAAATTCAAGAGAATAGAAAATTTAAAAATACATAGTGTTTTAAAATTAGCCGAATTAAAAAGTAAAAACAAATCGGAATAATAGTTATTCCCGTTCGTTTTTACTTTTTAATTCTGAGAATTTCAAAATGCTTACATGGCTAAAAATGGATTCTAATGTAATTATTACATATTTTTAATTTTAAAATATCTTTGTAAATACAAATCATACAATGATATTTTTTTTTTTTTACAAAAAAGGTGGGTTGGATGATACCAAGTTTGTATCTGTATTTATTTTGTCATTAATACATGTTACAATTTGGAGCATATCTTGCAGAATTTGGTAATAACTTGAAAAATAAATAAACAAATATATATCTGATGATACATTGCACTTAGTAGGATGAAAAATAAGCAGAGTGAAATTACAGATTGAATCTATGGACTGCTTAGACTTCCCAAAGTTTACACAAAAAATATTATGCTTTGGGAATTTTTGCAGTAAACATAATTTTGGTTATAAATATGTAACATTTATGAGGATAAAATAGGGATATCTTTCCTTAAATGTTTATAAATTGTACACTGTTCAACTATTAACGTCAACAATGAATTATTTTAAATTACAAAATTGTATTTGGACTAAACAAAAATTACATACAACATAATACATATTACTTATAATACATTCCTTCTTGCTGTCAATTTTGACGGTACAAGTACAATAGTATTTAAATATTTGTAAAATGAATCCCTACAACAGTAACTGAATGAAAAAGGTCCATGCTTTATACTGATGTTATACTTTTATTCAGGAAACATGAAAACTAGAAACAAATAAATATATCTTTGAAAAGGGGAAATGGATAAACAAAATACATTTCAAAGAAATACACAAACAAGGAAAACATGGTGTCTTCGGAGAGAATTTCAGACTTACTAGTAAAGAACAGATAATTCCTGGATTGCCACTTTGACCGGCAGTAACTTAAAAAACACGTTGGTAGTTTCCTTACCCCTAAGGAGTCATGTAGTAGTAGATTCACAGAAATCAGAGATAAACACACACACAAACATATATATATATATATATTTAATAAACAATAAAATTCGAAATTATCTGATAACGAGAATAAGCCTATTTCGACAGACAAAGATATCAGTTGTCTGTCTTTTCAACCCCAATGTTGACGAAATTCGTGTCTATACAGTGAAGGAAGAGCAGGAAATAGAATTTCACTTTGAAAGCTAAAAAAAATCAACCAGTCAAAAAAATAATACAGAATTTATCCTCCTGTAGTTGTAGATCTAAAGAAAATTGTCCAGTTGAGGGCAAATGCAAATCTACCAGAGTTATATATCAAGCGATCATTAGAACTCCCACCCAAGAAAATAATAATTTTTACATTGGAATTTCCATGGGGGAATGGAAACAGATTTTATACCCATATGCACTCATTTTCTTACCCTAAACTAAAACACCAGACAGCTCTTTCAAAAAATTTTGGAAATTGAAGGAGAAAGGTTCAAGCCCACAGATAATTTAGAAAATTATAGGTTCTGCATGTACTCCTAATAGTGTTAGAGATAGGTATGATTTATGTTGAGAACAAAAAATTAAAATAATAAAATACAATAATCAAAATCAACTATGGAATCAGAGGAATGAATTACTTTTAAAATGTTGGCATAAAAACAAATTCAAATTTCCATAATATTGGTTTAACTTAATTAGCTACCATATTTCCATAATATTCACTCCCCTCTAACTCTTCAAATGTTGACATTATAACTAATTCTAATTTTCTATATTTTATTCCCCCACTCTATAACCTCTTTACACTATATGAATTATAATCAATAAACTTTACCCTACTTTAATATCTCCCAAATTCTCTTTCTATTAATCCCTTACATCCTTTAATCTATATATTTTAAATTTATTTTTAAACCACTTTTTATTCCTCTTTTAATTTTAAATTAATATTAAATTCTTCATATAACCCACTTGGATTATATATCAACAGACTTGTTACCTTTACTAATATATATATATGTGTGTGTGTTTTTTTGTATGATAAATATCTAGTTTTATATTCTTGCAGAACATTAAAACTTTTTTTTAACCCTATTACTACTGCAACCATGCTACTGCTAAGTAGAAAAGTCTGGGGATGCATATCTAGGTTTCTTTGGTAAATGCTACAACAGCCAACCAATCAACATTGTGATGTCATTTGATGCTGAAAACTTTCAATGTTCTACACTTCAGTCAGTTGTCAACACCTGACATCACTTCAGCTCTTATTCACTCTCAGTAATTGTCAGAGGATTTGTTGTTGGTGAGTTTTCGGTCAACCTTGTTTGCATTGTCCATTAGGAAATCAATCATAATATTTGAAATTCAAGTCTTGGAGATAGAAATTTTGTCATATGACAACCAAGATATTTAATTTTCTTTGAAAAGGGTCAAAAATGTAGTAGTCTCCTAATTTTGTCATCAGCTACAAAATTGTTCCATTTGACTTTTACTATTTTCCTTAAGTATGTCATTATAAAACATTCTGTTTCATCTTCTGGCTGGATTTCAAGTGCCATATTTTGTTGCCACAGTAAGATAGGTGCTGGAATTAAGCCAGATTTAAATCTACACTATAGACCAAAAAGTTGGGCCACCCTCTGGGTTTCAAAGAATCACCTCAAAATTAAAGGTGGCATGCTTTTTCAAAAAAAAAAAAAAAATTAATTTATTAGCTCACTTTGAGCCAGAAGGATGTTTTCTTTCCAAAGGGTTTTATCATATATTCAATAATAATAACAACAACAACAACAACAACAAAATTAACTCATTACTGCATAAATTTTTTTAACATTTTAGCTCTTTTTGTCTAATCTACCTTGTTGGCTAATGATGATCATAGGGCTAGCAGGTTTTAAATTTTAGACAACACCTCTCTTAAAAAGTAGACACTATACACTAATGGGTTTGTGGTAAGTGTGTTCACGTTGGAAGGTCACCAGTGTGATTAGGTGGTGTTGTATGCCAGAAGGTAATTCTTTTTCAGAAATAAAATGAACTTACTCAAGGTTATAAAATAAATAATATATTTTTATTTATTTTTTTTTAGAGCAACATACAAGTCCTTTGGAATTTGGTGCAGCAAAATATTTGTTTATAAGGCAGATATTGTTAGTATGATTGGAGAAAGTCTATAAGTGGTAGTTTTTGGAGTCAGGCCATGATAGGAATAGCAGTAATATTAGAAATAGGTCGGTGTCAATCTGCTGTGTTTTTCTTGACCACTGGCAAGGCATCATTAGCACATGATCTCTTAACTACTTCTTCACCTGGCATGCATGGCTGGTTTCTCCATGGTAGCATCTCCTTTCGTCACTCTCCCTGTCTCTTCTGCTTCTAACTTAGTGTCAGTTTATATCCATTTTGACCAGTCTCTGAGACTCTGGTGCAAAAATTGGTTTTGGCTAACATCAAAAGTCTCTGTGTCAATTTTTTTTGATTGGTCAAAATTATTTTATTTTCCAGTGTTCCTATTTTTTTTTTTTCATTTATGAATGGAGCCTCACTGGTTTTTGTTATTTTTCAGTCATAAATAAGCAGGCTTTGATCCTGCAAACTTTTGGCATTTTCTGGCTGGGTTCAGTGTTTTCTTTTTCTTCCTCTTTTTATTTGAGAGTTACCTTCTCGTTAGTTGAGAGAGAAATATAGAAAGAGACATTTAGAGAGAGAGAAAGAGATAAGGCTTTTAAAGGAAAACACAAATCTTTATTTTAATCTGAATTCTTTTTATTCTTCTTCTTCCTCTTTATTTGAGGGTTGCCTTCTTGTTAGTTGAGAGAGAGAAAGAAAGAAATAGGTAAGGGTTTTAAAGGAAAGCGCAAAGCCTTATTTTAATTTGAATTCTTTTTATTTTCGTTTATATATTTTATGTTTTTTTATTTTTGTTCATAATTATAAAATGAAAAAGAATATACACTACTAGCACCTAAAAAAATTCACTGAATATTTTTCTTGTTCTTGGTCTTCCATTATCTGATTTATATCCAAAAATAAATGTTATTTTGTCTGAAGTATAATTTGAAGGTTAATGACCCTTAAAACTAGAGAAAATACCAACATATTTATTGTTTGTGGGGATATTTATATTGTATTTTTGAATGCAACCCAGATTATTCCCTTTTAGCCTCTGTTATATATATATATATATATGTGTGTGTGTGTGTGTGTGTGTGTGTGTGCAGGTATGTAGAAAAATAGGAAAGAACATGTTAGGTAAATAATCCAGAGTTCTTTAGTATTTTTGTTTTTATTTTTAAAAAACAGTGCTCCATACAGAAGTAGAGCTTAGGGTTAGGTAATAAATCTTTATAGAACAGAAAATGTTTTTACAATAATAAAGATCATTCATTTATGCAAAATATTAAACAACTAAAAGCAGTTACCTATACAAAGGTATGTCTTTGTTCCACTGAGGTAGCACACGTGCAATAGAATCTCTCATTTGTGGATGATGTCCCAAATAAAAATATGTATCATGTGCAAATTTCAGTGCAAGAACGTCTTTTGGCTTTTCAGCTAATATGTCTTCCCATATGATAGAAGCTTTTGTCATGTAGCTGAAAGCAAAACAAAATAATAAAATTCCAAGAGTAAGTTACAAAAAAAAAAAAACAAAAAAAAAAAAATAATACAGGCATCAATCATTGTAAGAGTATGTTCAAATCATATCAGAAGGATACCAATTATAATGGGGTGACTTTTAGTTGTAGCTGGATGGTCAAATCATGTCAGAATAACCAATTTATTTTTTTATTACACAAATCAGAGGCTTATTGCCATATCATGTTGAAACACCAGTTCTTGTATGATCACCAATATCAAGTCTGGTCAGTACCTAGATGAGTGACTGCTTAGGAATACCAGGTGCTATAAGCTTAGATATTCAGGTGCTGTAATGGCTCAGAATTGGAAATTGGAGAGCCAGGTACCAATTCCAGTTGGGTTTATTATATTCACTTACATGCAAATACCCTTGGGAAAGGTATGAACCCACCACTTGTCCCCAACTATGGGTTAATTAGTAGGACTTGTATCAGTAAATAATTATTATCTCCCAAAAATTCATACAATCCAAAAATATTTTCTGGCTTTAAATAACCTACAAAAGGTTGATAAACTGTTAAAAAAAAGAAAAAAAAAAAAAAAAAAAAAAAAAAAAAAAAGGCAAATCAATCAATCAATGTCCAAATCAGAACAATGTATATTATTTAGATTCAGACATTACAACATTTTATTCATTGTGTCCTTCAGCCTTTCTGGATTAGTAGACACCTGAAGAAGGCTGGAAGGAACAACAATGAAAACATTGTGATAATAACCACAAAGTTGAGGACATTAGTCCAAATGTAAATAATAAGACCTCCATCCAGAAATTCAGACAAAAATCATGATAAGCAATGAAAAATATCAAATGAAATAGATTGTAGGATAAATGAAATGAACTACCACTAACCATACAAAAAAAAAACTTGTCTTCATCTAAAAGTTGATGCTGTGTATATAATCAGGTTGGAAAGGAATCCTTTTAGAGATGAAAACAACTGATTTAATAAAGTATTGCTAAAGATGCATTGGCTGTAACAATCAATAAAATAAAAATTATCCATAATTAGTTAAAGAGTAAATCATTTGATCAGGATAATGTAGGATTATATTTCTTTGATGACCAGGAAAAAAAATTGATACCATCTTGGCAGGGAAATTTTCATTTATCCACCAGTGATTTCACTTTGGGATTTTACCATTTAATCCCAGTATTTACAAAATTGTCTTAAGAAAAGAAAAAAAAAAAAAAAAAGATGCCAACTCTCTTGAAGATTGCAAAAAACATACAGAACAGCTCTTTACTGAGAAAGCTTCTGAGAGGATGGAATTATGAAGTTGCCCAAAAGGTGGCAACAGATCAAAAGGGGAAATATGTTGTTCAGTAAAATTAATGTCAAAAAGAAAAAGTCTTATCTTTACTTAAATAAATGAACAAACATTTGAGTCAACCCAATACAAGAAATGAAAGATTCATTCATTCATTCATTTTCTACGCCCTATTAACCCTTTTCAGGCTACTTAAAGTCAGAAATTTTTTTTAAATTGGAATAATTTTTTTGGGGGAAATAATAATGATTTAGTGATACAAGTCTTACCAATTAACCCATAGCTAGGGGGAGAAGCAGTGGATTCATAGCTTTCCCAAGGGTATCTACATGTACAGTGCAACCTTGGTTCTTGAATATCTCACATGTTGAACAAATCCGTTTTTGAACAAAAATTGAGATGAAAATGTTTTCAAACAAAATTTTGGTTCTCTAACAACATTGCTAAACCAAGTTAACTTAAATGGAATAATTTCCAAGTCAACTGCAGTGTTGTATACATTCGTGTGTTGTGGTGTGCTGTTTTATTTTCCTATTTTATGTACTGTGACTTTTTTCTTTACATTGATTCTTATTGGGAAAATAGTTTCCGTTTATGAACAGCCTTCAGGAACAAATTAAATTTGTGAACCGAGGTTCCACTGTAAGTGAATATAACAAACCCAACTCTCCAATTAACAATTCCAGGTGATTATCCCTTACACCACCTGTACATTCAAGCTTACAGCACCTGGTATTCCCAAGCAGTCACCCATCTAGGTACTGACTAGGCTTGATGTTGCTTAACTTTAGTGATCATACAGGAGCCACTGTTTCAACATGTAGCTGTAAGCAAGAAATGAAAGAGAAGAGACAAGAAACCAGATATTGTCATAGATAAATTCAATATTGGAGAGGGAGGTGCTGAAAACTGGTTAGCTCAAACTACTTCCCGAAATTTGATCAAACAGAATTTATTTGGTCAAGAACTTTTTAGTACCTCCTCATATTTAACTTTACCAAGGTAAAAGATATTTTAACCAAAGTTTCTTGGGGATTACAATGTCATTAAAATATAAAGCTCTTCTTTCATTATAAATAAATAAAAATTATCAAACACAAACTTCGTAATATATGCAAATATAGACAGACTCTGATATGCAAATTTCTATGAAATTTAATAGTGAACTTACCCTTTAGACCACTGGTGCATTGCCTGCACATGTTTCTTTTCCCAATCTGTGACCATTGGTTGTTCTGACAGGGTCAGCATTGAGTCAATATCAGCTTTTAATTCAATGTCCAGCTGAGGATTACGTCCAGTTCCAAGAAGCTCAAGACCATTCTTTAGAACATGGCCCATAACTTTTGCATAAAAAAAGCAATTTAATAACAAAGATTTGTATTGTACTTTCTTATACAGGGTTTAAAACTTAAACTTTTGATGAAAGAAATTCTGATAAATTTTTTAATCAACATTAATTGAAAGAATTTAGTTGACAATGATGATGATTTTCTAAAAACTTTAAAATTTCAAAGAAAGAAAGTAAAAGGAAAAAGAGGTGAAAGAAAGGAAAAAGGAGAGAAAAGAAGAGAAAGGAGGAAAAGGAGAGAAAAGAAGAGAAAGGAGGAAAAGGAGAGAGAAGAAAGGAGGAGAGAAAGGAAAAAGAGGAAAAGAAGAAGAGAAAGGAAAAAAGGAGGAAAAGAAGAAAAGAAAGGAAAAAGGATGAAAAGAAGAAAAGAAAGGAAAAAGGATGAAAAGAAGAAAAGAAAGGAAAAAGGATGAAAAGAAGAAGAGAAAGGAAAAAAGGAGGAAAGGAAGGAGGAGAGAAAGAAAGAAAAAGGAGAAAGGGAAAGAATAGAAAGGAGAAAGAAGGAAAGGAAGAGAGAAGGGAAAGAATGAAAACGAAGAACTGAGAAAAAAGAAGAAGTGGGAGTGAGATAAACAAAATGGAGGAGGGGAGAGAGAGAGAGAAATAAAGAAAAAAAGAAAGAGTGGGTATGAAAAAAAGAGGGAGAGACAGAGAAAGTAACAAAAACTAACAGACAAAAAAATAGAAAAAGTTGACAGCAAATGAATTTTCTGTGTCTAAATAATAAGGCACATTATAATAAGAGCATATAAAAAAATGTGGTGTAAATTGTGTAGTGCTAGTAGCGTTTAGTAAACCGATGCAGCTTTGGTGTATACTAGATTCCCATGAGTAGATAAGATGACTTTAAGAGAAAAAGATTTTCTATTTTTAACCAGAATGTGCATTAAGGTGCTGATAAATTCTCAACCTGACCAAGAAGACCTTCCAAAAAAAAAAAAAAAAAAAAAAAAAAATATTATTACTGATTATTTTCTCAGACTTTAGGAAGTGATTGAAGCAGAGAACTTTTCAGCATTCCCCCCTTGCTTTTCATTCAATGTATATTCTGCCCAGGAACTTCCAATGGAAGTTGTTTTATATATATGTTTCATATAAAAAAAAAAAAAAAAAAAAAAAAAGAAAATTTTTACTCTTAGAATGGATACTCACCAAAGCTTGGGTCAGCAGACATCATTTTAGAAATGGATCCTTCAATTCCACCAACAGAATCATCATCATACCAGCCAACATACTAACCAAAAATAAGAAATTCATGTTACAAGGCATAAATTAAAAACCATAAGACTTTATTAAAGAATTACCTGTTTATATATAACCATGCTGTTATCAGTTGGATTTATTAAACAAATATCTGTATTTACCTTAAAAGTTAATGTCACAATTTGCTTATTTAATGTTGAAATTTTTTATGCACCAAGGTTATTAATAATTTATACACACACACACACACACACACAAAATATACAGTATATAATATAAAATAATATACTATAATAGGAGGCTGAAAACAGTCGCACTTAAAAGGTATAAACACTAAAAAGTGCAAATACAAATATACAAAATAGAAAATGTAGAGCAAAAATATTTACAAAAACACTAAAAAGCAGGCAGTCTACCTTACTACCCAGGTTTCGACCACAAGGTCTCCTCAAGCAAGTAGAATGATGAACAATCTAGTATATTCCACCACAGGAAAAAAGAGAATGAAAGGTGTAAAGGGGGAGGGGAAAAGGAAAGGAAAAGGGAGAGAAGAGGAGAGAGAGGGGAGGAGGAAAAAAATTTATTCATTATATTCATCCAGGTTCATACATACTTAAAAGATATTTATTTAAATGCCAGCACTTTGACAAAATTTCAGTTCTCTCATTCAGTAGCACATTAGGATAGGTAGCGATAGCCAGCTTCTCTTCTTGACACAGTCAGCAGCAGTTGCCACGGACACTGCCTGGCTTTACCTTTCCTATTATACTACACTTTACACATGGACTTCTGCTACACATATTTATGAACCCCCCAAATACAATCCACAAGTTTGGTATAACTTCTGTGGCTTTCTAGCCTAAATGAGGTAGGCATGGTTATAAAACATCTTTTTAAAAGGAACTTCACTACAACCAATGTATATCCTCTTGAAACCATTACTGTCACTGACTTCTGCAGAATAAATGATTCCCACAACACTCACAGCTTAATGGGCAATTATATTTATCCCTGCAGTTTTTATATATTAACAAATTAACAAACTACAAATACACAAATGTAGTAGTAATAATAATAATAATAATAATAATAATAAACAACAACAAATAGTCACATAATCAATACTAAACAATGAGTAAAAGTGAAACATTATAAATCAGCTCCAAATAACTGCATTATTGAAATTTGTAAGCTGGGGTTATTTTTTCATATATTACTATCAATTATACACTTCAGATTATAAATTTAAAAAAAATTATAAACAATTTCTTATACCAAATAAAAAAAATCTGTTGTATAAATTAATGTTTTGACATCTTTTGTATATATGAATATCCATAAAATTTTTACCTTTAATCTTTAACAATATGCATTATTAATATTACTTCCCTTTCTACTGCATTCTTTTTCAAGGCCACTCAGTTGCAGTAACCTTATTGTTAATTTCACTCAAAGGTGTTTTCTGTTGTCATAGAAAGATATGACAACACAAGTCAAGGATCAGAGTCACCTTCAGTGGTAGGATAAACTTTTTGAACAGCAAATGAAGTCACAGAGTGATAAAGATTAAAATAGAAGCAAAACAATTGAAAATCTAAATCATATAAAGACTTCACCTCTACTCAGCATCTGTTAGCATTTATATCTTGTGAATTTTTGCTCAAAGTTTTATTATTATTCAAATGTGAAAAGGCAAATATAAAAACTGGATAATGGTTATGTAGAAACCATTAAAAAAAAAAAAAAGACTTCCTTTCAGTTAACAGAAATACACATATTTACATTGTTTGGACTGTTGTCCCCATCTTTATTGTCATATTCATGTGGAATGTGGCATGGCATGTGGAATAAGAACAATCTACCCCAATGGATTAAAAATGTATATCACTTGAAGAAGGCCGGAGTGTACAATGTTTTGGTTCATTTTACAGCATATCAACCTCAATGAGTTATTTAATGCCAACAAAGTTTTTATTGCTGGTAATATTTTTTTTTTCAAAAATTTATTGCTGGTAATAATTTTTTTATCAAGTATTTCTGGTATTAAAATCTATTTTTACACTTTCATAGTGTTTTGACCCCAGTTTGGGGTTTAACTATTTACCCATAGCTGCAACCATAACAGGTGCTACCACCCCAGGTCTGGGTGGAGCTGGGAATACCAGCAATTAAGAGTTGGTTTCACACTCCTCAAAACCTCCTGATCAGAGGCCTTGCTGTTGGATGTAGTTTATCGTCTTACCCAAGACAGCCGAAACAAATGTGAATATGACAATAAAAGATGAGGATAACACTATTTACAATGTAAATAGTGTAAATAGTTACAATACCTCTTCTCAGAAATATAGACAGATAGAAATATACATGTTCCTGCAAAAAAGATAAATTCTAGTTTATTTAAATTGTAAGAAACTCACCTGAGTTACTGTGGCATCAAACATTTTACATGCTTCATCTGAAGGTGTTGACAATGGCAATTTTAATGCCTCCCAAGCCTTAGAAAAAAAATAATAAAATAAAAAATAAAATAAATAAAAGAAGAGAAAGAATTGTTGTTTTTAGCTTTTTTAATAATATTAACACTTACAGAAATATTCATAAGAAATCTAATAAGTTCTGAGAGCAAACACAGCTGGGGTGTAGTAGCGATGGATTTATACCTTTCCTAGGATATTTGTGCAAAAGTGAAATGCATTTCCTGCACAATTGTAAGTGTATATGCATGATGAAACTTATATTCAACATTAAATAACTCAACAAGGATTGATATGTCACTAAATTAACCAACTTAACCTAAACACAATGAACTTCGATCCATTATAAATAAATTTTATATTTTACAAAATCATAAATAAATATTATTTTGGCTCAGTAGCAATTACTATAGACCACCTTTTCCTTCTGGATTTTAGTGGAAGTTAAAATCTGCATGGCTGTAGCCAAAAATAGATATTATGTAGACTACCACGGAACCAATGAGGATTGCTTATATAAAAATGAGCAGTAAAACCTTTCTTTCTCTTCTTTTTACAAACATTAGTAACAAGGCTCAGCCTCTTTTTCATCATTTTGTCCTGATGCAGCCTTCACAACCAGGACACATTTCATCATTTTGAAGAAAAGACTCATACAATTGTTCATTTTGCACTACATTGGCCCAGAGAGAGCAAGAACCCTCCTACTTTGTAGCAGACAGTTGTTTTGATTAGTTCTACAAATGAAAGGGTAGATAGAACTGACCTTGAAGCCCTCTTTCCTGGGTTTATATTAAGGCCAGAAAGTGAATGGGGAGTGCAGTGAGTGTCGGTAGGATTGTCCTTTACTTTGGCACAGGGTTTTTGATCTTTTGTCTTGCTTATCCAAGTATCTGTTTTCAGAAACAAGGTTAGCTAATTGACCTGTCTTTAAGAATGTCGGTCTTAATGCTAATGAGATCTTAATGAGATGATAAGTAGGTGATACTTTTCAGGGAATTTTAGAAATAGTTTTATTTTATTTATCAAATTTAATATAAAGTATTGGCAACAACTCAAGAGGAGTTTGTGTGTCTGTTTATAAAATTTTATAGAAGCTTGAGAGAGAGAGAGTGCTAATAAAAAACTCTTTAGTACTGCATTCTGAGTGGTTAAAAAATAAATACATTTTCTGGTTTAAACATCAAAATTTTTACTTATAATTTGATAATGCTCTTTGAATCCAAATAATTTTTAATAATTTGTATAGTCATTCGTTGCTTGACCTTTGAAGAGTGATCATGATAACAGGACATGATAACATGACTAAACATATAAAAGGGAGAAAAGATTAAATGAATTTGGTAGGCTCAGTATAGAATTGTTTATCATGAATGGAGATTAGCTTAAGAGATTAACTCGTTAATTCTTGCTTGATGATAAATTAACAAGAACAGAAACATTAACCATAACTGCCCATTGTGTAAACTGTAGAAGAGGCAGCTCTTTAAGGCCCCCTCCTCCATTTGATGCTTCTAGGCTTCACTTATCATTGACTGCAATGGACATATAAGACCCTCTTAAATCTTCATTTATAAAGCCAAAACATGTATAAAAAGTATCTGTTTTCTGTATATGGACAAACCTGTTTGAGTACAATCCTCAAATTTGATTAGCATAATTAATGGATTCAGGAGAAGGCTGTAATATATTTTTTCTTGTTTTGCACTATCACTTTTTTGTTATATGGAAATATCTTTTGTAACAATTAGCATTCTTTGGCATGAGATTATAATTTCTTTTTCTTTATTAATGTCAGAATGAAAAAAATATTCACATGCTCCAAAGAAAAAAAAAAAAGCTATTTTGCAGAACATTTTTTCCTACTTTTCAAAATATTTCATTTTTGAAAATTTATAAAGAATAAATGAAATTGATTTTTTTATGCTACTAATTACTATGTGGGAAAATTATAAAAAAAAACAAAAAAACAAAAAATAAAAAAATAATAAAAATAAATACATTTTTCCCCCAGGATGCTAGTAATAAAGGAACCAGAAAGTGTTTTCTATCAATCTGCACAATTTTATGTCCCCCACTTCTGGAAAAGGACAGAACTTCTACCTATGAAGTAAGTACAATTTTTACTTTGGTGGTTCCAACTCAGCACAAAGCTGACTAGAGCATGACCATTATAACCATTCTTACCCTAACTTACTTGTAGACTAGAACAGGAAAACTGACATACCCAAGAGGCAGTGAGAATTTTATTTCCTTGCAGTTACTTTAAAAATAGAACAAATGGTCTGTAGTAGAAACCAAAGTTTTTCTTGCTTCTTCTTTATGTGAACACGCACACACCAATGTACAACTTTAAATTCCATAACTATTATGCACTTACTATACATGATTGGTGTTGCTGAAAGTGGATCTTGATATGCACAAATAATGAGAATAACAAGGATATTGTAAAATAAACATTTCTTACTTATCTATTTCCTTTTTTTTACTTTGGTATTATATTATGTAGGACTATTTTATAATTTTATATAACTTAATTTTCAGAGTTTTAGCAATTTACCATCATAGGGAATCATTCTGTCATTATAACCAATTGAGACTCAGGCCTTAGTCTCAGAGACAGATACTTCAGCAAATATATATCAGTGGTGACCCCAAGGGTCAGGTTTGTCAGGCTTAGCCTGATTTCAAAGCAACAAAAAATCTTTCATAGGGTGTTGTTTTCATTCTTGACTTCAGCTGGATCCAAAATTAACGTTTTTAATTCCATGCCTCAAAATATTGACCAAAATACATTTTGTTGATTATTGTTCAAAAAAGAAGAATGAAAGAATAAAAGAAAAAAAACAAAAAAGGAAGTAAGTAAAAAATGAATGAAATAAAAAGTTGGGCTATGTAGATCTGAGCCCTATCAGGCTGCAGATATACTTAATAGGCAATGAATTTTAATTTTATAAATAATCTTTTAAAAAATCTCTAATGATTTGCATGCACTGTTTTTCAAAGAACAAATTTTTATTTCAACTTATTGTTTTCAAATGTCCATTTTAAATAATTTATCCCAAACACTAAAAGGTTTTCAGTGGAATGTATCAATTGAAAAAGGGTAAATTTAGTCAGACTTAAAGTCAGCGAAAATCAAAGAAAGTGGCAGTCTTAACTGGAGGGTTGGGGTGTAGAGTGTGACTGGTATAGTATTGAGGAAATATATCAGTCAACTATTCCTATCTCTGGCATTAGTAACTTGATAACCAGACCATAAAACAATACAAAAAAATGGAAAGGGAACAATAAACAGAAAATCAAAGACTTGGTCTTCATTCTTTTTTTCTTACAAGTCTGGAAAAATTTTTTTTTAAATAAATTATTAATATTAAAATACCAAAATGTGTTTGTTTTTTAATTTCATGCACAGATATTTTTTTAAAATTATATATTTTTGTTAGAGTAAAGAAATCATTTTAGCATCTAAGTTATAGCAATAGCATATTTTGTTAAAGATTGTAATGAGCCCCACAAACATTAATCACCTAAATACCAGAAAAAAAAAAAAAAAAAAAAGAGCACAATGCTTTGAGTTCTTTTTTTTTCTTGTGTGCCTCTAAGGCAGACTCTTAAGAGCTGCTTACTTTTTCATATTATATGCTCCATCATGTGGGAATGACGACTATATTGTTGAGCACTATTTTGCTTTTAACAGTAAACTCCTTTGCTGAGGTCCTACGGCTCTCCATGGTATAGGAGCACTCTTTCAGAATACCTATGAACCTTTCATGCTTTTTTTTTTTGCTTAAAAAATTGTGAATTTATGGCTGGATAGTCATTTTTCTTCCTCACCTCTGTGACTTTAGTTGGTGTGTGCATTTTTAAATCTATATATAAGTTCTGTAAATATCAACCGTCTCTGTGAAGACAGAAGGAGTCTGCATCATTTTTGCTTAATTTTTTCCAAAACAAAGTTACTATTGGACATTAATTCTTTCAACCCAGTTTCTTTATTTTTCTTACAGTTTTTCATGTTTCAACCACTTCACCCTTTGGCTTTCAATAGTGTTTATGGCATTCAGTTTTATCGCATCAATAAGTTTATAGGTCAATGAGAAATAAAAAAAAAAAAGCAATTATTTTACACAATGTACTTATTTTTCAACAATCTTCTTCCTTGTTAATACACTTAACCCAGGACTTTTAAATTAATCACAGTGAAAAAGTGAAAGTTTTAGATCAAAATTCAAAAAAACTTTCAGGCTACAGATTTCTTGATCCACCCACATAACTATAAATTTAAAGAAAATGGAATTCAAGTTTGATTTGTTCACTGTATAAATTCTGTAAACTTTTTTCTGTTTTCTGGGTTACTGGTTTATTTACAGGCTTTTCTATTATGAGCTTGAGTTACTTCCATTTTAGATCATCAGATCTACTGCTTTTGTTTGTGTCTGGTTGTATATTTCTTTTTACAATTATTTATAGAAATAGGAAAGGAAAGAAAAGACTAGAACAGATGAACACTTGTTTGTATAAGTGTTCATCAATATCCACAGCTGAATATTGATTTAAAATGTTCATTATAGAATGTTCAATTTATGTGATTAAATATTTACTATGGAATTAAGTATATCAATAAGAAAAGGCATTATGTTGAAAATCATTATTATTAGGTTATTAGTGTTTTTTGCAGCACACAAAGATGCTCAAGTTTCCCATACTAATTTATGGTCACTCGTTAACACACACAAAAAAATTTTTAAACAAAATGTTAAAGTTTCTAAAAAGGATTAAAATAATATAATTTAATAAAATAAAATAAAATTCTTTGGTCTTTCCTCTTAATAATAAGAAAGATTTTACCTATAAAAGTTAAACTTTGTCTTTATTGTTTGAGGCATTTTTTCAACATATATGGTCATTTTTTAGTGAATCTTTGGAGGTATATATACCCCATTGATACAAGAAAAACAAGATTTTTAACCAAAATTTCCAAGGGTCTAAAAAGGATTAAAAAATTACTTATTCATTCTTTGGAGGTACCCATACATATCTATAAGAATCTCCAATGTTTTGCTAAAACATACTTTTTAATCCTTTTTAGACCCCTTGAAATTTTGTTTAAAAATTTTGTTCCCCTGGCATCAACAGGAAACTATAAATTAGTATGTGAAATTTTAGCATCTTTTTTTGCTGTTAAAAACATTGATTTGGAAATTCTTGTGAAATTCAAATGATGGTTGAATTTTAATGAAACTTCTAGAACTTATTCACAAATGAAAGAACTGTTTTTTTTTTTTTTTTTTTTTTTTTTAGAAAATCTTGGCAAAAGTACATTTTTTTATTTTTACATTTCTTACCCAACACTTATTTAATTTTATGAAATTTTAAGAAATTCTTTTTGTAGTGCTTAATGTTTATATATTTATATTAGTTCTAAGGACAAGTCCTAAGAGAAGTTAAATCAAATTTGTTTGGTCAAACAGTATTCCAAGTCACAGAAAATCTGCTCTGAATTGTAAAATGAAAAATGAAATAAAACTAAGACATTATTTAATTAGAAATGCTTTTAATTGATTTTATGAATAAAATATATTATGGACACTTAAGGAAAAAAAATTTTCTAGCAATAATGAATTTTTACAAGAATTGTTTTCATTTTTTAAAATTTTAATTAGAATAACTACTAAACTTTTAAATCTTAAAATTCTGCATGAATTTCTATTAGCCAAATCATATTGTCATTAAATAAAAATTATATTTACTGTTGTGGAATACTAGAACACCCCCCATAAAATGAACTGATCTAAAAAGATCGATAGCATGCACTCTTACTGAGAAAATGGAAGTTGAACAGAACCGAGGTGAAGTTCACGATTAACTGTTATCCAGTAGACAGTGTTCTTGACTGTTAGTATTGTATTATTCTTCAGAATAAATTTGGACTACTTTTTATATGTGTATCGACTTATCCATTTCATGATACAACATTTACTGATCAAAAATGGAAAAGTTTATTACAGTTCAGTGAACCTCCAGTATTTTAAAAAGAGTTTTGATTTTTTTTTGTGTATAAACATGCCAATTTTTGTAAATATGGACATCCGTACACAATATTATCAGAAAACAAGAGCAGTAACTATAGTAGATTTAAAATTTGTTGGTCATTTTCTGACATTTCCTCCACAAGCATCTTCATAAGATCATACAGTCAAATTAACTAAAATTCAATCAAATATTACAATTTTTAAAATATTTTAAAAGATTACTGGGTAGTTAAAAAATATAATCTACAAAAGGCATTTACGTTGTATTCATCATGTAATTTTACTACAAGTATTTCCACCTTACATAAATCTAGCAAACATCAGGTTATCAATAAATGTCTGAACACCTCATAAAAAGACCCATCTCCATGTTGAAAAAATGCTTTTCTGCAATATTTTAAATTAAAAGTAGGTAATATTTTTTTTTTTTAATTCAGATTAGTTAAACTTTAAATCAGTTAATCCCTCTCAGATAAAGTTTCAGAAAAGTTTATTTTACTTTTGGAAGATTTTTTTAATAAGGAGAATTATGTTAGAACTAGCTTAAAAGCCACCCTATCCTGCAGAGAGCTCTTAATTGGGCCTTCATCACAATAGGTACAGAGGAGTAGATGCAATAGGCAACAATAAACTACAGAAGAACTCAAAATTGATCGCTGAATTTAAGTATTGCATTAATATTTAAGCTTACCTTTTAAAAGTTCAATGATAATTCTTCTGCTGCCACATAATTTGAAGACAATTTCATGTACGTAGGTCTTTACTTTCCATACAAGCAATTATCTTTATTTCATGGATGACTTTCACTGGATTTCGCAATTAATTTTGATGATTCCCAAATTTATTTTCAAGTTATAAAAATTGTTATCACACAAAACAATTTGTTGCAAAAAAAAAAAAAAAAAAAAAAAAAATCATGTAAGAGAAAAAAAAAAAAATTGCCAAAAACAATGGCAGTTATGAAAACTTAGGAATCCCAAACTTCAGGATTGCAGATCCATAATTGACCTGGAATGTTTTTAATTTGCTCACAGAGTCGGCCTGATTCCAAAATGGTATGATATGTTGTGCTACAACCTCTAGGAGTAACATTAAGAGTGTGACACAGTTACACACTGATATTTGTATTTATTATATAGAGGACAGATTTTTCAATATGGCCGATTTTAGCAGTTTTAGTGATTTCAAACAAAATATCATTCCAGCCAATTTATATTCAGTTTGAGATACAGCAAAGTATTTTGCTTTTTGGAAACATTAAACTTCATCTATTAGAACATTAACACCATCACCTCTTCAACTTCCAGCATCCATATTTGTGCCAATCTCCTTTCACAAAAACACACATCACTATTGGTGACTTTTCTTAATGACCACTAGATAGCATTGTTTAAAGTTCTTTAAAAGGAAATGGCTAACACACACACACATATTGATCTCTCAACCTTGGGGTGCCATAACCAACTTCTTAATTTCAACTGAACAATGTGGTATATGATACTTGCACGCTACAGCTACTCATATTTTTATTATTTTGTGAACTATTTCGATGTTTTAGGTATAATGTAGGTACCTCCCAAAAACATGATACCTAAGAAATAAAGATTTAAAATGTATTTTAAAAATAAAAAATCTTTCTTGAAGCTTTTATTTTAGTTTTAATTCCAAGCTAATAGAGGACTGAGCCATCACATCTCATCCATTTCTGACCAAAAATCCATTCCATGAAGTTCGTTTATGTCTTCAAGTAGTTCTGTGGTGTGTTTGCGAATACGGTCGCAACACAAACATGGAGGTCGATGAAAGTAAAGGCAATTTTGGTTCCTGAAATATGCGAGGCCCCTTATGTATGGATGACTGTTATTGGGGTTGTTTATGGGCATGCATTTTTGGGTCAATCTTGGGGTTATGTCACTGTGCGCCAGTCTTGTTGAGGTGTTCTGCTCATACATTACTGGGTGTTTTATCCGTCACTCTATCTGTTGTATTTGACACTTCAATTTAGTGTGATCCTGATGAACACCTTGATTCATTTGCGTATGTAGTTGCTGTCTTTGTGTGTACATTATGTTTGTGGTCAGGTTGGAGATAGCATCAGTTTTTATGCCACGGTCAAGGTAGTGTTGGGCATTGCTGGCTACACCACCCACTGAGGTGGGGGCAGATGTTCAGAGCCCAGGCCATAATTTTTTCACTCCTGAGCATCATGCCCATGAGAGAAAAAAATGGTGTCGGCTCTCATTTCAGAGTTGCCGATGTTCGTCTGAAATTTTGCCTTTATATGAACTGCTGCTTGTGATTGTGATCTCAAGTCAGCCTGCAAAATCGGTGATCTTGTCACCATCACATCATTACAGGTCCCACACTTGACTGAGGTGTTGAATTTTCATCCTTTGACTCCCTTGGGTTCTTAGCAGGGAGGCCCTCAACTGTTTGTATGAGGATGTAATCTGTTGTAAATCCTCCATTTATTGAAATATGCTCTTGTTGAGAAGTTGCTTAGCAATGAATGGACTATGTTATTAAATTACAAAATTATGTTCATTTTTTGGGAGACACCCTGTATTTTAAAGTGGTTTTCTAGTGTAAAATGTATGTATTTTGTACATGCAAATACAATATTGTAACAGTCGACTGGAATACAGGAAACTAAATTAAATTGCCAAAGCAGAAAATAAATAGTGATACATTTGTATCAATGAACAAAGTGAACTAAAGCAATCAGTAAAGTACAATAAATGGTGAAAGAATTTGATGTGAAGTCGAAGTTTAACACTAGTCAGTCGCTGAGCTTGTCTTCGTCCCACGTTATTCTCAGTGACGAGTTATATAGACTTTCTCTTGCACTTATGCAAATTAGGCATATTAATTTGCCAGTATCACTACATCACCCTGAAACGTATAGGTTTTATACCTCTAGTAGTGCTTGTACTTCTTCTCGTGATTGTTTCATTACTTTGCTCTACTTCTCTCTCTCTCCCATATTTCTTTTTCTGGGTGACCTAGATCTGTCCCGCGCTAAACTGTAATCATAGGCATCTTCTTGCATTATTTGATCTTAGTCCGAAGTTGCAAACTCATTCTGGCCCAATTGATCCTGCATTATTTCGTCTTCTGATGTTTCATTCTGTAACAGTTGTTCTAATAAATCATTAACAGACGGAATCGTAGACATTTCTTCATCATTTTGCTCTTCACATTCACCCTGGGTCCTTATTTGATCTGCATGGGCTAATACACTGTTTTCTCTATTTATTATAGCTGTATTGTGGCCTTTTTGCATGATAAATTCTGTCCTTTCCAGATTTGCTTCTTTGTTCTTTTTGTACCACATTTTTTCATTTGTGGAATACGACATCGTTAGCGGAGCTCTAATTTGTCTTCCCATTAAAGCTGATGGGCTTTCTAGTCTTCCAGCATGTGGTATTGTGCGATAGCTTAAAAGCAGCCTCGGTAGAAAAACTTCTACTTTTTCTTTTTGCTGAGAGCATGCTTTTACTCCTGTTTTTACAGTCTGCACCATTCTTTCTGCTAACCCGTTCGACTGAGGGTGATATGGGGAGGGGTGTCTTATACGGTTTACATCCTATTTTTTCTAACCATAAATTAAGATCTTCATCACAAAATTCTGGTGCGTTGTCAGATACCAGGGTTTTTGGTATGCTGTTTCTGGAAAATATGACCCTTAGAATCTGTTTTATTGTAGAACTTTTCTTGTCTGGCACCTGGATTATTTCAGGCCATCCTGAAAAAGAGTCTACTAGAATTAATAAGAGTCCCACTCCAGTAATATATGCATGATCCATATGCACCCGACTCCATGGCTCCACTTCTCTGGGCCATGAATGTAAAGTAGTCTGTGTAAAGTTTCTTAATTCTTTACATATTTTGCACCTTTTTATATATTCTTTGAAATCTCTTGAATATCCTGCCTACCATGCTTCTAATTTTATCCTTTTTTGTGTGGCTGCTACTCCACAGTGTATATCATCATGTACACTTTTTATTACCAATTTTCTTTGTGTTTCTGGGGGAACTACCAGATCCCCATTACAAATCACTCCATATTCTATCGTTAATTTCTGTCTTATTTCTTTGTAGGGTCTTTCCGCCCTAGAACAATTTCCCCATGAGTTTTTTCTTATTCTCGATATTATCCTACTTAGTACTGGATCATGTCTAGTTTCCACAGCCATTCTATCTAAAGACAAAACATCAGTCTCTACCCAATGTAAGAATGCATCTTCAAATTCTTCTTCTGTTTTATCTTTTGACTCCTTGTAAAATCACAATCTTGATAGTGCATCTACGTGTGGAATTGAATTTCCTTTGACATATTCTATATCAAAGTCAAATGCCATTAATCTTATTACCCATCTTAGTATCCTCGATGTCGTGACTTTGAGTAATTCTTTCCTTGTATTAAATATAAACTCTAATGGTCTATGATCACTTCTTAACAGAAATTTTTTCCCCAATTAAAAATTGTCGGGTTTTAGTAGTTGTCCACACAATAGCCAATGCTTCTTTCTCTATATTTGAATAATTAAATTCGGTGTTCATTAGTCTTCTTGATAAATACATTATCGGACGACCTTCTTGTGATAATATTCCCGATATTGAATGTTCACTTGCATCTGTAGTGAGTGTTATGTCCTTTTTTTGGATCAAACATTTTCACTACTGGTTTCTTTGCCATAATTACTTTTAATCTATCAAAAGCTTTTTGTTGTTCCTCTGACCAAATAAATTCAACATTCTTTTTTCTTAAATTTGCAAACGGCTCAGTCAAGTCCATGTATTTTGGTAAATACTACCTGTAAAAATTGACCAATCCCAAAAAAGACTCCATTTCTTTTTTATTTGTAGGTGTAGCTACTTTTAGTATTTTTTCTATCAAGGCTTGGTCTGGTGATATACCTTCTTTTGAAATGGAATAACCTAAAAAAGATATTTTACTACAATTCCTTACACATTTTTTCTCATTTAATTCATTTTCATTAGTAGCTCCTATGCATTGGTAACAAATCATTTTTCATATTTTCTAAAACCTGTTCGATGACCCTTTGAAATATGCGTTCCCAAAAATTTTTTGGTATCAGCGTTACTTCACTCCCAGTATCAATTTGCGTATCTAAATTGCAGTTGTAGATTTTAACCTTTAGTATAATATCTTTTTTCTTTTGTTCAATTTTTTCTATATTCTTATTTTTAATGTGAAGACTTCCATATTGGTTTTGTTTTCTTCAACTCTTTCAAAGTTTTTCTTTTCGAATTTGCATACTGCTTGAAAGTGGTTCTTTTTTAAGCAATTTGTACAGGTTTTTCCAAATGCTGGGCATTTTTCCCCTTTTTATTTCATGTTCACGCCCACAATACGAACATTTTCTTATCTTTTTTAATATGTATTTGTTTGCTGGGTTGACTTTTATGTATTAATTCTTGTTGCTGTATAAAATCAATGCATGTATTTAAAGACATATTTCCTATTTGTAGTTGTTCCATTATTTTATATTGGTATGATGCATTGCACATACCTTCAATTAACCTTAATTGAATCAAGTCCTCTTCAATAGTCTGTTTGTCTTGTCAGAGTTTTTCAAATTCGCAATATCTACTCGCATTTCGTAGAGTGTAGATATTTTATAATTGGTTCGTCAATTTCTTGTTTCATCGACATGAACTTCGTTCTTTCTGCCACTACCAGCCTTTTCTTGGGTCTTATATTTCTCCTTATAATCTGACATTTTTTTTGAAAGTCAGGTCTTTCAAGTTTGTGGGATATGCTATGGAGGAGACTTTCATTATTGCCTCACATCCAGCTGTAGCTAAAAATAAATCTGTAATTTCATTTTCACCTCCCTTCTCCTTGTTGTCTTTCAGCTTTTTAATTCTCGCACTGGCAGAAAAACAGTGAATCCATGCATCCACGAAATCTGAATCTTCTAGAGACAAATGGGATCCTATCGGCGACGCCATTGATGTGAAGTTGAAGTTTAGCACTAGTCAGTCGCTAAGCTTATCTTCGTCCCCCGTTATTCTCAGTGACGAGTTATATAGGCTTTCTCTTGCACTTATGCAAATTAGGCATATTAATTTGCCCGTATCACTACAGAATTCTTATTAATTACAGTAGATATTGCAGTAACAAAGCAAAATATTTCACCGGATATTAGGCTATTAGCAGTAGTATACCACAAACAATAGGGAAAAAAACTGAATGCATTCTGAAAGAAACTGGTATTTCAATAAAAACAATACACTACAGACTACCATACATAGCAAGTAGTAAAAAAAAAAAAAAAAAAAAATTATCTGTTCAATCATCAGCCACAAAATCTCGATCGTCTCCTATCAGCGACTGTATTAGGAGGCGTAGGGCAGTTTTTTCGGGGGTTTTTTTGTTTTGTTTTTTTGTACATTTAAAAAACGCGTGTAAAAAGAAAAAAAAAAAAAAAATCCCTAAGAAATCATCTTTAGGAAGACGAATGACTTAGGAATATTTTTTACGGGGTAGCGAAGCAGCTAGAAACTCACTGACAGCTGAAACTAGATTTTTCACTTTCAGCCAAAGTCAATCAATAGCTTCACTTTTATTTCCTCTTCATCAATAAAAAGTTAAAAACCAAATAATGACATTTTATTTTTTACAAACCGGCAGTTCAATTGTAAATGCGTGAACTTTTTTTTCATTTGTGTGAACATTTCAAATGAAGGCTGCTTTTTTAGTGAACAGTGTTTACTACGAAATGATACATTTAAATTTTACTTACTTTTAACAGTAACTAACACATTGTTCTTTAAAAAACAAACAAAAAGAACTTTGTTGTAGATAGAAATAAATTGCACCTTTAAATTTTATTATAAAATTATTGCTGAAAGATTTTTTTTAATTATTTATGAGATTTTTAATGCCCATGTCGCACAAATTTGACATAGGATCGAGTTTTATATGGCTTACAGAAAAATTGTTTAAGCAAGCCCACTCAGCATTTCTCCTTTGGGGATGCCTCGGGTTCCGGATAATGACTCCCAGCCCCCATCCGAAGGAGTGGTACTAACTGGGAGAGAGGAAGGAATGTCAATTTGAAAACTTCCCAGCCTGGTTGAGCCAGGTAATTATTTTCCATATGAATTGTAAACGTCGCTATAAATTAAAACACTTAAAAAATTGTTGAAACATGAAAATAATTATTAAATAAAATCATAAAATCCACGCTTTTTCAACCTGTCCTAATTTGATATACGATGCAATTAAGAATCAATAAGTTTTGTTTTGTTTTACATTTGTGGAAAACTTGCCGTAAAGAATGGTGTTATTACCGAAAAATGCAAGTTGAATAAAAAAACAAAATATATTCTTTTTCAATAATAGAAAAATATTCAAATTTTCATGTTTCTTTTAACTTTTACACTCTCTCTCTCTAGTCTAGTTATTAGAAAAGTTTTAACTCCTCTTCTCAACTGAACAGAAGGGTTTACTTTAAAAGTTGAAAAGTTTAGCTGAAAAACAAGGCAAACACAAAAAAAATCTATTCACATTAAAACCTGATAAAAAAAAATTAATGTTGTTTTGAATGCAACTAAAAGCCTTAAGGCCATATACGAGATACGTTTTTTCTGACTAAATATTGCCTCGTGAAGGATGAATTTCAGATAAATCGAGGTAATATTTAAATTAATTTATTGTGCATGTGTGTGTTACGTTAAAACTAAAAGTTTAAATTAAAAACAATTGAAATTTTTACCTGTTTATCCCGCCAGACGCTGTGCATTTTAAAATGGTAGAGAAACGAACTGTGCACTGTATTCTCACGCTCTAAAATTTTGTGCCAATTTTGCTAAATGATATGTTTCTTTTCTTTTCTTTTTTTTTTAAGCTCCTGATTAAAAAAAAAAAAAAAAAGTAGGACACTACTACTATGTGGCTCAAGAAAAATTAAAAAGCTTTTAGAAAATAATTTTTTTTTTTTACATTTGTTGCCTAGACCTTCCTTTGGCTTCGGCTAATTTTTTTTTATTTTAAAACATTTCTTTTTTTACGTTATATGTCTTTGAAAAGGGATTTTTTGTGAACGTAATTGATAAAATTAGCTGTTTTTCAGTCTTCAACTGTTAATTTTATTTACTGTCGTTTGAAATTTTCCAAAACCTTCCTTTTAAAAACAGTTTTTCAGAAAAATAAAAATACGTTCCTTAAGTCCATTAACCATTATTGCTCTTTTATTGGAATTTAATTTGAGAACAATATTTTACAAGTTTTTGGACTATATCGAAACTGGAATGTGAAGAATGGGCGGCTCTTGGCAACACTACTCCATTTTCAGCCTGATCTGGTTCTTGTAAAGGCAGATGATAGTAAAAGGAGTCAGGTACCTACTGAAGCAGTACACAGAACCAACCATTTTTCCAGCATCTTTGGCGATGAATTGTATGTATAAGTTCCACTTGAGGTCTGGGTCGAGTTTGTTCCAATAGGTGTTCAAGGCACAGAACCTCTGTGAGAGAACATCCGTTCGTCGTGATTGGAGGAAAATATAGGAAAGAACACAATTTTAGTATTCCGCTACCACTTTCTTATCAATGTTGAATTTTGTACAACTTTGTGCAAAAAGTGAATCCAGAGCTTACCCAGCTTCATACAGATTTTCAGGAAATATCACCTTCTAATTGGTCAATAAACACACAAGTGGGCGTTGCAGTCCACCCATGTACAAATATTTTTTCAAGCGCATGACCAAGTCAAGTTTTCCTGCAAATTTTCTGTGATCCTGTCATGGGGTTACATTAATTATAAATAGCAGACACAAGCTTGCTGCGCTCTCTCTCTCTCTCTCTTTCCCTTTTCCTGTGAAGATGTGACCTTAAGGATTTCTGTCTCGACCACATGCAGTCAGATGTTAAAAGCATATTCACGCATGCACATACATACAAAATTTTCCAAACTGCATTACAAACATACAGAACATTTCAAACAAGCAACAAGAACTTTTCTCTTTGAAATACTTTTCTAAAGCTACAGTTTATTCAGCATTTTTCAGCTTTATAATACATTCAGCTTTTGTGAGCTCAGATAAAAAAATTAAATCAGTTAAAGGGACATAAAATCAACAAAATATTAACTTCTACACATGTACATCATTACACAAAAATAAATATAAATGTTTGTTGTTATAAAAACCATTTTTATTCCTTCTTGTGTTTCATATTTTGTGATATTTTACATTAAATATAAATTGTGTGGTCATGTTAATAACAGAAATCTACAAATGGTCAATTCTTATTAACTTACCTCAACAAATGGTAACCCCAACATTTGAAATGGGCGAAAAACACCAATAGCCTTCAACAAATGGTAACCCTGACATTTGTCCTCTATAGATCTTAATATAATTTCTCCTAAACACTATTCTGCCATCCTTTTACTCAAGCTCACTAAATATGTTATGAGTTGTTTTCCTCTGTCTTTCTTGCCTTCAATCTATCCTGTGAGTATTCCATTTTCAAAAGGGATGAGCCCAAAGTGCAAATTGCAAGTCGACGATACCAAAATCAAACAAGTGTGGAAATTTAAATATCTGAAAGTGTGACACTGAAATCCAAAGTTGCATTGGGATAACCAAATATGCCTTCTAAAAACTAAGCAGAGTATTAAGAAATAGAAAAACTTTGCTAGAAACAAGGAAAAGAATAATAAATGTCTATTGGATATCTGTCCTCCTGTATGGCAGTGAGGGTTAAAAAATCTCCTCAAAGATGAAGAGGAAACTTGAAGCAACATAAATGTGGATCTGCAGAAGGATGCTGAGGATACCATGGACTGAACATGTGAGCAACAACAAAGTTTTAGAGAAAATGGAAACAAAAAGGACACTTATACTTAACTTCAGGAAGAGACAGTTGAGGTTTCTAGGGCACATAATGAGGGAAGAGGGCCTGCAAAATGTAATACTCACAGGATAGATTGAAGGCAAGAGAGACAGAGGAAAACAACTCATAACATATTTAGTGAGCTTGAGTAAAAGGATGGGTTTAGGAGAAATAATATTAAGAGCTATAGAGAACAGGAAGTTGTGGAGAGCCATGATCGCCTACATCCCAAGGGGACACAGCACATAAAGAAAGATAGTGATGTCACATAGTTGCAGTTATACTGATCAGCTGAACTCTCTCCCTTTGGGCGGGGAGGAACCCGAACGAGGCTACACCGAAGGGCGGAGTCTCTTTCAGGGGGGTAAACCGACCCTGAACCCGTTTATACGGGTTCAAAGGGCATATTTTTGGCCGAGCCCACAGGCTCGGAGATCCCACATTAAACCAGCCTTGTGCCACATGATGCCCTCGTGGGGGGTGACTAAATACCGTTATACATACAAACATCAGCAACCACATCAGATAACTTTTTAAAAAGCCTGCCAAGTCTTGTACAGTAATAAAGTGGTTCCTCTATTAATCATTGAATCGCATTGACTTGTTTTTTTTATGCTCTTGACAGCACTAGAACTTGCAATATGATCACAATAAGGATGACATAAAATGAAAGTCCATGAAATCTACTTCTGTGTTAAATGTTCGTATCTGAACATGGTCTGTTTATCTATTTGATTTAGTGTGAAGTTACCGACAAAGAAACAAAATAAAAAAAAAACACTCAGAAAAAGTCATATTGTAATGTACAGTATCATAACCTAAACGTGTCTTTTTCTTCTCAGATCAATGATTAAAAATGGCTTCAAGTGAATGAACCCTGTAAGATATTCATTATCCATCATCAGACCTTGTAGATTGGTGTTACAAATAACTTTACCAAATAACATAAATATTTTAATGCCAATTGTTCTGGTGAGCTTTCCTCCTTGGTGCTTCAATTGAATGAATTTAAGCGTGCTACTAGATTGGCAACTAGGTCTCACTGTTTTATTGTTGAACTAGCTAGATGCAACTGTAAGTACTATTTGAACAGTTTCTTTCCTCACACATCTTGCTTGTGGAACTCCATTCCAATTTTTTTGCTTTCCTGATATTAGGTTGGTGCAAAAATAATGTCGTTTTCTCACATATGTTACTATGTGAGAAAATGACATTATTTTTGCACCAACCTAATACCTACAAGTGTCAAAAATGTAAATACAACAGCAATTGCCATATTCAGTCTTCCTGGATCCTGTTCTTTTATTGTCCTTTCTCCTCACTAAAGTCTTCTCATTCTCTTTTATTCCCAGTAACCATTTGCAGACCAATGACATTATGTCTTGCTTGTGGTGAAATGATTGAAAAAAAAAAAAAAAAAAAAAACACTTTAAGATGAATAGCACATGTTTGCACATGTTACTTGAAGAAAAAATAATGACAGAATCAAGATGTTCACTTTCCACACTAACTTAAACTACAGAAAATAAATCCTATTTCTGACAGGATTACATACTCACATATATTAAAACATACCCAAACTTTATTTTCTATTTTTTTTAAAGTTTGCGCCAAAAATGTATACAAACAACATAGATCGTATAAGATAGATTATGTTGAATTAAAGGCTTAAAGAATTAAGCCAATGTTTAATTAAATAAAATAAATTAATAAAATTGAATTAACAATGACTTAATAGAACATACTTTCAGTAATATTTGACTGAATTGTATTTACTTACTACTTATTTACTTGTATATACTTACTACTTTTGTAAGTAGTTTCCTTTTTCAGTTGGCATATTCTCATATTAAGTCATTTCCATTTATCAATAGATTCACTGCTATCATTCAAGGACATTTTTTTTACTATTAAACTGAGGGATGCCAGTTTCTATTCACTGTTCTTTGGAGAGTTCGAAAATTTGGCCATGCAAAAATATTCAACATCCACATAGAAAAAAGAATGGAAAAGAAAAAAAGCAGATAATTTGCAAATACAAAATTTTTATAATAAAAAAAAACAAACTGTTGTGATGATTTTTGGTATTTTTGAAATGGAGGGTATATTCAAGAAAGTATTCAGGAACAAAGCTATTACTTGGTGTTCACCCTTAGTCAGACAACCAAAGCCAAGATACATAAGGAAAGAATGAAACAGACTAGAACCACATATGTGTGTGTGAGCATTGATATGAGAATGCTGAACCAGTAGATCAAAAGTAGCAGTAATGTTCAAGCACACATAGTCAAGACCTTCCCATACAATTTACACTTTCTTCAGGGATGCAAAATATTTAGTAAGATGAACTTGAATGCAGGATGTCATCAAATGACAATTGATGAAGAAACAAGAAAATTAGCTACATTTCGTACACCATGGGAAAATTACAGACAAAAACGATTAATATTGCATTTAGATACATTGTATTTATTTTCAATTTTTCTAGTTAAATTGTTCACCTATATTGCATATGATCCATTATTGTACATAAATTGGGTCAGAATAAAATTTGTTTTTCATATGAATACTACCTTATGAAAATTGAGATGTACTAGAGTGGGGGTGTATCATAGCTTAGGGGGCTGTATCATTGATTCGGGAGGAGGGCACGAGACCCTTGCATTGGCCCTGGATTCATGTATAGGGGTGTAGGGATACAAAAAGTGCTTATCTCCTTTGAGTGGGGTCACGTGATGGCTGCTTCCATGCGGTGATGAAAGCAGCAAATTTCAGTTCATTTTACAGCAGTGTAACTGAAATGTTGCTTTCTTTAGCCTGGGCTTCCCCTAGCCCAGGCAGAAACTTCCCTCACATGTAAAAATATGGTTCTGTTTCTCTTTGGGAATATACCTTTTCCAGATATAGACAGAAACTCCAGCTCACAGTCCTCAGATTGGGAAACTCCAAAACTCACTGTTTTCCATTTATTCCCACTTGAGAAATAGATAAACCCAGCTCATTTGAATCTGGAATCCTAAGCATGGCTTCTCCAGACACAGGAGTGTCTCCATATCATATGTAAGACCCTTCTTTTCATTTCTCTTTACACTCTACTTTACTGTGTACATATACACCCTTGTGTAAATTAATTGAAACAAAACAAATAATTCCATTATTATTTACTTTTTTTGTATTTTTCGAATGAAACATAACCCAATGAACATGTTAATACTTTGTATGTCCGCCTTTATTTTTTAGAAGCTCTTTAATGCGATTTGGCAAGGAATCCACTAATTTGGAGCACTTGTCATTAATTTTGGGGTCACAGCAACACAACTATAATGGCCATCACAAGCTTCTCCTTCATCGTATAGTCAGCAATATCTCTGTATGACTTGCCAGTGTTTTTGTGCAGTATTACAATTTTCATACGCTTACTTGGAGTAACATCCATCACAGACAGTGGTCATAGGACAACTAATCAACAGTCGAAACAATAGTGTCTAGGTGTGATAAAAATCTGATGCAATCACGGATGAGACAGTAATTATCAAGGCTAAACAAATTTCATCATACACCCTGAAAATAGATTCATATTACTGCACACCACTCCAAATGACCTAATATGAGGAAAAAATAGAAATTAATTACACCCTGTCACTTGAGTGGGTCTAAAACTGACTGCATGTTGAAAGAAAGGAAACTAAAGTGGTGGTTGTTTCAATTAATTTGCACAAAGGTGTATGTGATATATTATTCTCTGCGTGGGACACTTATAGAGTTTTGTTGTGTGTCTCTGTGGTTCTCTCTAAGAATAAAGCATATTTGTCATTTTTTCTTCTTTTCAGCCATTCTGTTTTGCCTGTGAAATATGGTGTTATCATATCACAGATATAATAATGCCCATAACAAGGGAAATACAAATGAGAGGATAAATCTTTCTTCCCTAGCTCTCACCCGTTACAGGGGTATGTCTCCAAATATATGAACCATTACTCAATTAAGCACATCTTGTGATAACTTCACTCTGAATATTGTCATGTCATAATAGATCATTCCATCTTAAATAAATCAACAATGTTTTGCACCAATTTTTAACCTCAACTTAAGATTTGTTTTGTTAAAATGTTGAAGAATTTTAATTTAACACATTTATAAAAATCTAATTTGTATTATTTTAAAAATGTCATAATCATTTAAATGTATAATGGTCTAGGTTGTTTTTTTTTTTAATACATATTCTTTTGAAAGAAGTTCATTTTTATGTAGGCCAGGCATTTTTTGTAAAAATTGATACAATTGTGTATCTTTTTCAGCTCAGTGGTTAAAACCCACCAAAATTTATGAAGGATATTTTCCAGTTTATAGAAAATGATTTTTTCCATTGAGAAATGTGGTCTCAAACTCTAATATCATCCCAAATTGTGTGTCAGAGGTGAGCCAAATTTTTTAAATAAATGCAATTCAGATCAGTTGATGTGAGAAGATGTGTTTGGCACAAAAACTTGGATTTGGGAGGAATAAAATTTTTTATACATTCAATGGATAAAATATAGTGAATTTTATATAGTGTCTTTTGAGATTTAGCATGAGCAAAACAAGTTTATGGATTTGGACAAAAAGAAAAAGACCCCAGAATGATATCAAAATCTGCAAATTTTTTTCATCCTTTATTAGTCAGTTGTGCTTAGTTTAATTTATAATGTATATAAATGTATGCAGGAAAAAGCAAATTTTGATAAGATAGTGAGGGTCACAAAACCCTGCCTGAGGTCCCCAATCAAGCTTGGGCTAACTCCATTTGGAGGGTTCATGGGTAGTACACTGCATGAATCAAAGAGATAACATTAAACTGGGAGAAAGAAGAAGTCTGTATGAATCCAAGTTTGAAACACCTTTTTAAAGTTAAACATCTGTAACCTTTTCTGAGCACTTTTTACCCTGCCCCTTATCTTAATTAAAGTTTAAATAAACCTTATCAATTTTAATTCTGTTGAAAACCGAAATTGATGTTAAACATTTTATAAAGATTTATTTTTTAAATTTTTTACTCAATTCAATATTTAAATTTAATTGTAATTAATTTTTATTTATTTTGTAAAATTGTAGTTACATATTTGAATTTATTTATTATTTAATTTAATTAATTTATAATTGATTTGTTTTAGATAAGGGTCAGAGAAAGAATGCTTGTGGTTATATAGTCTCTGCTTCCAGATCCCAGCTGAAATTCTGATGTATACTTTTTTATTATATACATTTTCTTTAGAAAAAATTGTTGCTTGGTATATAACATTTTTAGATTTGCATATATCTCCAACTGAGCAGTTGTTTTTTACTATAATTACAAGAGGGTTTGCTATCTGGTTGGTTATTGTTATATAAATATTGTTATGTAAATTTGTTTAATATCTTATTATTGCGTGAATTGATAATATTGTATATGTTATTTGTGCAGAAGTAACTAATTCTTAAGGTTTTTCTATTAAAAACTTTACTAAGTGGGTTATTTTGGTTAAAATTTTTGTCAGTCAATCTCAGAAAATATTGACTGATATTTATATTGGATAGTTAGCAGAAAAGAGTGTTAAACCATATAATTTTTCTTTTTCTGTCTAGTTCTATTTATTTTAGTATCTTTTTAAGATTCCAGGTAAAACAACTTTTGTTTAAAGCCACTTTTTTTGAGGGCGTCATTATAAGGTTTTTTATTTTCATCAAAAATTTTATTATTAGAGGATAATTTATTGATTTATTTATTTACAGTGGTAAGAATTTGTCTTATTATTTGGATGGGTTGGTTGGAGTTAATGTTAATATAGATTGGAGTTTCATTATCCTTGTGATAAGGTTTAAATGTGTCATTTGAAAGGTTTAAATTTATATCTAAGAAATTAACTATTTTAAGCTTGGATGGAATTTCTATTCTAAACCCAAGAAGTTCGAAAGCCCTGATTTTCTTTTGTGTATATATATATATATATATATATATATATATATATATATTGTATGATATATATAGCATATATATTCCATATATATATTATATAATATATACTGCATATATATATATATATATATTATATATATATATATATAATATGTAACATCACGACCTAACATGTGCAAGTTAGATATTTGCTTGGTCATCTATAATGACTTTTATGAGGGCGTCAATAACGGTAAACGCGTTCAAGAAACTTTCATTGCAGATAGATTTTACTTAAAGGAACAATTAGTTACCTTATCTTCATGCCCTGCCTGGTGGCAAACACTTCCTGGTGGCGCCAGGGGTGACAGTCCTGCCATAGCCACCAAAACCGTGATATCACCCCTGGTCAGCGGCTGATGAAGACAGGGTATCGCAAGTGCTAACACACGTATGTTAAAAAAAAATATATATATATATATATATGTATTGCATATATATAAATTATATATATATATATATATATATATTTTTTTATACAAGTTTCTTTAAATATGAGTAACAAGGTACTGTGATTAAGCTTTTTATTCACTTTTTCTTGTGTCCATATAAGTGTTTTCTTTTCTGGATATAAAGTGCATAAAAGCTTTCTGAATGTTATCTCTCTCTCTCTCTCTCTCTCTCTATATATATATATACAGACATTTTCAGCTATACTATTAGTCATTATCAAGGTTTTTTTTTTGGTTTTTTTTACTGAATATGTAGATTTTTATATATGTGCATCTATAGCAATGGGAATGTTATTTTATTTTCCAGACATAGAGAAACATTAGAGAGATGTAATATGAGTCTTCTTCATAGACATGTTGTGATATGTCCAATGTAATTATTCATGAATTTGGTTTGATCAAGAATGCAGTTCTTTATGGGACATGTGAATTCATAAATAATTTTAGTCTTCTGTCATGTGGATTATGCAGGTGAGTTGTTGTTGTCAATGAGATCAGTTGTTGTTGTTAATGAGATCAGTTGTTTTTAATTTTTTATAGTCGATATCATATGTCTAGGTTTCATTACAATTTTAATTATCACATTTTAAAGCAATAAATATTGCTGAGGAATGGAGTTAGTTAAATTAATAGGAATGGAGGGAGGACATGAAGCTTCAACTTTGCCAATGTTTTTAATTTACCTGTTATTGTTTTGACTAGCTCTTGCGATGTTTGACAATGATTTCTCAGCTATTTATTGTAACCATTGACTCTTCTCCATCAACCATCACACCATACCAAATAAATATATTTTTCTCATATCTGACAGTGGGAACAAATGCAAGTATTTTGATTCAAATTTGATCCCAAAGGCATTATGGCTAAATAAATACAAGCTGACTCAACCAAAATCCAAACTAAATTTCAGGTTTTGTTTCTGTACTGATTATGACAAATCTTCATCATACATTCAGGTTAATAATCTGCTTCTGTCAATAATTAATTCCTGACCTTATACAATACCTTACAGTTATTTTTCAATGCATTTTTATATAATAAAACCATTTGCAATGCGCTTATATTATATATGTAATATCTTTATTCTATTTTTTAAATGAATTTTTTAATCTGACATAATTTTATTACTATAAACATTATTTTTAGTGCAGACATATATTTGAGTTGACATCCTTTTTTTTATTTTCTTAAACAGTGAAATTAATGTCAACTGGCCTAGATCAAGAAATCCCACGTAAGAAAAAAATGATCCTCTTGACAGGAATCAAATCTGTATTTTCTTTTTTTTATCAGGGAAACATTCCTGCAGCTGAAGTATGCTCTTAACTATTAGTAATGCTTGCATTAAATCCTGACCACAAACAATCCCTTTCTTTGTTGTTTTCAATGCATTTCAACTGTAAATTATTTTACATGTTTTCTAGAGTAAAGTCATTAGCAATGCATTTTACATTATGTATATAATATCCCAATTCATTAAATCCTGTCCATTGAAAAATCTTCCCTTCATTTGTTGCAACTCTGTTATTGATTAAACCATTTCCCACTGAGCAACTCTATTGTGGACTTTTATTGACTACATGTCATATAATTATATGTAGGTCTTCATATTACCTTAACAGGTATCACCTTACAACTAATTAATTCACTTCACAGGTGTCGCCATCAGTTTTTACTTTGTCATTTTACTGAAGTCTGTTAGGACATTGATCTGTAAACTTTTTCGAATCAGCATCCCTTTTATGTATAAGGATTTTTCACAGTATTTTAAATCAGAAAATAGTGAACAACTGCATTTGTATTCATGGGGTTAGGTTAGTTAGGTAAAAAAAACAATTTTCTTAAAATAAAACACATACAAATTGTGTATATATATATATATATATATATATATATATATATATATATATATATATATATCCATTTATTTCTTTATTTAAAATAAATCTGTAAAAAAAAAAATGAAAAAGATCTGTTTCATCAGAAAATTTTTATTAACCTTTATTACTCTGTACAAAACACTTATCCTGTCAATGAAAGTGACTCTGATCTCTGAACAATAGTGTGTCTGAATTTTATAGATGTGTTGTCATATCCTGCTAAGGAAACAGAAAACAACTTTGAGTGAAATTAACACTGAGGATACTGCAATTGAGGGCCCTGAAAAAAAATGTAGTGAAAAGGTAAGTAATATTAATAATGCAGAGTACTGAAGATCAAGAACTGGAGGAGACAAATCCCTAATCTCAAACTTGACATTTGTAAATAAAAACTAAGTACAGATAACTCTTTAAAAAGTCATGAATCAATTTGACACTGTATTTATATTATAAACAGGACACCCCTTCTAAAAATATTTTTTGATTTTAACAAATGTCATGGCTTGAGGAAGGTCTAATGAATGGTAATTGTAATATTAGCTTTTTCCTTATAAGGAAACCTCTAGCATTGTTTAACCAAGCAGCCAGTGCTGCTCTTGGTTAAAATTTATAAAATCTTTCTTTTAAAACAATTTTTAAGTGAAAAGGTTTTTGAAGTCCATTAGCTGTTAATGCTCTTTCCAGTATTGATGGGAGTTTCCTTCTTAACTTGTTGTTTCGAATAGTGTGGAATGTCAACATTATGTTACTCTCTCCGAGTTACATGTGCTATCCATTCTAGTTGTTGCTTCTGTTGAAAGTCTTCAAGTGTTGTGGTTTCTGCTATCTGGTAGAGTTCCTTGCGATTCTGTATTGCTAGTCTATGAGGTTCGAGGAAGAATGGTGCTTGCTATGACTTACATGCTTCCCTCACTCAAATCCGTTTTTAACCATCAATCTGAGAAAGTGCTTGCATACAACTGAACATGGCATCGACATGAAAGTCTCAATCTGATGAGACTATTTATGAATTTGACATGATTACGTTAATGTTTTGGCTTTGTAGCATCTTGCAATGTTTGTTGGGTTCATAAAACAATGTCAATCCTAGTCAGTACCTAGATGGGTGACTGTTTGGAATACCAGATGTTGTAAAGTTGGATGAACAGGAGTTGTAATGGCTCAGAATTGTTAATCAGAGAGCCAAGTTCCAATTCCTGTTTGGTTCATAATATTCACTTATGCACAAATATCCTTGGGAAAAGTATGAATCCATGTCTTCTCCCCTTGCAGCTATGGGTTAATTAGTAAAATTTGGATCATTAAACCATTATTATCTCCCTCCCACCGAAATTCTTATAACTTAAAAATATTTTCTGGCTTTAAATAACATGCAAAGGGCTGATAAGCCATAGAAAACAAGTCAACTGACCCCGCCAAAATCTTGGAGTTTTGGGCATATCTATGCTAATCTACAAAAATTTATTAATATTAATATTTTGGGGGTCATGGGGATTCAGTTAGTGTATTCTGAATCCCATGACCCCTAAAATAGGTTTACCATACTTACAAAGTTTGATCAAAAGGTATCAGGACTGGTGTTATAAAAAGAAACCTACAACACATATCAATTCAGTATTTAATCCTCTTCAAAGTAGTCCCCTTCTGAAGCCACACTTTTTATCCAGTATCATTGATGGAAGCCTCCTTTGAACTCCTTTTTTGGGATAGCAAGCAGCTGCCTTGTTGTATTCTCTTGGATTTCCTCAATGTCTTGAAATCTTGTTCCTTTTGAGTGGGATTTGATTTTTGAAGAGTAAAAAGTCATAAGGAATGAGATTTGAGGAATATAATGATTGTCAGACCTGGGGAATGTGTCCAGGCCAAAAACTGCTGCACAAGCCATAGCCACTGATGGAACATCTGTGGTGTGATGAGATGACCACACTCTACTCATTTTCTTTCTAAGCACTGCTATAAACAACAGAAGTGAGTGACAATGTTATAACTTAGTATCTATGTGTGATAAAGTTCAAGGTCAATTTGTGCCAAGTGGTTTCACTCAGTGTACATTAGCTCCATTATCATAGCAACAGCTCTGATACATTTTGATCAGACCTTGTATGCCTACTTTTTTTTTGACTCTTGTAAACTGAACAACCTCTCTATTGTTTGTCAAAGCAAAACAATTTGGTATTAAACAACCTGGAAAATGTTGATATGCTATAAAACAAACAAAAAATTTCTTCGTGATGAAGTAATTTTGGTGTACATACACTATGAAAAAAATAAAAAAAACTTGTACCAATGATAAGTGTATATAAAAAAAGAAAGCTTGAGAAGTATAAAAAGTCAATTGCTGATACTCCTGATGAGTAGACAGATATATATATATATATATATATATATATATATATATATATATATATATATATATTAGGTACCTCCATGAGTTCGCTAAAAAAAGAGCATAGCATGATGAAAAAGACGCCAAACTTGATGAAAACAAAATTTTATTGTCTAAATGTTTATGTTATTATTAAGAGGAAAGATCAAAGTATATTGGGGGTATTTTTTTACATTTTTTAATCGTTCCTAGTACGTCCAAAATTTTCGTTAAAAATCTTGTTTTTTTGAGTCAACAAAATTGAGCATTTTTTTCCATTTTATAAAAAACTGTGAATCTCACTTTGAAATTCTTTTAAATATCAATTATCATTTTTTCAAAACTTATTTTAAGAAAATCAGAAATTATAATGTTTATTTAAAATATTTTGAACTAAGCTTAACTTAGCTTCAGCGCCGAAAAGATATAATTTGAAAATAAAACAAAGCAAGTCATAAACTTTTGCGTCAGTTGACAGGTGATGAATGACATATTGACAGATTCCCTGAGGATAATTCGTTCTACGGAAGGAGAAAAGTGAAATAATTTACATTTAAGTGGACAAATTATTTACCTCGTTATTTTTAACGAAAACTTTCAGTGGTCTAATTTTTTTTTTGTACTTAGCTTTCACCTTTACGTTTACAATGCTTTATGGAAAATATATTATAAAGAAATTAAAATAAGAGTGAGATTAAATTTCATATTTCATAAGAAAAGTATCTAATTAATTTGTAGGTAACTTTCTTATGAAATTTTATCAGAAGTGTACATAAAATACAATAATTTTATGTACATTTATTACATTTTATTGTGTTATTTGTATTTCCATTCATTTTATTATTAATTTTGATATTTCATTTATGGAAAAATGTCATAACTGAGATTAATATAAAAATAAGATCATATAAATTTCATAAGATGATACTGATACTTGTAGGTACCCTTCTCAGTTGAAATTGAAAACTCAAATTAACTTCTCCACACGTGTTTCGCAAAAGTAAAGGCCTTAACAGCGGAGAACAATGCTTAACTCAAATAACGCAAATTAATTGTATTCTGGTTGGTCTTCCATACTTTATAATTACAGCCCGATTATAAACACAAAATTACATTTCTTAATTACTGTGGATCTTCTGATTAGTCAAAATGATACAATTTACAACATGCTAAAAAAAGATCTATCTTATAAGGAGACTTAGGAAACTCGATGCAGCTTTTAACTAATTTTATAATATTTTAACAACTTAAATGTAAAAATCTATTATAATTAAGAAATAACCAATCATTGTATTAAAAATTCATTTTTCATTGAAAAATTTTTTGCTTTCAGAAAATATTGTCCATATTCATAAAAACAACTAAAAGCAAATAAAAGCATTTGAAATTAAATAAAATCTTTGTTTTATTGAGTTTTGTATGTTACAATTCAGAGCTGATTTTCGTGTGGGGTGTCCAATTAAAAACAAAACAAAACATGATTTGCATCCCTCAAAGCCTTGTGCTTTTAAGTATTTTAATCACTAAACCCGATGCGATCGAATTTCTAGCGTTTTCATAAAATTAGTTATGGGGGGTTAATAAATATTAAAAAAATATTTCTGCCATGACTTTAATAAAAAAAACATATTTATAATAATTTCGATCATCTGTGAATAGTTTCTAAAAGTTTCATTAACATCCGACAATTATTTTTATTTTTGCAAGATTTTCCAAATTAATATGTGTCATACCAAAAAAACGTGCTAAAAATTGTCTATGCTATTTTACTAGTTCCAGTGATACAAAGAGAAACAAGGTTTTTTTAATCAAAATTTAGAATGTTCTAAAAAGAAGGAAAAATTTTAAAAAATAATTAAAAAAGAACTTTGGTCTTTCCTCTTAATAATAACATAAGCATTTAGACGATAAAATTTTGTTTACGGCAAGGTTGATGTCTTTTTCATCAAGCTATGCTCTTTTTTTGTGGAGGTATCTATATATATATATATATATATATATATATATGTGTGTGTGTGTGTATGTATAGATTTTAATAAAGTTTATCCAACACAAGGTCCAAGAGCCTGCCATGGTAGAGGGTAACTGAAATAGGTGTATAATATAAATATTAGAGGAGGTGGAAGAAATTGAAGATTATGAGGATGAGGAGGATAGATAGTGATTGGCCCTTGACTTGACGAGGTTAAAATTGTCTGCTCAACTGTAATAATGGCAACAAGGATAAATAATTTGTTATCTCTTATTTAAGGGTAAAATTTCATTTTATTTAACCAGATACAATTCATTGGTCATAAAAACAGGAATATCCCAACTGCATCTCTATGCAAGGGGTTAAATTCTCTCCTCCCACCAAAACACAGATTTACTTGTCTACCTTTTTTTGACACTCATACAAACTGGACCTATGCCTATTTATATTTCTCAAAATGACAAAATTCAGCATTATATAACCAGATATGCTATAAAACAAAGCAAACCAAACTCCACAGATATAAAATTATTTTTAAAACCAGTTGCTAAATTTAGATGGCCTTCTGCAATAAGACAAATTTTATTTAGAGAAAAACAACTTTATTGGAGGTTTCAAATTGCAGAAACAATGCAAGGTGCTCTTTGCTACCATTTTTCTTTTCCACTGTAATGATTTTTTTTCTGATGGCTGAAATCTTCTCAACCAGTTTCAAAATGTGCATATTGCTTTCCTGCGGAGAGAGACTTAACATATTCAACATTCCAAACATGTAACACAAGTATGTGAATTTGGTTTAAAAATAAAACTATATTTATTAAGAATTTGACACAGAACTGGTGCAAGAGTATTGTGAATCTATGATACGGAACCTCTCACTCTACTACATCTCAATTTTTATAAGGTAGTCTTCATAGAAAATACAAATTTTATTCTAACCTAATTATGTAAAATAATGGATCATATGCAACATAGGTGAATAATTCACCTAGAAAAATTGAAAATAAATGCAATGTGTCTAAATACAAATTAGAGACATGTCATAATAGATCATGATATCTTAAATAAATAAACAATGTTTTGTGGCAATTTTTAACATCAACTTGAGATTTTTCTTGTTAAAAAGTTGAATAATTTTGATACAGTCAACATGGATAAAAATAGTGAATTTTATATTGTTAGAAATTCATGACAGTCGTCTTCGAGTATAGAATCCAGAGGTCAGCAGTGAATATTTCGGAGACAGTAGGAAAGCGTAGTTCAGGTTTGCAGTGGATATCGTGGCAAAGTAGCAGAGCGTAGTACTTCCTTCTGTCATCTTCGCCTGACAAATTGGCACTGGTCCTTCGAATAGGGTAAACAAAAATGGCCACCTTTATACACGACGGATACCATGTTCTGCAGCTTCTGATTGGTTAACCTTCTATTGGTAGACTATAAAGGAAGTCAAGTCATTTGGATTGGCTCACTAGTTATATATATATCCAAAAAACCGTAACATATATAATGTTTTTTTTTTAGACCTATCATGGGCAAAACAAATTCATGGATTTCAACAGAAAAAAGACCCCAGAATGAGGTCCAAATTTGCAAAATTTTTCATCCTTTAATAGTCAGTTATGCTTAGTTTAATTTGTAATTTATACAAATGGAGGTAGAAAAAAAGCAAATGTTGGTAAAATAACAAGGGTCACTACCATTTTGCCAGACTTCTGCTTAACTGCTATGTGTAACAAGCCCCCCATTTAAATAATTATGGGTTATTTGCTGCCAATGCCACTTGCATCTTAGTGGCATTATCACCTTGCTTGGGGTGAAATGATTAAAAAAAGTACAGTTGAAATGGCTAGATGTAACTGTAAGTTCTATATTGACAGTTTCTTCACTTGCACTTCTCACTTGTGGAACTTTCTTCCAGTTTCTTGTTTCCCAGAAACAATATATCATTATCCCATATATATATATATGTGGGATCCTATATATATATATATATATATATATATATATATATCTCAAACTGAGTAGCAAGATGAAAGACATGGACACCATTTTCATGTTTTTGTCACTTCTATTGGAGTTCTGGTGATTTTTCTTTCCACTTTCCTGTTATCATTATCATTTTTTGGCCACATGGTGCCTTATTTGATAATTTATAAAAACACACACAAAAAACACTATCAAGTTCAAGAGAAGGCACAGCGAATTCAAGCAGTGATACATATGGGGTGAACGGTACACTGCATCTGATTCTCTCCTGCTAATATTCCCAGTTTATCAATCCACATTATCACTTGCTTGCATGTTCATTGCTTTATATACTGTTCATCACCTGAGATGTTTTTTGTTTGGAAAATTTGTTCAAGAACTGATTTGTTTGTGATGAGAAGCATTCATGGCCCGAGGGTCCCACTCTATAAAGTCTTTGCTGAAAATTGTATCATTCTTGTTTAGTTAATACTAATTTTATTGTACAAACATTTATTTGCATAAAAAAATTTGACATTGTGCACTATTTATTTTGATAGAGATTGTAGTTACTTGTATGACCTAGTGGATGTAAGTGTTGGTTAAATGTTGAAGTTTACCAGGTGGTTATGATTATCAATCCCAGAGTTAGGCAAGGAAACCTCTGTACTTTGGTTTAGAACAAGTGGCTTCAGAAGAATTAACTAACAGGAGATATTTTCTTGTATAGAAATTGCAATGAGAACAGTCTACCCTTGAGGACTGAATAAAATGGTAACAGGACAAAATCCCAAAGCCTTATATGCAAAATGAAACAAATTTAACATTGAAAATTTTCTTTTGACCTTTGCCTTTTTTTAAAAACATTATACAATATTTTTTCAAACTTCATCCAATGAAAACTTTCATAAAATATATTCACAACAATTTTTGCTGCAAACTGAATTCCTTTTTCAGTGTGTTGTTCACAAGTAAAAACATATTTTGAAGAATAAGTTTCCAAAATTCTTTCAGCAGATTCTCTTCTAGTGGATTCATTATGTTTTACAATAAATTTATCTGTATAGTCAAGTATAGCAAAACAAGCACAAACTAACTCTGCCATTTGGCTAGATGGAACTGTAAGACCTGTTCGAGAAAGTAAGTACTGCTGCTTCTCTGTAGCATCACCACTATCATTGCCTACCATTACTAGAAACATCATTTCACATTAAAAACATTTATTTTTTTTTTAATTTTCTCTAATAAAGAAAAAGATGGTAATAGAAATTTCTCCAGAAGTAATTGTGCTGGAGAATTCCTTCAGAGGTAATGTAGCCTGATGCCATCTCCATCAGACTTCAACAAGAGCCAAACATTGACACCTACCTATGGCAGACCTGATATTAAGAGTACAATGTGACCCCAAAGGATGACCACTCACATTTAACTGCACAGGCCAATGCGATCTACTGATATGAAGTTCTGGTGCAGGGGTTCATGCTGTGACAACGCTCTAAGGCTTGGAGATTGTGTGTGGTTCAAGACTCTGCAGAGCTGGTGTACCACAAAGTTTGGTAGGGGTAAGGTGACTAAAATAATTAGCCCACAGTCCTGTCTAATGGATGGAATGTCCTGCTACATGAAAGACATGTACCCATGTTGCAGTGTTACCATGTCAGAGGATGACGCTGACAGTACATTTTCAGAATCAGAGTCAGAGAGTCTGTTACATGACAACATAGATTCGGAGTCCGAAAGTTCACCCGAAGAGGGAGAGGAAGCAGAACCACCTCCCTGGTATTGTGAAGTAGCACCTGATGAAGACAATTGCCGCCAAGCTGCTACTTTTGTGATTAGGAGATCAGGGGGAGTGTGTTGGAGAATTCCCTCAAAGGTCCAAGAGGACTAGAGTAATGTAACTTAAATGTGTGTATAGGACGTGTGTATTGCTAACAAGGCAAACCGTCTGAGCATCGGTGCTGGAATGCCGAGGGGCATGTATCATTGAGTCAGATCGAGGCTTAGCAGCATGCCCAATATGCAAATTCTCTGGCTTAGCAAGAATGTTTAAAAAGGTGAGTGATCATTGAGAAATCCAAAGTCATTTGTGCTCAACGCAGATCACGTTGGTGCATACTGAACCAGAATCCATTGTGAGTGTATTTCCAGTGTCTGTGCTACAGAATTCCAGGTTTCCTGCTACAGTAATTTATAGGCTTGTTGAGATGTACAGTGCAGTAGTAAGGCATAATGTATTAATTCTGCAAAAAATGAAGGACAACCTCTTGGTTGGTAATGTTGTCTTTTTTGTAATTCTTCTAGAACTGAGTATGATTGTTCTTCCACCACATTTTGTATGTAGTTTGGAAAATTTTCTAACATGCTAAATCTTGTGAGTTTAGCATTATGTCCATATATAAACTGCTCTATTAACGATTTAGGGGTTCTATCACACTGGAGCTGGACATGAAAGTTTTGGTCAATTCAAATACATTATTTTATAGATGGAAAATATGTTTCCGGGTCAAAGACTATTATATGAATTAGAATATAATCTTTTTTTCAAAAAAAATACAAAATCAGTAGGATAACACTTTGCTTTTTCCAACTGAATAAAATCTTTTATCATATCAGCTGAAATAAAATTGTGTAATCCATCAGTTTGGAACAGTCATTGTTTCGGAGGCTTTCTGAATTCCCTTAGTATTCGGCAAAAGAGATGGTTTTCCTATTTTTTCTGAATGTATTGTAGGTAATGGATGTAAATCCCAATTCAGTTTGTTTCATTTTCCTTTCAAAATAAATTTCTCTTCAAAATGTTTCATACAGAAAGATTAATTTTTTTTTAGAAAACTACTATGATTAATGAATTTGATCCATTTTTCTACGAGATTAGATTTTCCAAGAGGAAAAGAAAATATTGATACATTTCACTGTTAGTAACATGTCCACTAGAACAGTCAAATACAACACATTTGTTAACCATTTTTGTTAAACAAAATATAAGAACAAACATTATAATTTAATCTTTAAATGCAAATGAGGCATAAAACTTAATAGCGTTTATTTGCAAAATGGGCCATATAAGCAATTGAAAATCAAAAAAGCGAAGTAACTCACAGATGTTTATAATTTGTGGATTAGAAAAAAAAGTGTAAATACGCATTTTAGAGTCGAAAACATGTCTCAGGAATTGAAATAACGTCTGATAAAGTCTATGTAATTGTAGATTGTAAATTTACATTCTAAGAATTTAATTTTTAAAGTTACCTCCCTTTTCTAAGTGGCAATTCATATTTTTTGTTTACATTACATCAGCCTGTTAGAATTCAGCTTGTTATGTGACAGTTGGGGGGGGGCGTTTAATATTAGTTGGCCATGGTAGTAGTAATGTTAGAAATTAAGTCAGTGTCAGTCTGCTGTATATTTCTTGGCCTTGTCTAGAGCAGACATATCATTAGCAGATGACCTCTTAAGTATTCCTTCATGCATCACGCATGGCTGCATTCTTTTGTTCCATTGTCTCCTACCATCCAATCTTTTCTAGCCCAGAGGTGTCAAGTAATTTCCTTTCAACCAGGCTCAGAGTTTCTGACGCGAACATTGGTTTCAACTCAGATCAAATTTCTCTTTGTGTCAATTTTTTGATTGGCCAAAAAACTATTTTATTTTCCAATGTTCCTTTGTTTTTTATTTTTATATAATGGAAGCCTCCTTGATTTTTGTTATTTTCCAGTCATGAATAAATAGATTCTTATTCTGTAAACTTCCGGCGTTTTTTGGCTGGATTCAGTTTTTTCTTCTTCTTCCTCTTTTTATTTGAGAGTTGCCTTCTTATCAGTTTAAAGAGAGAGAGAGAAAGAAAGAGATACGCATTTAAAAGGAAAGTGCAAATGCCTTATTTTAATTTGAATTCTTTTTATTCTGCTCCTTATTTGAGGATTGCCCTCTCGTTTGAGAGAGAGAAGTTTAGAGAGAGAGAGAAAAAGAGATAATGGTTTTAAAGGAAAGTGCAAAGCCTTATTTTAATTTTAATTCTTTTTATTTTTGTTTATATATTTTATTTTTATATTTTATTTTTATATTTTATTTTTTTGGGAGACACTACAAGTCTATCTCTTTCTGCACTTGTTCTATTGCCAGATATCTAGATAAAATATGTTCTTACTGGCATGTCACAATAGCTGTCTAAGAAAAGTATAAGTAAATGAGCATTTAAGCAAGTGACTTTCTTATAATTATCTTGGCCATGCAGTAGTCCTTCCCCCCACCCCCGTACCAGCCTCCAAACATTAACCCTATTTTTTACAGTGTCTATGGGGAAATTTTGCCCAAGCTCACAGGCTCGGATACCTCACATTTAAATTTGGCCTTGTGCTATATCTGACTGCAGGGGCGGTTGGCAAGTATCCTTGCTTTGGCAATTAATTGGAGATTCGTCTCCAGCTGTGCTCATTGAACTCTCTGTCTTCAGGCAGAGTGGAGCCCAGACGTGGCTATGCCGAAGGGCAGAGTCTCATCTGGGGTGGTAGACAGCTACCTGACCCCGTGTATACAGGGTCTATGGGGAATTTTTGCCTGAGCCTACAGGCTCGGTTTTAACACCGCATTAAAATCAGCCTTGTGCCACATCCTGCCTTGTGGGGAGGTAAGGTAAAAATAACCTTGCTTTGGCAATTAGTTGGAGATTTGTCATCAGCTATGCTGGTCGAACTCTCTACCTTTTAGCAGAGAGGAACCCAGAAGACGCAATACCAAATGGCAGAGTCTCATCTGGGGTGTTAGACAGCTACCCGACCCATTTTTTCGGGGTCTACGGGGAATTTTTGCCCGAGCCTACAGGCTCAGATACCCCATGTTAAATTCGGCCTTGTGCCACATCTGGCCACATGGAGCGGTTGGCAAATATCCTTGCTTCAGCAATTAGTTGGAGATTCGTCTCCAGCTGTGCTTGTCGAACTCTCTGCCTTCTGGCAGAGAGGAACCCAGATGAGACTCTGCCCTTTGGCATAGCCTCATGTATACGGGGTCTACAGGGAATTTTTGCCCGAGCCTACAGGCTTGGTTTTGCCCCGCATTAAAAAATGACCTTGTGCCACATCCTGGCCCATGGTGGGGTAAAGTAAATATCCTTGCTTCAGCAATTATTTGGAGATTCGTCTCCAGCTGTGCTCATCGAACTCTGTCTTCGGGTGGAGTGGAACCAAGACAAGGCTATGCCGAAGGGCAGAGCCTCATCTGGGTTCCACTTGTCTAGGGTGGTAGGCAGCTACCTGATCCCGTGTACACAGGGTCTATGAGGAATTTTTGCCTGAGTCTACTGTCTCAATTTTAACCCCACATTAAAATCAGCCTTGTGCATCATCTTGCCTCGCGGGGAGGTTAGATAAATAACCTTGCTTCGGCAATTAGTTGGAGATTTGTCTCCAGCTATGCTGGTCAAACTCTCTGCCTTTTTGGCGGAGAGGAACCCAGAAGACGCAATGCCAAATGGCAGAGTCTTGTCTGGGGTGGTAGACAGCTATCTGACTACTACCTTTGTCTTTTTTAAGGATACAACAAATAATTTCTGTAATTTAATCATGAGGATTTCTAGTATATATAAGAACTTAAAGAAAATATATATAAAAAACAATATTGCATTTTTATTAAATATGTATTTGTTATTTTAATCATTAAATTGTTTTTAAAATAATGGGAGTATTTAATTTTTTATCAAAAGAATTAATGAAAATTTATTGTACTAAACTACGGTACTTTGTATCTCCTTACTTGTTTGCTCTTCTCCCCAAAATTTGGCTTTGATGGGTCAATGTATGGGTATATTAGAGGGTGTGACAAATGGACTAACTGAAGTCACAGAATTTTATATATAGATTCATGTTGGTATTAGTGATAAAAATCAGTGGTCAGGAACTTAAAAGTATTTAGTCAATTCAAATATTTCAGTTTGGTTTTTTTTTTTTTTACAGCATATCAACCTCAATGGGTTATTTAATGCAGACAAAATTTTTATTACTGGTTATATATTTTTTTTCAAAAATGTATTGCTAGTAATATTTTTTCTTCAAAAATCTATTTCTGGTAATATTTTTTTTTTTAAAATGTATAGCTGGTAATATTTCTTTTTCAGAAATGTATTGCTGATCATAATGTATTGCTGGTAATAATTTTTTACAAAGTATTTGTGGTATTAAATATGTGGAATCCTCTTTCAGTGACCTCTCACCAAGAGAGCACTTGGATTTGAGTGGCTGCAGGAATGAAGATCACAGATAAGTTTTAACTTTTACACCAATATCTCATGTTTAATATTATCTTTTAATGATTTTTTAAATGATTTATTGCAAATAACTTATCACTTGCAAATAATTTATTCATTCACTATGCCAAACACAAAATATAACAGAAACATTTAACAGTCACATTACAAGAACTTTCATATATTTACCAAACTTTTACAAACAAATCCTGATAAATAAATTCTTCTGTATATGTATAAATGTCTCACTTTGTTGTCTTGATGTATATATGTATATTTTACTAACCAAAAACAAGAGTCAAATAAGGCTCATCATAACAAATTCAAGCATTAGAAATGAGATGATACAGAATCATTATAAGCATCTCCTATGTAGACTGCATAACAAATGACATAGTGTGAGATATCAGGCAAGAAAAAGACCAATTAGAAGACCTCATAATCATCGTCAAAAAGAAAAAGTGAAAATGAATGGTATGGACATGTCATAACAAATAATATTTCACTACCATCCTATAAGGTACCACCTTAGGCAAAAGAGGAAGAGGCAGTATCAGTGTGAACTGGAAGATCAGTTACACAGAGACTAAGACATAGGTATACCGTATACAACTGAGATATATTGAGGGAGCGGGTCAGGTGCTCATCAGTACACTAGTGACCCTGTGACCGAATACAGTCATGGGTTGAAGTGGATGATGATGATAATGATGACGACTATTATTATTATTATTATTATTATTATTATTATTAAATTATTATTATTTTTTTAACCAATGGAATACAAATTACAGTGATCAGAGAGTTTAAATTAAAAGAAGTATCCCAACCAAATCCCAGTTCACAGATTTGAACTTGCTTTAAAAATCTGTGTAGTATTTTTTTAAATCTTTTAAAACAAATCCTTTTTTATTTTAAAGTTTATGAAGTCATATTACCTTATGTTTTAGCGATGGCAAAACAAGTGAAATTTATCAAGCTTAAACATTTACGGAGGATACATTTATTACTGATTAAATTTTAAAATCACTGTAAGTGTGTTTTCTCTCAAGCCGTGTCTTTTCCATTATGAGTCGATTTTGCGTGTTCAGTTAGTGACCTTTTTTTAACACAAGGAGCGTAATTTAAATGAGAATTTTAGAGTTAGCTCCCTTGTTTTTGAACTCTCAAGTTTTATCGTGTTATCACGCCTCCAAAATATCAGCAAGGTCTGATCTGCTCCTTTTGATTCTTGTGGAGTTCATTTTTCACCCCTGGCCCTGCCAATTATTACTTGCGAGGCGGGGATCTTATGGGTGATCGTAATTTTACTGATTTGTTGCTCAACTACTCACCTGATGTATTTAAACTGCTAGATAGACATTTACAGTTAGAGATCAATCATCATCTTCTTTTTCCAGGTGTCATTCATAAGAAAATCTGTGATTTTTTTTTTGTATAAAACTTCCTGCTGAGTGTAGTGTGAGAATATTTTTTCACACTTACTAAATTTGTAAAAAAAAAAAAAAAAATATTTATTTTTAATTATCACATTTGAATATAATTGCAAGCACGCGTAGTTATGGAAAACCGAGACTTGATCAACCGGCTTCGACAATTTGATGCTTATCCGAAAACATTGGAAGATTTTCGCATAAAAACCTATGCGGGAGCTATTGGTGAGTACTTAAAGTTACTAACTGAATTGTTAGTAACTAAGCATTGAAGTTCTTGTTTTCTTGTGAAATTTTGATTTAGTTAACGCGAGCGGCAAGAAAAACAACGTGACTATATGTACAAAAATAAAAACAGCTTCCTTCCTCGTTTTAAAACTAAAAGAAATAGCTGTTTTTCTTTAGTGACTCCAAAATTCTGTCTCCTCCTACTGACATATGATAAATAAAATTAAATAAATAAAAGAATTTTGATCAAGTTGACAAAGTGACTGTTATGTATATATAAACATTTCTGAAATGTTAATGTTCGAATTACGCTTCTTGTTAATAATTTAATAATGTTACACTTGTCAGTAATTGATTGGTTTAATTTTGTTGAATGTTTATTGTTTTGTCTTCTTGAGAAACCCAACGACGAAGCCCGAAAATAAAAAACTTTCACACTATTTGTGTGAAGCTAAAACAAACGACAAAAAAAAAAGCTTTTATAAAAAAAATCATAAATCGTAATTTTTTTTTTTTTTAATTTTTTATAAGTAAAAAAAAAAAATTATTACCGGACAGTAAAGACAATTTTTTTTCATTATTTTTAAAAAGATAAAAATAAGCTTTTAATTAAAAAACTTATTTTTAATTTTCACCATATCTTTTTAATGTATTCTCCCCCCCCCATAGAGAGTAATTCTGAATTCCCTTTTTTAGTTAGTTCTGCTGAGCCGAAAATAAAATTGTTTCGCATAAAAAGTTAAAAAAACATAAAAATTAGAAAAAAAAACATAAAAATTAGTAACTTTTTTTTTCTCTATTGATCATTTTCGATTTAAGATAATGCACCCCCCTCCAAATATTAAAAATAATCGAAACCTTTTCGTCATCTTTTAAAATGAAACCAATAACTATTCACTTTCTTTATTTTTATAAAAAAAACATTATGTAGGATTTGGTTAAAAAGAAGTTATAGAAAAAAAATTAACTTTTTTGCAAAACGATAAAACAACCAACAAAAAGTAGAAAAAAAAATGAAAAAAAAACAACTAAAAAGCAAATCTTCTTCAAGATATGTTTTTCTTTATTTAGTTTTTATCATGGACTGAATATTTTAAGTTAAGAATTTGTCTCAAAAAAAAAAGGAAATGTTTTGGAATATAAAATTTTGGGGGGAGGGTGGGGGTAAGGCCACTTTAACATTAACAAAAAATTACATAATTGCTTGTGTTTTAGTTTACAAAGCTTAGTCTGGAACAAGTTGGTAAGCATGTTTTTTTGTAGTAAAGATCGAACCCACAGTGTGCAAGATTTTACTTGTGATACATGGTTGAAAAGAAAACAGATAAACAAAGAATGTAAAAAATAATAATTTGCAGTATTTTCTTTTTGTATAAAGAATTTTCTTTAGTTTAAAAAAGGTTTTGAATCTTGCTAAAACCTCCGAAATTATTTGTGCGTTTTAATGAAAAACAGCTGAACAGTTGTAGTTTTAGGGAGATATATTTTTTTAGAAACGTTTCAGTTCAATTCATGGTTACATTGTTGGTAGTTAGACACGTGTGTCCAGTGAATAAGTAAAGAAAGAAGCCATAAAGAAATTGAGTCTTATTAAATTTTCAAAGCTTTAATAATGCTAGCTAAAATAGAGATAAAAAGTTTTGTATTTTATTTTTATTTTTTTTAACCTTTTTCTAAGCGACGATCCTGATGTTTATTGCGTTGTATCAACGTGCTTGTCATAATTCAAATTGACAACAAACACAACCTTTGTTGCTTTTCTTTAAGTAACTTGCCTGTTCACTTACACTTCTAAATCTGCAGGGTGAGCACAAAGTCTCTGGATAAAACTGTACTAATACATTTTTCTTTTCTTTTGTGGTTTCGTTGTAATTCATTTTTAACCAATAATATCGGTTTTTATTTCCTCATTTTTTTACTTTTTCATTCAGAGATTGACCTGTTTAACCTGTATCCAAAGTTCTACAATAATAAAAAAAAAATAAAAGATTACAAACAAAATATTTTGTCCTATAAAAATATAGATTTAGACACAGTGGATTGCACCACTGGGGAAGGAAATCGATTGGGGCTTATGAAATGTCCCTTTTTCTTCATTAGTACTTTATCAATTTGATGTTTTAACTGTTTAACTCATTGATAATTTCAGCCAACACTACATCACAAGGGTGAGCATTCCATTCTTTAATCACAGAGTTCATAAAGAACTTCCACACATTCAGCTTTGCATGTATAACTTACAGTTGCAAAGCGTGTGTTATTATTAGGTTAGGGGACATTGTCTGAAGTTGATAAAGTGTTGGTATTGACAAAGAAAAATTAAGTATTGTTTGAGAAAATAGATGGACAAAAGAGTGAAATGAAACAAGACAGAAAGTTTTATTCAATTGGGAACATTTTCATGTAGAGAAAGTTTCAAGGATAATTCCTGAAAGAAAACAAACTCTAGAAATGTTCTTAAGTCTCTGTAAAGAATGAAGGATAAGTTGAACTTACTGTTGATGAATTAAAGAATGAGTGATATGTGTATAATAAGCAATGTACGACTATTGCTCAGAGCGCTAATTTTAGCATCCTACCCCAATTTCGACTTGAAGTGAAAGAGAACTAGTCTCTTCAGATTTTCAGTATGTATACTCCCAGTCTTTTCTTTTTCTGCATGCTTAAAAGCTGAAAAGGGGGTTACCTTTGCTGATAGGGTTATCAACATGATGTATGTCAAGCGAAAGGATTTAACATTTGCTTTTGGAGGAACAGTTACTTTGATCCAATGAAAAATACTTTGTATAGTCAATATCTACTAAACTGTAGATAATTTGGAAGACTTATAGCAGTAAATCGATGTTCTGTTGGTGATACGATCACCATGTTTGCACAGCATAATCTAGATTGGGACTAACTAGAGAGTGGCAAGAAATTGATATGCTTTACTTTTGCTGCATTTTGTTGAAACCTGCATAAAAAATCCTTTCTTATGTGTTATGCAACTAGAGAATGAACAATTCCTGAAGCATTATGACTCACAACATGAGAAAACAAAATGAGCTCATAAATGATTTACAGTTAAAAAAAAAAAAAAAATTGTCAAAGGAATTTGTGTATACAAACAAATAAAGATAAATGTTTGCCTCCCACATTATATTTATTACTCTTTTTTTTTTTTTCTTTTTTTTGTTATACATATTTTCTTAATTCTTTCTATAAAATGGAGAATGATTTTTGAGCCAAAGGATTATTTTATGGATCTTTTTATGTGTTTGTCTAGAGAATTATTAGAAAGACTGATTATAGGTTGGCTCATAGAAATTGATCCTGAATTCACAATCATAGCATTTTCTTTACGACTTTATACTAAATACAAAATTATGAAGATTAAAAAAAAAACCCAAAAAACATTGAACAGAATGTATAGAAATTCCATAGTGTATTTTTGCAATTTAGTGCAATGTTTATTGCTGTGGAATAAATGAGCCTGATTCAAATTCCAGTTTAGTCTGTGCTACTAATGCCCTTGGGTAAGGTATAAGTTCTTTTCTTTGTGTCCCCACCAGCTATAGGTTAAATAGTAGGATAAACTGGGCAGCCAGTTTAAGAGAGGGACTGTTCAGAATTCAAAACTGGAGAAGGAAAATGGAAACCATTTCAATATCTTCCCAAAGAAATAACTACAATTACCAGATAATAAAGTCAAAGTAGTCTTTGAAAGGACATGGCATTTTGAAAAAAAAATGGTTTATTTTACTAAGACAAGTGAAAGGAAAAAGAAATATTCATTTGCACTCTTAAACAGTGTCTTTTTTCTAATTTGTCTACTTAATGGGGAGAAGAAGAAAAAATCTCATCAAGTACTGCGATGACGTGAAAAGATTATTTTTGATGAAACCATTTCCTCTTCTGTCTTGCTGTTCTCTCTATGAATCTGTTTTTTTTTTTTCATTCTCTCTCTCTATCTCTCTGACCAACATGATTATTATCTTAACATTTACAGTAAAACTATATGACAAATTACTTTTTATTTACATTCCAACTAATGTCCATCTTTGTTGTCATAATTAACACTTTGTCTGTTCCCTTCCTCCTGCATTTTTCTTCAGGTGTCAGTAACTTAGTGGATTAAAGTATTGAATTGTGATTTTTGGTGACACGGTAATTGTGATCTCAATTCCTGGGCCAGGTACTGCAGACCTAGACTCAGTAGAAACAGGGCAAACAATAACTGAACAGTAGTAAATAAGAACAAGAAGAATTATCTCCCCTGGACATAAACTGTAGAATAAGCATAATCGCTCCAGTAGATTAAATAAAGTATTTAGTTTGAAATTCCATGATTATCAGAATTGATAAGCATCTTAAGAAGCTTTGATAAGACAGTCAGCTTGTAAATAATGATTACTCCTCATCCAAGAAATTCAGACAAAAACATCAATTTTGGCTCTTTCACTAGTGAGGGTTGTAATGAACTGTTTTCAGCACGGTCTGGGCACTACTTATTTTCTGTGAACATTTTTATTCAATTGATAACTTCTACTTATAACTCCCATTAAGTCGTAACTTGCAACATGGTACCCGTTAAGTCATAGCTCACACATACTCTGGCCTCCAGCTGAACAGATGTAGTGGGAGGTGACATCACAATTATCCAACAGCTTACTTTGTTTTTTCTCTTTTAAGTATTTATTAGCTACAACACTATTATTAGTATAAAGCACTATTTACAAAAGATTTTTATCCAACTACTTTCTAATGAAAGCATACCCATTTCAGTGAATTTAACCAATTGGGACTGAAATGTTCTTTTATGTGACATCAACAAAATAATTCATTATCTTCTTTAGTTATTGTTTTAGGCCAATCATTGCTTTCTATGAATTATTTTGATTCATTGTCAGAGTAAGAAGAACCAGGATAAAGACATTTCTTGTTAGACATTCCTAAGTAGTTAAATTTGGAAATAAGTTTGTTTGTACTTGTTGAGTTTTCATGGATCCCTATTAAGATCAGAAAAAAAAATCTAATTTTAGAATTAGAACTCTCCTCAGTATTTTTACAGATTTGAGAAAGGTGGCCATGTGGATAGTTTTAATTCTAATTTCTCTCTCTCTATATATTTTTTTTTCTTTTCCATCCCTCCACCTAAGACTTTTTAGTATGCTGATCGGTTCAACTTTCATCTTTATAATAATAATAATAATAATAGGATGATGAATATTCACACCAGATATCTGGTGGTTCTTACAGCTGAGAGAAAAACTCTTCAAATTGCAAGCAGCTTTCTCAGCATCATCGAAGATATCAGCACAAGTTTGGACAGTTTGAATTCTTGAAATCTTTAATTCATCCATTTGTGATTCTAGTGTTTTTGGCTTGGTTCTAATTGTACCAATTATTATGGGCATGGCCATAAACTTCATGTAAGACAACTTTCTCAGTCAGTGGATGAGGTCTTGGCATTTTTCCAATTTTGTTTTCTTTTACCTTCACCTTGTGATCTGTTGGCAGATCTTCTTTTCCTATTAGATCTGGTCTTCTTGATTAGATGGTGTGATCAGTCTCAAAGATTTTTTGATCTTTTATTATGGCAACATATACAGGAAGCAAGATAATATAATTGGAGAGAGAAAGTGTTCAGCCACAAAATTTTATTTTTCCACATAGTCACCATCAATTGACAAGAGCCTGCATGTCATATTTATAAAAATGTATATGAGCAGAAGCAATCTACACATTGCTGCTGAAGTGTATTACCTACTGTCTAACTGTGCTCACATCCAGTATTTGGTCTCTATAACATTCAGCAAAGCTCATTGAATATCAATAGGTACAATTTTATCTGTATGGAAGAATTCAGTGATATACCTTTGCTTCATTTACACTTTCATATCAGAAGCAATTTTATCAAACTGTCACTCAACTATTATCAGTAACAGTTCAACCCCTCTCCCACCAAAAAACATGGGTTATTAGTGAGAAGGTTTAATCTCTACTGGCATAGCATTATCTGCTCCCAACATTATTGACTAACATAAAATGAGGCATTACTTCCAGAGCAACTCTTTTATAACTGCAGAATACTACCTAGAGATCAGATCATAGGTAGAATAAACCAACAAGGTTGCTTGAAGATCGGAAAATGTGAAAAGTGTAAAAAAAGAAACTAAATGGAATATCTTAAGTGGCTACCTCCAAAAACTTGCTGAATGAAGAGCATGCTAGAATGAAAAAAAACAGCCCCAAATTTGAAAACAAATTATCACCAAAATGTTTGCTATTATTAAGAGGAAAGATCAAAGCATTTATTTTATTCTTTCATTAAATTTTTTAATCCTCTCTAGCATGTTCGAAATTTTGATTAAAAATCTTGTTTTTTCTTGTGTCAGCTGTTTGGCCAAAGATTATTTTAGGAAATTTTAGCATCATTTTTTATGGTAAAATACACATTGTTCAGAAATTGTTGCAAAATTCAAATAATTGTTGGATTTTAAATTTTCAGGACTTGTTCATAAATGAAATAAATTATTTTTTAATATTTAACCTTCTATTAAAACTTAATTTTATAAAATTTTGAGAAATTAAAATTTCACACTTCCTTGATATTTATATTAATTAAAAGCAGGAGTCCTTGGAGAATTTAAACCATCATTTTTTTTTTTTTTTTTTTGTAAAACAAACACCATTTACGGAAAATCTGCTCTGAATCTTAAAATAAAAATGCAATAAAACTAAATTAGAAAAGCTTTTAACTGCTTTTATAAACAAGGTATATTAAGGAAATATTGCCTTAAGAAAAAAAAAATTATAATGAATATTTAAAAGAATTTTCATTTTTTTTAAATTTTTATTAATTTGTTTTAAATCTTTTAAAATTTAGTTTTAATTTCTCTCTTTTAGATATTAAGTAAAAACTATATTTATTAATCATCAATGGAAAGGATTAGTACAATTCATCAAACACCAATATTTTTAAAAGAATTTTGTATGTGTCAATTTTTGTAAATGCAAATGTTCATACACATTATCAGAAAATAAGATTGATAACTATAGTAAATTTAAAACCAAAATTCAATACAACATTAGATTACAGAGAATATTTTCCTAAATTTTAAGATTGAGTTCTTAAAAATTATATATAAAAGGTGCTCACATTATATCCAGTTATTTTTTACAGATAAGGTCTCCAGACAACAAACTCAGATAAACCTGTCTGTTATAAAGCTGTCAATATATGAACAGATTAAATAAACAGCTACTACTGTATTAAAAAAGTGCATTTTTGTGATATTTTAAACTAAAGTAAATATTTGTTTCAAATCAGATTAATTATACCTTAAATCAGCTAATATTTCTCAAATAAAAATTCACCTTGCAATAAACATGGTTTAAAATGGTGCTAAAATAAAGACTTTTTTAGAAAAAAAAAATTCCTTCTAGTCATTTTAAATTATTTTTGAAATAGAGCAATGTATTTTGCTTATTGGAAATATTAAATTTAATCTATTAATTTGAAATTAAAACTAAAATAAAGGCTTCAAGATTTTTCATTTTTAAAAATTCATTATAAATATTAGGTATCATGACTTTGTAGAGGTTTCTAAACTTAAGTGATCTTATGTCTTAAAGACATGGTCTTTGTTGAGATTTTCAGTGTTTCCCAAAGAAATGAAAACTTTGATTCCATGACTTATGATAATTAGGAGATGGTAAAAAAAACGTTACTGTATTGAATTTATTATTCAAGCATGTCATCAAATTGTTATGTTCATCCTGTACAAGGCCCAAGAGCCACTCGAAGTAGAGGATTACAGATAAGTTAGGGGGAGCTAACAGTTAACTTTAGACTTGAATAGGTTAAAATTGTGATCGGGGAAGCATCCTCTGTGGAGTTGGTACTTCATTTTTGGTTTGATCTCTCTTTTGTAAAGGGAGAAGATACTAGGAGTCCGGTACTTACTAGAGTAGTACAAGGAACTGATGAGTATCTTTAATGATGGATTGTATGTACAAGTTCCATTTGAGGTTTAGGTTTAGTTCAAGTCCACTAGGTGTTCAATGCATGATGCCTCCTTGAGAGAACACCAATTCATTGCAATAGTTAAAAATTCAGGGTCTGCTCGATTATAATCATTAGTTTGGGTTTCACTTATAATCACTAGTTTTTTTTTTTTTTTTTTTTTTTAGACATTAAATATGACCAACCAGTTTTTTCCCCTACTGAGCTAGGTCAGAGGAGAGATTAGTTGTCAAGCTTCCATAATATAAAATACAGTATGACTATATATTTATTGGTCACATAACTTGATCTCCCTTATTTGAGATAATGAAATGTTTGATGCCAACAATATAAAAACAATGGAATATCTTATTTGTAAGTAGGAATCAAGAGTTGTTCATAGACTTTTATTTCTTTTGTTTTGTACTAGTCTTTTATGGGTGTTTTTACTTTTAATGCTTTCCATTCGTTGCTATGGAGATAGCAGGCATTTACTCAACACCAATGATTAAATATGTTAACAAGAACAGAATATCTGATTAGTAAGTAGGGGTAAACAGGTTGCTAATACATTGCTTTTTATTTCATTTGTTTTATCTTAGCTTACTTTGGATATTTTTTTTTATTGTTAGTACTTTAAACAGTAGAATTTCTTCATGTGTACAACCAAAGAATTATATAGATAAATATCCTCGGAAAAATATAAAAAAAAATATAATCACAAAATTACTTAAATATTTCAATTTATTTAAAAAAAAGAAAAAAAGTCTCTGTTGGTACAGTTAACCCTTTAACATTCAACACGCTCAAACCCTCCCCATGAAGATCAGCTCTCAAAGTCTCACTGTTTGCACGACTTCTTGCGTTATTTGCGATGATGTCATCATATATCATGGCAGAGTATACATGAGGTGGATATATGCTAAAGGGTTAAACTAGTGCTATCTTAATGCTCTTAAGAAGATTATCTGTTCAACAGGATTTATATAAGAAAACAAAAATGTAAAGTTACATTAAAACATTAGGCAATCATTTACTGTTTAATGATTAACATTGCAACAGACAACTTTCAGGTTAGGAGATGTTCAGTTTACATTTTTTTCATGTGGGAAATAATAAAACACAAAGGCTGAATTTGTCCTTGAGGGCACATGGCACAGTGGATAAGGGCATTGGTTAGATCCAGTGACAAACCCAAAGAGTGTGAGTTCAATACCCGGTTAAGGCAGTGGAGAACTTTCAGAGGGAAAATTAGCAGGAGATAACTGATAACTGACATCCATCAAACATGGAACTAGAACAGTCTACCTCAGGGATCGAAATAAAGGGTTCAGTTCGAAATTCCAACCACCTGAAGAAGGCCGGAGCGTACAACGGCCGAAACGTTGTGACAAATATGGCGACAAAGATGAAGACAATGGTCTGCATAATGTAAATACTGAAAAATTTCAGTTCAAAATTCTGTTCATAAGCATGTTTCAAATTATGGACTTATTGAGCCAGATTCATGCACACATAAAACTGCAGAATCATTTAAGTACCCCTCCACTGCACATACAGGTATTTATTATAAGAAACGTGTTTAATTTGCTATGCATATATAATTGAAAAAACTTTCACATTTCATTCCATAAAATCATGAAAGAGGACACTTTGTTACTATAGTATAGTGAATTTGATAATGAGTGCTCTATACCAGTGATCTTGTGCCACACTAATCTAAACACAGTAAATATATATAAAATCACCATCGGATCCTTTTGAATACTGGTAATTACACATTGACTACTGATCACAAGATAACTCGTTTGACAGTTTTTATTATGACAGTAACTACAAGTTATCTTGTGCTTGGCATTTTCTGATACATTTTCATCTCTGGGTGCCAACAACAAATTTATTCACAATGATACTTTAATGTGTAAATGATGTTAAGACTTCAGTTGAAGCTATAAATCAATTCCTAAAACACTGTTATTGCCTAAGTTGATTATTATAAAGTCAGTGTTTGAAGTTAGATGTCATAATTGACCTCTGGCAGTCAACATGCTAAAAGAATTTGTTTAAAACTGATTGCTTACTATCAATTTGTAAAGAAACTTTCATTTTTTACAAAGACTGTATCCTCAAATATCAATTGTTTGTTGTCTTAACTGTATATTGATTTCTTTGGACACTCAAAATAACAATATATTGATGTTCAATGTCTGTTAAAACACTTTTGTGAAATTACTCGCACCTGTGTCTGTTGTGTGAAATTCTTCTTTGCTTATAATATATTCTCAAGTCTTCACATCTGTTGTGTTATTTATTCTGTTGTGGTGATATATTAAAATGTTACTCTAGAATATGTATTTTAAATTTTTTTTTTTTTTTTTTTTTTTTTTATCAGACAATAGTTTGACTTTGGTTATATTTGACATATGTGCATTCTGTTAAGTTTAGAAATTTTTTATCAGCTCAAGCTTATGCAATTACTTTTTTATTTTCCTCAGGTGAAATGTATTAATATTTGTGATGCTAAAATTTATCCTATATTCAAATACTGTCTTAACTTTTTAGTATACTTAATGATAGTAATCTCCATTTATCTTCTCATCTCCCTCCTCATCCTCAGCACCCATAGACTCACCTGCAGAATATAGCCATAGCCTTACCATGCTAGGTTTTGCTGTTGTGTGTGCTTTTTTATAGTGTAACATTGCCAGCATTCTGGTTTTGAGTTCACAGTTATCCTTCTTCTAGACTAGTTGCCAATCAAGGCTAGAAATTTGTCTACCTTGCTATTTAACTCATAGCTGGCAAGAAGAGGTGAATTCATACCCCCCAGGAGTATTTGTATGAAAGTGAATGCAACTTGACATGACAATTTCAGTTTCTCTGCCAGTAACCACTATGCTACATGCATATCACCCCCATTGATCTGCAGGGCATATACCCCAATCATCTGCAGCAGATGCTTCCAAACTATAAATAGTACCAAACCAATAATAATATTAAAGTAGAACATGTAAAACAATATACTAAAGTTATATGATGATCTTGTTCTTATCATAGAAACCTCAGTATCTCATTTTTATGAACTTTTACTTTGTCACTTGAAGCATTTAAATTTTTTCTTTGGCCTTTCTGAATTGCCAGCATCACAACTCTTTTACTTTGGGGCCATTTTTAAGTGAAATTGTTTTATTTCTGGGATGCTGACTATGGTTAATGTATGAAAAATGGGGATTGCTGTGTTCTGTTCATAGTCTGTTTTACTTTATCTTCTGTTAAGGCTTGTATTAAATCACCTATTCAGGAAATATTGATATTTAGTTTGAGTCAGGGTTCATCATCTCAAATTAGCTTCATATATTTAATAAATTCTTTTAAAATACTACTGTATATATTATTAGGATTTATTAAATTATTTTTATAACCGTGTTGTGGCTGGTGCCAGAGGTTGGTGTTCAAACTCAGGTAACACTAGGATTTTGAATGTTTTTCTAGGCATAAAAAACAAACAAAAAAATCTCTCACAATCTTTCTACCCACTCATTCTTCCAAACTGATTCTGTACAATACTAAATATATTTTGGTGTTATGGTAAAAAGAAGTATTACTCCATTCCAATAAGTAAATATCTGTACATAGTAGAGGAGATCAAGTTGCTTATACATTTATATTTTATTTCATGTTAGTCTTCTTTGAATATTTTTTTTTTTTTTTTTTTAAATGCCATCTTCCTTTAGGATCATAGCTCTCCACAGGTTCCGTTTCTTCATCTGTGATTTGTCATGCATTATTGGGAAAGATAGTGGATTGATTTCCCATTGCTGTTTTTCAGTTTGGAATTCAGTGTTTTCCTTCTCTTAGATTGGTTGCCAGTCAAGGTTAGAGAGCCCAGTCTACACTGCTATTTAAGCAATAGCTGATGAGGAAGAAGAAATGGATTCATACCCTTTTCTAAGGGCATTATTATGAAAGTGAGTGCAACAGACTAGCCTGGAATTTGAACTTGGCTTGCAGATTCCACTTTCTTCATTGATATTTTAATCATTTAAAAAGCATAATTCTTTCTTCTTGCAACAATAGAGTTAATTGTATAGATAAAAATTCTACATATATAATACAGGCAAATCAATAAGTCTATAACAATGTGAAAAAAAAAAAAGAAACATTTATTTTACACAAATGATTTTTCAATAAAATCTCCTGTTATCAATGTGTACTTATGTTATATAGGAATAAAGTGTTGCTGCCAACACTTGAGTTTGAACATAGATTACCAGAGCAACCACAGGCGATCCCATTATTGAATTAAGTAGACCACGTAACAACAGGGGTAATACATAAGTAGGAAGTGGTGTGATGTCCAATTGACCTCCATTTCTAGTCCATCCTCTATTACTATACGGACTTCAACAGTGATTACTATTCAAGTGAGTATTATCGAGCAAGTACTATTAGTGCGAGTGTTATTCGAAGGCATCTGACACCAGCATTGATCAAGTGTGCTGTAGTTGTATCTGCGATTACAAAGTCTCTACTACAACAAGCATTACTAAAGTGACAACAAGTATTTATTGGCATTACCAAAGTGGCAACGAGTGTTCATTGACATTACAAAAACTCATTTCAAGATTTCTTTATTAATAACAGGTTTTAAATCAATTCACCCCAAGCAAGGTGATAATGCCACTAAGATGCAAGGGGGCTACTGAGAGTGAAAGAGAATGAGGAGACTTTAAAAGGAAGCAGAAACACAATCCTAAACAGGAAACAAGGGCTAAACCTATCTACTTTTAAATTTATCTACTTAGATGGGTGGTCCAGTTCGTAACACTGATATAGTGTAAAACCAACCTCTGACCTCCACAAAGCCATCTGCACTTAGATTTTATTTCCATTGGAAATGTGCATCTAAGAATAAAAATTAACAAAAGTATAAAAAATTATCAATGATGTAAGCACATTTTTCAAAGCATGACATTTGTAAATAAAAGGTAAATGCAGACAACTCTGCAAAAGACAGGGATCAACTTGACACTGTATCAATATTATGAACACCTACATTAAACAGTGATAATTTCATTTCTTCTAGACTTGGCTGCTATCCAAGTCTATTTTGCCATTTAACTCCTATCTGTGCGAAGAAGAGGTGCATTCCAATATAGTATTAGAGCAAAGTAACTGTAACAGCCTAGGCTGGCACTTGAGCTCTAATCAAGGATTCCAATTTTTTGCACTGATAACCCTCACACAACCCATTTATCAAGTCAGAGTATTAACAGATAAGAAAAAGTCCTGAGAAACAAACAAGAATGCTGATCTTCTACATGGCAGTGAATGCTGGACAATTTTCTCTCTGGTGAATAAGAGATTTGAAATGGCAGAGGTGGTTCTACTAATGAAAGTTGTCTAAGGAAGTTTTAAGGAGCATTGGACTAATACTGAAATCAAAAGGGCGTAGCACATAAAAGAAGACGATTAGTCTGTAGCTTAATGTGGAAAAAACAGCATTTATTTTACTGAACAAATATTTAAATATTAAATATTTTCATCTCTTTTGGCAATACACTTAACCCAAAACTTTTCCATTAATCATATACAGATTGAACATTAAACAGTAAAAATTTCAAATCAAAATTTAGCTAATGACTGTCCAGCTATGAAGTCACCAATTCAACCTCATGTTTCATTTCTTAAGATAGTTTTCAATTTTTGTTTATATTTTGCACACAAAAGTAAAAAATAAATTGAAATTTAGGCTTAGTGATCAAAATATTGACTAAATTTTCTCTCTGAGATGAAAGCAGTATAATGTGGAGCAACCATGCTGAGATTTTATTTTTAAATATGGTGTCATGTTCCGTGTTGAGTAACTCAACTTTTTAACCAAATTTTACAAATTTCCCCCAAAATGTACTTCTGTTAATGAGAAAAACATCAAGGATTTGAATGTTGATCATTTATTTTTTTAATTTTTCAAAAATTCTGATCATAGTGAATAAATGTCACTTCAGCAGTTGAATTTGTTTTAGCTTGCTTTCTTATTTGTATTAATCAATATTTCAAACTTTTTGATTTAATTGTTCACTTAACTAGGCCACTGGATTTAGTGAATAAAAGTCTTTTCTTTTTTTTTTAATTAATTATTGGCCTTCTTTGAAGATTTTTCTCTCCATGAATTCTTACTGACTATGCCAGACAATAGGTCAAAACTTGGATTAAAGTAAGTTATAATAACAGAACAATTTTTTTTTTTTCATACTGAATTGTTATTATGGCACATTCAGTCAAGTTATGTGAAACTACTGTACAAGAGGATGCTAAACGTTTTTGGCTCAACCCATTTCCCAAAATCTGACCAAATCATCAAAATCTTTTTTGTTTTTTGTTTATAGAATACTGTCTTGGTCGCCAGAAACTTTTCAGCATTTCCTTGTATAGTCCTGTTTTCTTTGTTTTTTTTTTCTCCAAGTTGCTTAATCCACACTGATATCAGTATTGGGATTGCTTAAGAATTAGTCATTATTTTTGTATACTGTTGCTTATAAACAAAAAGATGGATTCATGCCTTTCCCCATTTATGTCTTAGATTATTTAAATATTGATTTCTTAAGTGAGAGTATTACTTGATTATCATTATTTTTATTTTTTAATTCTATAGGCATTCAAAACTGATCTGGTTATAGACAAAGCAAATGATATTGATTCAGCAAACATTTTACTGCTATAATAGAGGATGAAATTAACTTTGAAATACTAAGATTCTTTTATTTAATATATGTAATTATTTGAATTATATTGCTGTAACAATTATTAGTATGGAATTGGAAGACTCTTGAGTTCATTGTTACACTAGTTTTCTTGGGGAAAGGCATGAATCCAACTTTTCTCTCCAGTTATGGCTTAAATAACAGGATAGGCTGAGTTTTCTAACTTTGGGCAGCAATCAGTCTAGAAGGAGGATAACTCCAAATTCACTACTTGAGAAAACAATAAGAAACCACTTCTTCTTCTGTAGGAAGTCATGGTAGTTTGCAGATAATAAAGATATCTGTGGAGATCTGTGATTGCTTGTCTTTTGAAGGGACATAGCATTTTTTTTAAAAATGGGGTTGGTGTATATTTAAATAAGTTACATATATTCAGTATTTTTTTTTTTTCAAATAATATTGATACACTCAACTCATTTAAAACAATAAAAATTAAATTTAACATTCTCTTAGAATTTTTATTCTATTTCATAAGGGAATATAAATAAATGGAAATTCTTGCTTTTCATGATTAAAAGTAAAATTGTGTTACTTGAATTAATTATTAATAATGAAAACGAAAACTAAACAGTAGATGTGAACACAGGAAATGGGTAATGTATTTCAGTGTTGGTGACAATGTGTGTGACAAGTCATATTCTGGGTGACGTTCTACAGCTATCAACATATGAACTGCATGCTCTTGGTCATCACCTATGCATTTTGGCCAGTGATGAACATAGGGAAAATGATGTTTTGTGACTGAAAACTTGCTCTATCTAATAGTTTTATTAAGCTTCTTGGATTTGTTGCAATTTCAATGGAAAAGATTAGTAAGTTTTACTTTTGCAACGTCACCTTGTATATGTTTCTTTTCAATTAATTCTGTCATTAATATGATAGTTTACAAATGTCACAAATGATGGCTTATTTTGTTAAGCCTTTGTTATTAGGTTTCGCTTATGAGTCTAAATATATTTTTTTCTATTTATTATGATTATATTTTTACCTATTTGTCTTTCCAAGTACCAATATCCTCTAGTCCACTTTTTTTTCTTTTTTTTTTTAGTCTTTTCTATATTTAGCAGGCAAGATTCTTACTTTGTATTATTTAATCAACCATTATCATAATCAAAGACACTGCTGCCTAGCCATGCCAATGCAAGGGAGATTACTCTGGTTATCTTTCTGCCACTGGTGATATTAAAAGCTAAACAGACAAAAAAAAAAAAAATACAAAAATACACTTAGTAAATAGTAAGATTATTGTATGTTTACATTTAGTATTTTTCTATTATTAATATATATTTTGTATTAATATATAAATCAAATTTTGTCTGTTTAGCCACCTAATATTGATTCACATAATTTTGAAATTTATTTTTCAGTGACGCTTGTCAGTTCTATCTTTATGTTTATCCTGTTTGTATCAGAATTGAATTATTATCTCACAAAAGAAGTTCATCCAGAATTGTTTGTAGACACATCACGAGGACACAAGCTTCTTATTCATGTTGACATCACTTTTCCTAGACTGGCTTGTTCATGTGAGTACTTTTCTTTTTTTTTTTTTTTTTTCTTTTCTCTATTCCTTCCCCTTTTACTTATAATTTTACGAGGTGACATTGGAAACTTCCCCACTAAACTGTAACAATTTTTGTGTAGTTACTAAGGAAACATGCAATCTAGTATTATCCTGGTAGAATATTATGCCCTTTTCTTGTAAATAATTATGGACACTTTACAATTTTTCTGCTTTTGCTTTTTTTTTTTTTTTACTTGGGAAATGTACTTGTTCAAATCATTTGGTTTGCTCTCTAGAAAGAGCTCATCATAGTGGACTCCTTTTATATATCCTACCATATATACAAAGCGTCATCTTTGGGTGAAGAATAGCCTTTGTTATGGTTAATGGTAGCTCATTTCATTTGCCTGTAATCTCTTAGAATCCATCTAGTTGTAATGTAACCATATTTCATTGCTGGTCACAGTTTGTTAAAAAAAAGAAAAAAAAAGAAATAAAACTTTTTTTTTTTATTTTTTAATAAATTAAAGTAATTAATCCCACCTAGAAATACAGCCCCAATCAATGGAATGGTTCTCAACCGTTCTAGATATTAATCCAATAGAAAACTTGAGATTCATCATTAAAAGAGATGTATATGAGAATGGGAATTGATATTCAAGCAAAAATCTTTGAAAAAGTACAGCATGTAATGTTAATGTTAAAAAAAAAAAAAATAGAAAAGCTGATAAATCAACAAATGAAAGATTGATGAATTTCAAGGAATCCATATTAGCATGTGAAATAATTTATTCAGATTTTGTGTAGATCAAATGTTTTTATAGCCTAAGTCTTTTGGATTTATTTATATATAAAAAAAAATGTTTGTTTCCATTATAAAACCAGGCATCATTCAAAAGAAGTTATTATCTATATTTTTATAAGCTGAAATCCACTAATATATTCATTATGTAAATATGAGTATTATAATCATTATTTTTAGTGGGTTCACATGTTTGAGTTTCTATCCCTGTTGTTTATTTTATTAAACAGTGAAATTAATAATAACCAGCCTAGATGGACAATCGAACCTGTTTCCCCTTTTTCCATCAGAGAAACCAGCCCCTATAGCCAAAACATTCTGCTACAGAAAACCATCTTGACAGAACATGGTTTGAATTACCTATTTCAGGAACACACATCCCTCGTTAGGACTTCTACGAATCTGTATCTGCTAGCTTCAGTTTCATATCAAAATGTAAACAACAGTAATCCAATACTTTCTTGTTACTATAGACGAAACTGAAGCTGGCAGATATAGATTTGTAGGAATTCAAACGCGAGATGTACATTCCTTAAATAGGTAATTCAAGCCTTGCTCTATCAAGACAGTCTTTCATGGCCAAATTGGTAGCATCATGTTTCCACCATAAGAGCAGTTTCCCCCTGATGAAAAAAAAGTGATACAGTTTTTTTTTAGTAGGACTTCTTGATCTAGGCTGGGTGTTATTAATTTCACTGCTTAATAAAATATAAAAAATATGGACAGTTAAAAAAAAATGTTTACAGTAATGAGAAATAATATTGGATTAAGAAATCCATCTTAACAAATTTAAAATATAAGTTGATTAACCCTATCAGCTCAAAAGAGATTTCAGATGTTAAATTCCTGGAGTCCTGCCAAATTGTGGAAAAATCTAAATACGATAGTAGAGCAATTAATATATCTCAAAAACTGTTGAAAATCAAGTTGATTTCATCTGTAGGTAAATTAAATTCTCTTACAAAGGATAAAAAAAATTTAACATTATTGGGATTACTAGTTGTGAAATATGGTTTTGGACATCTACAACTTTCCTCTAGTTGATAACGTGATGGGTCTTTAATGTTGTGTATTGAAATACAGTGCTACCTGATTATGGGTACATTCAGGCACCCACCGAACTGTAAGCATGTGAAACTTTAAGGCATATTTGGGTGCTTTTAGCTTTAAAGGGTTAACATCAATTTTATTCAGAAAACATTGACTTGCATAATAAATTCTGATATAGTATACAAATCTTTTTTAAAAAGAAAGTTTTTTTTTTTATGTAATGAAAATAACAAAATCCATATCAGTTAGGGTTAATCCAGCCAAATTACATATTTATCTCAAATTTAAATTAACTTTTTCCAACTAACATGTCAAGAGGGCTTTTTTATTTTAGTTGTGTTACTTTTGTGTTTATTCAGACATTTTAGTTGATCCATTCTACAGCCTTCCACATCTGTACAATTTATAAATAAGAGTTGGAGGTATTTTTCTTTCTTTTCTTTTAACCAGCAAAAGATAACAAACAGAAAATGATGGCTGATATACTGACTGGTTTGGTTCATTCTGACTCCTCTCAAAATTAGACAGTTTCATTCTTGTTAAATTTGAAAACTAATTTTTTATTGACATCTTCACCTGTCCTCTTTATTATTATTATTATTATTTTTAAATAAACAGTATTGTCACATGACCCTCTCGTTTTCTTAACCTGTTGAATCTATAGTAGCAGTTCAGTGTAACATGTCAGTGTCCTAACACCAAAAGAATTACACAGCTTAATATGTAAGTAGAATAAGGTTGTTCATATGAGAGACTTTGTAAATATTTGCCATTTACTGCTCTTCACTGCTTTTGTTCTGTTACAAAGGCAGTTTGAAGTAATGGAGTTTACATAAATATCCAGGGATAGTGTGTAGTATTATCAGGACGTGGCTAAGAATAATGACAAGGAGAGGGTGATGAGATCGTCTGGTCTTTATTACATGCTAATTCAAAAAGGTAATTACAAGTCCACGTCTCGTGGGAAGGTCCTGTCAAAATCTCTTTCGAGTTTCGTCCGAAGTTCTCAATCAAGGGGAAGAACTCATGTTTGCAAGAATTGCTTGTAAAAGAGAAAAAAAGTTTTTAGCTGTCTCTCTCCTTTTTTTTTTTTTTTTTTTTTTGCTGTTGCTCATTGTCGGCATTCATTGCCCCCTATATATTCTATATAGATTGTATTTAGATTCACATTAAATAATTTGTTATTTTTATTTAGTAAGAGAGACAAAAGATGTAAATACTCAGTTTCTACATTTGTGGTAATTTTTCAATTGTTTTGCATAGTCCTCAGTACAGATGCAATGGATGCTTCTGGTGAACAGCAGATAGATGTAGAACACAATCTTTACAAACGTCGATTGGATCTTCAAGAAAATCCCATTACAGATGTTGTTGAAAAACATGGTAAGTTTTCACACACATTTACTGTCTTTTAATATTGAACTTGATGCAACCATGACAAAATCATGAATCCTTTTAATCTTGTGTAAAACATACACACATGAAGGGTGCTGAAAAATTCTTTGGCCAAAAATAGAATCTCTTCCAAAACAAATAGTTTGGTCAGATTTTAGGAATTGGCTTGGACTGCCAACTTTTCAGTGCTTCAACCTCTATACATTCAGGTCAATTCTGTTTCATTCACTTTACAGTAATAATTCATCTTCCTCAAGCTATGGGTTAAATAACTAGGCAAATTGGGCCCTCTTGCCTTTGGTTGCAGCCAGCCAGCCTAGGAGAAGGAAAACAGAATTTTAACCCGAGGTAGGATCTTTATAGATTTTATAGCACTGTTTTTCTGTTATCAGTTCTACTAAAAAGTGTGGGCAGTTCAACATAAACCTTCACTACTATAATCAAATCACATGCAAGTTGGTCTAGCATTTCAACACACACACACACACACACACATCAGTGACTTTTTTTTTTTTGCTGTTTGGCCCTTATCTGTAGGCATATTATGTAATTGCTAGCTACCCCGATTGTAACGTTTTTCAGCTAACCAAGGGGGTATAAAATGTCTATTTCACCAAACAAACAAGTACTTATTACCTTATGATTACATACATTAACACATCAATCAGTTAAGTGATACATGCTTGGGCTCTTCCAATTCATGACTGATCCATGCAGTGGATTGAAAAAAAAATTTTTTTTTTTTTTTTTTTTTTGTGGTAGATTGGTTGCCAACCAAAACTATAGGACCCAGTCTGTCTTGCTATTCAACCCATACCTAGGGGGAGAAGTGATGAATTCATCACTTTCCCAAGGGTATTTGTGCGTAAGTGAATGTAACAAACCCAACTGGAATTTAAACTCTGCACTCTGATTTCTCATTCCGAGCCATTATCCATTACACCAGCGTGCACATAAGAAACTAATAGTTGTGGCTGGTCAAGTATACACTGGATTATGATAATATAATATAAACACTCTGCCATTTTAGCACTGAGCTCTTTTTCTGTAGTGTGCATATATATATATATATATATATATATATATATATATATATATATATATATATATATAATTTAAAAATTATAATAAATATGTTATAAAATCACTATAAAAATAGCTATTTTGTTTCAACATTTCTGGTGTCTTATCAAGTGATGTCGTTGAATGTAGAATAAAGGGTTTTAAAAGATTCAAATCAATCAAACACCCCTCTCTAGGGGAAATAAATATATATATATATATATATATATATATATATATATATATATATGTGTGTGTGTGTATATATATGTTTGTATATGTGTATATATATTTATATTTACTTTATTTAATTTTTTATGTTTGCTGTGTAGGTTGATATATTTATATTTATTTCTATGTGTGTGTATATATGCATATATATATATATATATATAGGTATATATTTGTATATGGGTATGTATATGTTTGTGTTCTTTTTCCTTATGTTGTTCTTTGACGAATATTTGTTTTTCTATTTTACCCATATTAAACTTTATCTATTTAGCCATTTTTATCCATATATCTTTGCCCATATAAGTTATATTTTAATAGTATGTTAGAATTCGTTGGCTAACACTTTCAAATTTGAATATTTCTTGGTGGGTATATGTGCATGTCTTTATCAATGTATGTCTGTATAATCACTTATGTGCCTTTCATTGTATGTATATGTTGTCGTTTTTTTCTTTTCCTTTTTTTTTTTTTTTTTTTAAAGGGGCGTGTACACATATTTCCTGTCTCGTCATGTTTTTGTGTGTTTATATATATATATCTAAGTATCTCTATCTCTATGTGTATGTATTGTCTTTTGCAAGATTTCACCCTCCCTTGCCCATATCTTCACTTGAAATGTATTTAAGTTGTAATGGAGCTCAGAGCAACATTAGATTTTAACGTTTATTCTAACTTAATTTTTCACCTTTCAATAAAAACAAAATAAATAACAAAACATATGTATTTTTTCATCAGTTTCTCCTTTAAATAATTTTATAATTTTTTAAACTTAATGTAGATTAAATTTAAAATTTATAATTGGTAATTTTGAATTTTATAGTATAATTTAATATTAATTAGTTAGAATGAATTCTATTTTAGTTTAACCCTAACATTTAAAGCATTAAATAATTATTATAACCAAAGTTTGTTGTGAAGTTTTTTGAATTCTTATACTTGTATTTTGATTGGTCATTCCAGCTTATGTAACAGCGTTTCCCCTAGCAAGAGGTGTTTGATTGATTTGAACCTTTTAAAACCCTTTATTCTACATTCAACACCATCACTTGATAAGATACCAGAAATATTGAAACAAAATGGCTATTTTTGTGATTTTATAACACATTTATGTTAGAATTTTCGAATAAATAATTATATTTGCTCTACTCTGTATTGAGCACTCTTTTAAGAATAGTATTTTTTGGTTATTGGAATTTATTCTGTATACACCAATTCTATACTTGGAGATATCTATAATATATATATATATATATATATATATATATATATATATATATATATATATATATATATATATATATAATATTTTTTGTGTCCAGTCAATAACAAAAACTACAGATTTAGTGATTTTTTTATTTCATTAATTTGTTGTGAGAGGATTACTTTTTTCAAAGCAGTTAACATAACAGTACATTTTGTATTTTGATTCATTGATACTTTTTTTTTTTTTTTAGCACTATCAAAAGGATGTTTTTTTTCTTTTTTTTTCCTCATTGACACTGCTATTATTTTAACTACCTTCACTCCTCGGCAATATTCATTGTTTTAAAAAGCAATGCTTAGAATTGTAATGAAACCTAAACATAGGATGAAACTGAATTTATACATTTTCTTTTTTGTTCTTGAGAATTGACAAAAAAAAAAAAAATAATAAACCCTATTTATTAGATTGTTTATTAGAACGGTTGGCAAAACATTGGCTAAATGTCATTCAATTCAAACTTTATAAAATGCTAAATAATAAGGATTTCCTTAGAGTTGGTTCACATATTTTAATAATTTAGTAAATGTTTATAAATTTATGAATAAAAAATTGTTTTCATATTTATTTCTTTATAAATTATTAAATGATAAATAATGCATTGTATTAGTTTTTACAATGTTGTAAATATAAAATTATTTTTGTAAATAAACTAATTAATAAATAAATAGTATTTAATATTTTGTTATAAATTCTCAAGAACTAAAAACAAATGTATAAACTCGCTTTCACCATATATTTAGGTTTTATTAAAATTCTAATCATTGCTTTTTAAAACAATAAACATTACTGAGAAGTGAAGGTAATTAAAATAATAGCGGTGTCAATGGAAAACCCTTTTTTTTTTCTTTAATTTTTAAATCACATTTTCAGCTTTTGTACTTTCCAACTTTCTTTTGGCAACTGTTATATTTTGGAATGTCAGTCTTTGTTCTGAGAACTCTTGCACTTCCCTTTTCATATACATTTCTTGGATCTGATCTTTTTTGATTTATGTATGAAACCTGGTTCTCAGATTCCAAACAACAAAGATCACATTATAATCTTACATGATCCTACTTTCATATGTCTATTATGCCCTGTTATTACCTCAGAAAAATAATAGCCCATTCCATTTTGATTACAAGGAAAGATTGAAGAGAAATCTATATATATATATATATATATATATATATATATATATGCTGTTTAGTTTTAGTGAGAAGAAAGCATATATAATAAGGGAAAATGGAGGAAACTATAATGCATTTAACATCTGCTTCAGTGAAATGGAAAACCATGTCAATTTTTAATCCCTTTCTGTTTTTTTACATCTTTAATGACCAGTATTCATACTTATGATTATTATTGCAGTATTTTATTAATAATAAAAACTTGAGATTAATTTGTTAAGCTCAAATATTGGAATTTCAACAAGTACTATATAGTTATGAAAATTGCAAGCAATATATTCATTCATTAAGAATTCCGACTCCTCGGAAAATTCAAAACAGTAAAGCCATAAAATTTTTATTAGTACTACTCCTAAATAAAGTACTTCAAATAAAAGAAATACAATGTTTACAACACCTCGCCTAAATTATATATATATATATATATATAATGTGTGTGTGTGTGTAATTTTTAGGAAATGGATTAAATCTGACATATTGTTATTTTTGATGGATACTCATATTTGAGTAAAAACTGTTTTTAATAGAACAATATTATCCAACTACATCTACCAGCCTGAATATTTGAGAAATTTTGTCAGAAAAATATGCGTTCTCTGGTATATGTAGTTGGATAATAAATACTGTTTAATTAAAAAAAAAAAAAATAGAGCTTCTACTCGAATATGAGTATACATGAAAAATAACGTTTGAACAAAATAAACGTAAAAATAATATATATATATATATATATATATATATATATATATATATATATATATATATATATATATATATTGTTATATATCAAGAACAATTTTGGGGGAAAGATGTTTGGTAAAGTGGAAAAAGTTTTTGTGACAATGTTTCATCTCTTAGACTTCGGTCTGTTTACATTGATGTGACTACACATGTGCATGAATGACACATGGTGGAAATTTAAAATTTTCAAAAATGTTTTGGAATTGGAAAATGAAAGTTTAGCCTTGTCCCAAATCATTAGTAGGCGATTTCTAGCTTAAAATACTGGAAATAGCAATTGACAAGTGTTTATTTATAGCAACCACCTCAAGGCGACAGAATGCGCCTAGAGCAGAAAAGGGAGGGAATTCTACAGCTCAATAATCTCTACTCTTGCCTATTGGAAGATTTTTGCTTTCCTAAGAGCATTTGTGCAAATTACCACAGCTGGAAATTTGAAATCAGTCGGCAGATTTACAATAAGATATACCAAAGTACCAAAGAGGATTGTATTAATGTTTACTAAGCTGAGCTTAATACAGTACAAAGCTACAAATATGGGGCACCCAGTGAGAATCAAACTGGATATAGTCATTATGATTTGTAACACAAGCTTACTATCCATTTCTCTATAGACAGCTGCTTTGAAATTTAGAGTAATACTAGTCATAAATTAATAATAGAGTAACTTTGTACACCTATGATCAGTCACAGTGGTATCTATCACCTGTTATGGTGACTGATACCAAATACCAAGTGTAATGTTTTTTGCGGGCATGGGTCTTTTCATCTGTTTGGTATTTTCCTCTCTTGCTGGTTTCCAGATGCAGTTGTCTAGTGGTTCATCATTATGTACCTACTAGTGATTATCGAAGAATTCCTCTGGTCATTGTAGCAGGCTGTTGATCCAGAAACCTTTTCAAAAGGCAGAAAAATTATAGGTAGAAAGAATAAATGCTGATATAAAAAACATTCCAACAATTTAATGCCATAGGCTGTCAAATGTTACAATCACTCTTTCTTGAGGTACTGAGAAAGTTAACAATGGGGTAGAAACTTGTATCTTTGTATCGGAGTTTCTTTCAGCTTGAAGAGAAAAGAATAGAAAGACAGCATTCTTGCTGGATGTAATGAACAATTTTCAAGTATGAACTAAGGGCTTTGACTTACATCGACATTTGTCTAGTAGGGTAGGCTAATTTTTCTCTCTCTCTCCTCTTCTTTTTTTTTTTTTTTTTTTTTTTTTTTTTTAGAAAATCAACAACATTGCACTTGGTGTGAAAGCTGGGGCTTGATGTGATTAGTACTGATACCAATTTTTGAACATTTAGATTATCTGAAAAATGTACAGAAATATCTAATTTCCGCATGTTTTTGCTTGCAGACTTCAAAATTTTATTATTTCAAGAATAAACGCAAATAAAGTTGATATCTTTTGCATTAGATATATTGAATGGAAAATATATCAACATTTAGCACTCTACATCATTTATAAATATTACTTCTCCTTTTACTGTATATTGAATCCCCCTTAATGTATAGTGTTTTATATATTAGTTCTATATATTTGACATTTCAGTAGCCTGGCTCAATTTCAGTCTAGATTGTTTTAGGTGTTGTCGTAGAAGTATATGACTACACAAAAAAGAAATTCAAATTTAACTTGCATTGACAAGACTGACATTTTGCTTGGTAAAAATAGTTACCTACAGAGTACTAAAGATTATAATCAAAATTCTAATTATGAATCACCACAAGGAAGATATACAACTGTATTTGGTAAGTAAAAACTATGTAAAAAAAAAAAAAATTACAAAAAAAAGCTACTCAATGAATAAGATTTATTAGATCATTTGTTTGATCATCTATATAATAAATGTGAATGTCACTGTTACACTTTCAACTTTTACTCCTAGAGGCTGTAGTCCAACATATACCAATCAGGCCAACACTGTGAGCTAATGAAAAACATTCCAGGCTGGATCCAGACCTGTAATCCTGAAATTTTAGATTACAAGTTTTCATTATTGCAATTGTTTTCAGATTCTGCCATCTTGGCTTTTACTGATAAAAACAATTAAAGGGATACAACTCTTTAACGCGTGTTCAAATGAAAAAATTATTGTTCTAAAGTTAGTGTTTCAAAATAAAATTGTCCATGTTTTCAACTTTACTCCTAGAGGTTGTGGCCAATGTAGCCATTTTTTAATCAGGCTGACTCTGAGCAAATTAAAAATTTTCTGGGCTGGATCCAGACCAACAATCCTGATTTTTTTTGGATTCCTAAGTTTTCATTACTCCAAATGTTTTTGATTTTTTTTTGATTTTTTTTTGATTTTTTTTTTTTTTTTTTTTTTTTTTTTTTTTTTTTGACAAATTTTCTTGTGTGATAACAATTGTTATAATTTGGGAATAATTGAAATTAATTGTGGAATCCAGCCAAAGTTACCCGTGAAATAAAAATAATTGTTTGTGCAGGAAGTAAGGACCTACATACTTCAAATTGTCTTTAAATTAAATAGTGGCAGAAGAATTATTGTTGAACATTTTTAAAAGGTAAGCTTAAATATTAATGCATTACTTAAATGCAGTAATCAATTTTGGGTTCTTCTGCAGTTTATGTTGCCTATTACATCTACTTCTCCCTAACTATTGTGATGAAGGCCTAATCAAGATCCCTCCACAAAAGCTAGCTTAAATGCTGCTTGATAGGGCAGCTTTTAATCTAGTGGTTTTTAAAAGCAAAAAAATAGATAAAAATGTATATAAAACCATAATACTGCTGTGCACAAATTATAAGACAAAATGTTTTAAATTTGCATTGTTTATTGAAAATCACACTAAAACTACTGCACTGTATAACATATTACAGTGTAACCTGGATATAAGAGAGATTTTCTCTGGTCCCAAATTAGAGCCTGTGTTAATGTAAACAAAATAGACCAAACCCGGATATAAGAGACTTCTTCTCTGGTCCCGACAACTCTCTTATATCCGGGTTATACTGTACATCATAATACAGCTAAATTGTTCAGTATAATTTTCTTTTGAAGTAAATGAAGGTCTTATTTGATGGCAAAATGATTTAGTAATAATCTGCTTGTGCCATGCATCTTGTCCATATACAATTTGTAAAGCTTGAGTAAATTATAAATTTTATAAGGCTTTCACTGATCACCAGAATGAAATTCCAATGCTATGATTTTCAACCTAAACTTAATCTTTACCGTTTTTTAAGGAAACAAGTTTAAAGATTTGGAAAAAAAAATACTTTGTGTCTATTTATCATGTCAAATTTTCAATTTTCAAATCAAGGGTAATACCATGGTTCCAAAATCGACCTGCCCAGGGGGAATGACATTGATGCAGGCCATGTTGAAAAGAACTTTAACCTGACATTAAAAAATCTGACCAGAAGCACTTTTAAAAGTGCTTCTGGTCAGATTCTGGGTTCAGACATTTTGGTAAAAATCAATGTAAATTGTGGGGAATAGCCCATTATATAAAAAATTTCCCAAACTCTGTTTTGCAAAATTTTAGTAAACTCATTAATCTTGTCACCATAACTTCCTTTGGGATGACAGGTGGGGGTAGAGAAAATTTGGTTGTACTGAATTGAATAAATCCTTCTAGATTTATTTTGGGTTCAAATCCTACTGATGTATTCCTCATAAGCAATTTTAGGTGCTTGTTAATATTTTTTTAACTGAACCTTCTTCCATCAGATTTAAATTTTATCAACTAACGTCCATATTTTTTCTACTTACTACTTTTATTACTTAGAATTAATTTTTTCTATATTTCAAGTCAAACATTTCATGCATTATTATGACTCAATCAGGGCCACTGTACTGTTAGAACTTCAGAAAATATAGAACTTTCTTTTTCATTTAAATGATAAAGAATTTGTTTAACAATTGGTTAAGGAATTTCTGTGTTTTGCTCTTCAGTTTAATATAAAGCTACATCCTGTAATTTATAGATGAGTCATTATTCTAAGAGTTGTTTGAACCATTGAAATTTGTTTTTTTTTATTTATTTAACAAGGAAAGGACTGGAAAGTAACCCGAGGTGTGTATGTGTGTCATATATATATATATATATATATATATATATATATATATATATATATATATGTCTTATAGTTTGTATTACTTGGGTTACTTTGATCACTGTTTGCTATCCATTTTTGATTTGCACTACTTAGATTTTTTTTCTTTTATGTGAATTGTACACTTGAAGAAGGCTGTAGAATGGATCAGCCAAAATATTGTAACAACAAAAGCAGCAAAAAGGAGTTCTAACATCTGAACAACTCCTGCAAAAATTAATATATAAAATTGTTCATCCTCTTAAAATTAGCCACTTGGTAATGCCATGTATATATTTACTGCATAAAAAATTAATTATTTAAAAAGGAAAAAATTCATATCAATTTTTTTCTTTTCCTATTAAGTGAATCTGTATTGTTTATAAAAATCTTAATAACTGATTAATACTGAAAACCCCAGTTGAGTCCAGTCAATACTTAGTTGAGAGACCGCTTGGGAATACCAGATACTGTAAGCAACCTCCTACAATCTGAAATATGATTCAGCTTTAAATAACCCACAAAGAGTTAATAAATCATAAAAAACAAATTGATCAATAATAACTGATTATATTTTTGTAATAGTAAACATTATCCCACAGTTAACTAGCAGGGTAGATTGCACTCTCTAACCTTGGATGGCAACTAGTCTAGGTAAAAAAAGATATGAATTTAAAACTATACCAAAGACAATTGGAAAATTCATCTATTATTTCCTCCTAGAAATCCTGGCAGTTCACAAATAATAAAGAAAAGCAAAATCTGTCAAGTGTTAGGATCACTTATATCATGAAGAAATAGGTCATTAAAAAAAAGGAAAAACATTTGATTTCTAAAATTTCCATTTTCTGATGTGTTTAACTGCTGGCATGAAGTCTGATAGAGATTTTTTTTATATATAAAGGTTGCTGTCTCCATTTTGTCATCATCAAATGATAAAAGTTTTAACTATTTCCCTATTAGTAAAATGACACCTGTATTGCAATGAAATACTAAAGGAAATGGAATTAGTTTGGTAATTATTACACAACACACTTTAGTGTCAATATTTATCAGATTTAGCTTAGTACAACAAATGGCTAAAGTTCTTTCATTTTGGTGTAGTTATTTTTAATCTAATTATTTTTTTTCATGGAATATTTAAGATGAGGACTTATCATTATTATATGCTTTGCTATTTGTACCAACATCCTCATCTTGGTTGTTATACTCACAATGTTTTGGCTGCTATACTCTCTGGTCTTCTTCAGGTATGTTTTTGCACCTGATAACCTTTTTTTGAATTTTCAACTGAATTCTTCCTTCAATCCACAGGGGTGAATTGATCTCCTTCTGCTTTCCATGCTTATGGGAGATAACTCCTATCAGTTAATATTCACCAGTCTTATTCTACTTTGTGTCTAATTATTCAAGTTAAACAACTTGAGAAAAATGTTGCAAAGAAAGGAGCATTGTACTTTCAGATTCTAATTGCACTGAAATATCTTCAGAAATAAATGTTCCACATAGCCATGGGCACTTAAGTATGGTAGACTTGATCTGTTTTTAAATTGTTAGGAGGTAAAATGGGATTGTGTTAACACCACTACTTAAGTACACTGGTCCACATGTCAAAATAAGAGTGATTTTTTTTTTTTTTTTTTTTTTTTTTTTTTTTTTTTTTTTTCTTAAACAATTTAGGAGTTCCCTATTTATATTGATACAGTGTCAAATTGATCTCTGACTTTTACAGAGTTATTAGAATTAAGCTAAGTCACTTAGCACAGTTTCAAACTTGACATTTGTAAATAACAGTTAAGATCATTGATATATGCATGCTTTTTTAATTTCCTGAATTTTTAACCTTTTTTTTTTTTTTTTTTTTTTAAAAACTTTAAAATCTCTTGTCTAGGAATTTTTTCAGGCTCTTAATTATTTATCTTAAATGAAGAATAAATGGATACATAATTTTATTAATATATGTAATTTTTTTACTTTAATGTATATATCCATTTGTTCTTAATTTTAAAAATCTTTTTGTAATCCCCCCCCCAAAAAAAACTAATAATTTTCATACACAAAACCTCAAAGTCAAATAAATCTGTAAAAGTTTGACACTGTTGATATTATAAACAGGAACCTCCTTCTAAATCAATAAAAAAAATCAATATTTTATTCTGACAAATATTGCAGCTTAAGGACGATCTGAATAATGCTAATCTACAGAAATTCTTTAAAAGAAAATTTTTTTTCCTTATTTTTTACGAATGGACCAGTAATGCCATGTTAACTTAAAATTTGCTATTAATTGTAATCTGAGAGAAAAGCAAGAGAGTTAGTCTTGTGCGGGTATATATTAAACAGCAACATACACAATCTTTACAAACCTTTAATAAAAACTTTCAATCATTTTCATTCTGATGCAGTCAACTCTGTTGGTTCTTCAACTAACGTAAAGTCCATACAATATTTGATTAATGGCTAAAACCAACATCTGCTGGGAGGTTACAGCAGATGATGAAATTATTGTAGTGTAATATGAGAAGAATGATGAATTTCATTTATATATTGTTTTTATTGTCATTGGAACATAATTTTTGTTTGTAATATGAACCATGCAACACATCCATAACTTATTTTGTGTTCATCCAAATTCTTGTTGCTGATATGCTGTGGAATCTTTCAGTTGAGATGTAAATTGCTTTGAGTTTTTTTTCAATGATCTGCTTACTGCAGTCTGAGTTGACTACAGTAACCACATAATTAGATTGTGAAAAGGAAGTAAGCCATTTTACTGATGAAATTTGCCAAATGAAGCCGTAAGTTCTATGTTAATTGTTTCTTCTCTTGCACTTCTCACTCGGGAAATCTCTTCTTGCTTTCTTATCAATTAGGATCTTCAAAAATTTAATGGCAGGTGTTGTCAGCTCTCTTTTTGAAATCCGTTTTTTTATTGTCCTTTCTGCTCAATAACATTTTCTTCGTTTCTTTTACTCTCAGTAATCACTTGCATCTTAGTGGCTTTATCACCTTGCTTGGGATTATGATTAAAGAAGAAAAAAATGGTGGTTTAATCCACATACATGTAACATAGGTGGTGGGGGGTGTACATTACATAGAAAAAATTTTCTATTCTAAGCATAGTTTTGTTTCCATTTACTAGTAGTAGACATAATAGTCTTGTATGTTAAACAAATCATTGCTATTATTTTTTTTTTTTTTTTTTCATTAGTTTTACTTTTCATCTAATTTTTCATTATTTTTTTATTGTTTGTTTTTTTTTTTTGTCACATCATTTTAGATTCTATAACTGTTAAACAAGCAAAATGAATTGAAAATAAAAATAAGGTTGAACTTTTACCCCTCTTCTCTTGGAACCTCTCTGACATAGACAGCACCTTCTTAATGATTAGGTTATGAAAAAGAGATTTTAAAAAATTAGATGGGGGGAAAAAAAATTAAAAAAAAAAAAAAAAGTTAAAAAAATCATGACAATGCTTTATCAAAGAAATTCAAACTTCTTAAAACTATAACTATTACTACTACTACAACAAGGTGTAAATCAACAATATGACCTAAGATGATCAGATAATGAAAAAGATAGCTGTATGACTAAAACTGAATTATATTGGCTGGTTAGCTTTTGTAGTCACATCAAACAAAGATTAAAAAAAAAAAATAGAAGTTCAAATCTCATTAGAAGTGACTCCTTTATTTATTTTTTTATCCATGTTCTTTAATGCCTATAGAATGTATTAGGTTTGTGCAAAAATTTTTATTAATGGTGCTTTAATCTCATTTAAAGCAGACAAGATAGTTTTGTTATTATTAATATTTGGTGACCAGATGCTTTCCAGACTGACCTCATGTTTTGGTAATATTTACTTTGACTATAATATAAAGATTTTCTTACTTTTTGTCTTTTTCAGAAAGTCTCTGATTAACTGTTGCAAAATAAATTTAATAATATATAAATTTTATTTTAATTTTCTTCATAAAGTACTATTATATTTGATATCTGAATGTTTTCTCATCATGATGACTTTGTCTATATCAAAAACTATATTTGATAAAATTGTTTTCCCCTTTCCTGCATATCTTTCTGAATTTGAAATGTTAGCTTTTCAAATACATCTATATCGTGTTTTTTTTTTTTTTTTTGTTTTGTTTTGTTTTTGTTAATCAGTAACTGAAAATTTAAACTATTCTTATTAAAGACATGTAACAGTTCTACAGATTTTCAGTACTAAATCATTAACAAACTAATATTTTTTTTATTTGATGAAATTAATATTTTTCTTGCAACTTCATAATCATTATTTCTTGATAAGAAATCCATTTCATATTTATGTTTTTTCTAATTTCAGAAGTGGGAACAGGCAAAGATAATAGCACTGAGGTAAGGCTAAATGCAACCTTGTCTAATTCTGTTAACAATCAGAGATATCGTTAGGTTGATGCAGAAGCTTCTTTTTTTTTCTGTTATTCATTTGCAAGCAGCTGACAAGAACTCTCACCAGAATTTTCTTTGCCTCGGATTTTCTTACAGTGGAAGTGAATCAGATACAAATTTCATACGATTTGTAGATGTTTGATGAATTCCGAGTTATTTTGACTATTGAACTCATTGGGTCATTTATGTTGTTCCCATAGATTTCAGTTCACTTTGGTCATCTGACAAATAAATATTCAATGTAGATTTTAATATGGTATGTTTTTTGTTGCTCAGCATGGAAAGAATATGGAATTCTTCGTATGATAAAGAAAGGAATTGACTACATCCTCATGTATGGAATTACACAACTTGTAGAAAATTAAATTTATATTATTTATGTAGATGTTCACAGAAATGTGAACATTTAGAATTTTATGTTTTGTACTCGTAAAAAAAAAAATTCCTTTTTCTATACAGAAGGCTGTAAAATGGATTGGCCAAAATGTAGGAATAATTCAAATAGGACCAAGAATGAGACTTCAAACAACTCTTGGAATGATGACTCTTATCAAAATTATTGAATTCTGAATGAGCTTGCCTGATTTTGTTAAATTGGATTTTATTTCTAATACAACCTTCTCATAAATGAAAGAAAAAACAATCTCTTTAAATGTAACCTAATTGCTTCATTTCTGATTTCCTAAAATCATAGAAATTAATGGATGCATTACATTTAAAGAGATTATTCTTTCATTTATAAGAAAATGAGAATTTTTTTTTATTTGATTTCATTTTAGAATTAAGCAATTAAAGGATTTTATCTTTGATGTTAATTTTTATTTTCTTTCTAGGCATCAACAGATAAATCTTTACTGGATCCAAATCGATGTGAGAGTTGCTATGGAGCAGGAGACGCAATAGACAGGTAAGATAGATGATATAGATAGTTGGATTCAATTAATATCTATGATTCAATTAAACTTGATTTTGGGCATCCAAAGTAGAGTGTCTTTGGAATGAGCCTACCATCTTTCTTTCTTTTTTTTTTGCTGACCAATCAGATATCTTGTAAAGAATTTCTTTGTCTCGGGATGGCTGATGGAATATATCACAAAGAAATTTCTTCTTCCTTCAGCAGTGAATTGAATTCAAGGCAATTTGTAGATGGAAATGAAAGCAATGATTTTCCTAGCAGGATATTTCACCATTGATTAGTATATGGAAACCCAAAGGTGAACGAGGAGAGAAATTTTTCACTAAAATATTTCTTAAAATCCCACTCCGAGATGTTTAAGACATTTTTTATTTCTATTTTGATTTAATTTTAATTGATCAAAGTTTTTGAAACAGACATTTTTTTTCTAACTTAAAAAGCTGATTATTAAAGTAAGGTTTGTTTAAAATATTTTTCTTGTAACATTTGGTCTGCTCTGAATAAAACCATTTTGATTTTTGAGAAAAATTAAGTTTTAAAAATGACATTGAAATGGCTTGAAAATTGTGGTTCATTTTACAATATATATCTATAGTTAAATTTCTCAGAATAATTCTGAAGATAAGACAAATTGGTTTAAAAATGACAATTGGAAAAAAAAATTCTTAGTTCTTGCTGATGTTTTGTCTTCTGATTTTATCAAGGCAAGCAATGAAAGCGAACGTTTTGTTGCCATAGTTCTATCAAATCCAAAGTTTAAAAAAGAGACACTCCTATGTAAGCCTCTTTCTGAATATTGGTAACTTACTTTCTACTAAGAGTTTTTTGTTTTCCATGTCGACAATATAGTTAAATTTCTCAGAAGACAAGTTGCTTTAAAAATGACAACTGGAAAAAAATATGGGCCTCTTTTTTTTAGATTTGATGTAACTATGACAAAATGTTTCATTTTCATTACTTGCGTTTATAAAGTCATAAGACAAAACACATTGCCAAAAGCAAAGAATTTTTTCCAATTGATGTTTTTAAACTATATATATATATATATATATATATATATATATATATATATAATGCAAAATCAAACCATTACTTTGTTACTTTGTGTCTGTCTTTTTTCTTATGCAAATGTGTATAATCTGAAAAACTAAGTTTTATTTTCCATGGGAAATAACTTATAGTTAGTTTTTTTTTTTTTTTTTTTTTTCTCCCGACAAATTGAGTTCTAAATTAGAAAAGCTTCTTTTTTTTTTTTTTTTCATTTTTTTTATTTTGAAACTCAATATTATGAATTAACAGAAAAAAAACCTGCTACTTGCACAAAGGGCCCAATTAAGCATCATTTACATCTCTCTCTACATACATACATATATATATATATATATATATATATATATATATATATATATATGAACAGAGGATGTCTATCTGCCTGTGTGATACCATTTCACTTGGGATCCATCCAACTGATTTTGACTAGACTTGCCAAATACATTGTACAATGTAAGAGATGGGTTCTTAGTGTAAAAAAAATTGATAATTTTAAAAAAATCAATTGATAAAGCCGATCAAAAATCAATAAATTCAACTTTTTTCCTACACTTTTGTTCAAACTCAGTATGTAGGTTACTTACATCATGATGAGCTCAACAATAGCTCATTTTTATTTCTACATCACTGCGTTTAGTGAGAAACCACAAAAAACAAAAAATTGATTTCAACACAAATTTTAAACTAAAAACTCCCTCAATTTTCAAGCAATCTAATACAACCTTCACTCAATTGTAGCCAACAATAAATTGATTGTTTAACAGTCATTTAATTTGATAATTGAGTTCACCGATATAGTGAAAAATGGCAATTTTTACTGGTTTCTTTTGATCTTTCAACCAATCTTCATCAAACTTAACAATTGCTTTATAAATGTATCCTCTTTTACATCCCTGGTAGAACACTAACAAGATGAATTTCAAAAACTCCAAAATAATTGTAGTCTGAAGTGGGTCTTCAAGTTGCCTGTTTTACCCCTTCATGTCCTCAGCTAACTTTGATTGAATAAATAGACTACTTCTGTTATATCAGTAACTGCATTAGTTCAAAATGTTTTTTTAATGAAAGTACTTTAAAGTAATTGAAGACGATAGACTCTGTTACATCTAAATATGATGCTGTTTTTGCTCCATTCTAATTGAATGCTTTTTCTGATTGACCGACTGCTAGTTTTAAGTAAAAACATCTTCATCTCTGTAAGAAATGGAGGTAGTATTTATTCAAAGGACATAAAGAAAAATATTTTGTACAAAACTTCATAACAGTTAACTAAAATGTTTCCTCACAAGTATTTTTATGTAAACACTTTGAATCAAAAATTTCCTTTTAAATAGCTTGCTAATTTTACATCTGCCCATTTAGGTTTTTATGAGGTGAGTGAAATGCAGAGTATAAAGATTGTGTTTTGACAAAGCCTTTAAGTGGAGTGGGCCTACTTACCTTTTAAAATAAGTATTCTAGATCCTGCTTTTTGCCTGGGCTTGAACATGGACCACCAGTTTTGTTCAGAAAAATACAACTATTTTAACAACAAAGTAGAGCTTTTGTTTCTTATTGCTATTTATATTATCACCATTACAAAATTTGCTGGTTGTTTCCAGAAGCCTTTGTCAACAAAGGTTCACAAATATAAGGTGAGACAATTTACTTCCCACAATGACCCCGTGAAAGCCAAGTTGGCTTACTATCTATGTGAAGCTATGATGCCATTCTTTCAGTAGTATAGCCACATGTTGCTAGATGTCAGGACATTTTTCAATTTTGGAAATAAAAAAAAAAATTTACAAATTAAGGTAATGGCATAATGGTTTTTGTAATGGGTTTCTTAACAGGAATTTGAAAACTAACAAATAATGTACAAGAGCATTGTCATAGTGTAGAACCCACTTGTAAAGCCAAGAATTTGGATCTTTTCTGCCAAAGATTCTCAAAACCCTTTCAGTATTTACAAATAAATATGATTAGCAATTTGTTCTCATGCCAAAAATTCATAGCATAAACAAAGAAATGAAAAGCATGATCTTGAACTGCAAGCTTAACATGTATGCACTTTTTTTTTTTTTTTTTTAGTGAATTCTTTTCCACTGTACTCTGGTATTTTTTTTTCTGGGTTGTGAAAACTGACTTTTATCATCAATAACAACCTCTTGTCAAGTGTGTCTTCATTATTCAAAAACGGCAGATCAAACATGAAGTCAACATTATTTGCACACATCAGTAAAGATTCAAAGTACTATTTTTGAGGAAATTCTTCTCATTCGCAAATCCACTTGTAGAATTTGCCACACTGATTCCTTTTTCCTCTTCAGGTCTTCTATCACTTTTACACTTGATCTTTGATCTGAGCATATCAAAATTCACTTTGTCCATATTTGCAGTGTTTCAGCTTCACACTTTTGTCATTGAGCACATCTCGCCATTCCTTGAATTACCTGTAGCACTTAAAAATACTATTTTCTCATGTTTATCAGAAACTATTTTAATAGGGCTAACACTTCACCAATCTTTGCACAAAGCTTGATATTAATTTGCCACTCCAGATTCCTGTTGCTTGTTTTCCACCAACAGTATAACAGGAATATTTTCAACTTTCTCTTTTGCTCGGTAACAAATGAACCATCTGGTCTGCTTATTAAGGAAACAGAAGTTGGAATATTTCCAGACATACATGCCTACAAATGCTGCAGTCATTCTGGGAATCAAATTGTTACACCTCATATGCTTTGATGTTTCTCTTACCTTGGATATTTAAAATATAGAGCTCAAAATAAGACCATCTAGTGTGTGACAATGTCAATAACTGACTTACAATTTTTGTTTCAGTTGCTGCAATACATGTGAAAGTGTGAGAGAAGCTTATCGTAAAAAAGGTTGGGCTTTCAAACCTGCAGAAGTGGAACAGTGTAAACGTGAAGGTTGGGATGAGAAGCTTAAGAAACAAATGAACGAAGGTTGTCAATTATTTGGAACACTTGAAGTCAATAAGGTAAGAGAATAATTCCATTAAAAAAAAAAATCATTTTCTATTATATGATAAGAAATAGAGAAATCAGTCAGTAAATTATATAACTATGTATTTAAAATCTGTCATGAAATTTAAAAAAAAAAAAAAAAAGAAAAAAAGTCTTCTAACTTTTTATATATAGGAATATTATTTTTCAATGTTTCAAATAAACTTAAGTTTAACAGCCAAATTGAGATTTTTGTACTGAGACCTGTGAAATGATTAGTGATTGATAAAATGAATAGTAATCAACCCAAAATCCAAGGAGAATGACTGCACTGAAAATTAGTTTGGATTCTATTGTTTCTTATTGCATTCCATAAAAATTTTAAAATTCCTGCTTCAACAAAATAATTCCAACTTTGCTTTGAGGTTTTCAATAAGCATCTTAGAAATTAAAAAGCTGTTTTCTAAAGCATCGAGTAATTGATTTTTTTCTGCAATGTTTGGTTAATATAGGCAATTAAAATTTGAAAGTCTATTCTGTTCATTTGAAGTATATTTAAAATTAATCTAGCTTATGTGATACAATATCAGAAAGTCTTCAGATTGTATACGCTATGATTGTACCGTTCAACAGAATAGCTTGCAGCTAACTAGCCTACTAAATAAGTTTCACAAACTTCATATTATCGACTCGAGTTCAATTATTACATAAAATTGAGTAGCTGTAGGATTTTTTATGATGACTGATCTGACAAGGTTGAGCAAGATGCCTACATTGTGTAGAGCTCAGCCAAATCTTTCAAACAGCCTTGAAGTGCTTTGTCAGGCTTTTGGCAAACCTTTTAACCCCTGCCTCACCCTTTCAAATCATCAGCAAACATGGGGGATGAAGAATGTTATCATGTAATTCAGATTCTGTGATGTGCCTGAAACCATTTATGGAGTCTACCCAGAGATCCTAGAATCTTTCTTATACCACCACGTGTGCATAATATATATAAATAAATAAAATGGGCTGAAAGTTACTTTACTATATTTTATTAACACTTAAGTTTCAACTTCCATCTGTATATAACACATGTTAATAAAATATTATGGTCATGTAATTTTGGCTCAGTGTGTGTACTATATATATATATATATATATATATATATATATATATATATATGGTACACTCATTTTTATAATCCAAGATGCTTGTATTTAAAATGGGCCCCACCATTGATACCCTCTGTGTATAATTTTATCTTTAAATATTTTTCTATCATTTTTTTTTTTTTTTTTTTTTTCTTTAACAAGGTTGCTGGAAACTTCCATTTTGCTCCTGGTAAGAGCTTTAATCAACATCATGCACATGGTAAGTTAATATTTTCTATTAAATAACCAACGCTATCCCAGAAAAAAAAACAAATTAGACAAGAGCTTTTTTTTTTTTTTTGTTGTTAATATTTACAGCAGTTAAGTTTATTGGCCAACATAGAACATATTATTTGAAAGCTCATATTTTCCCCCATAGACACACGCATTAGTGTATAGAGAGGAAAAAAAAAAAATTTTTTTTTTTTTTTTACTTAATAATTTCAAAGTGCAAGAATAGTGAAACTGCCAATTTTGACATGCCAAAGACAAGCTGTAAATTACCCCAATTAAGTGAAAAGACGAACAAAAAATTGTGTGCTAAGGTTATAAAATGAATATTCACATTTTTATTTTTGCATTAATTTTTTCTCCTGGTATAGTTTGCAGATATCAATATAATTACTTAAATTTTGGCCTTTTTTAAAAATAATTTCAAGTTTCAATCTGGTCTTTTTTTTTTTTTTTTTTTTTTAATTCCCACACATGACTGGCTAGTCTGGTAGAATTCCTAAAGCTTTCTAGCTTGAATGATGACTTGTGATTATACCATTTCTTCTTGACGCTGCCTTATGTATATTTTGCTCTGGCCAGTTTTGTAAATTACCTCTTCCATTATATTTTCCCTATTTTACATTTGAAATAATAAACCAATATTTTTTTTCTTTTCCTTGAATTATTCTTCATTTGTTTTATTTGAGGTTTAAATTCCAGTTTAGTTTTATGCCGCTCTTCTTTTAAAGTCTTTTTATAGGGCATAAAATAAACTGGAATTTAAAACAAATAAAATGATAGAAGAATAATTGAAGGAAAAAAAAAAAAATATTTGGCTTAACCGCCCCCCCTTCTAATTTAGAGGTCAAATGTAAAATAGGGAAAATATTTTTCAAATTGCTTAATAAACACCACCCCCCAAAAAAAATTCCAAATTACACAAGAACTTTAATAAAAAGATAGTTAAATTAAGCTACAGCTGTACTAGTAATTTGAAAACTATAATATTAGGTTGGTGCAAAAATAATGTCGTTTTCTCACACAGTAACATAGGTAAGAAAACGACATTTTTGCATCAACCTAATAAAAAGATAAACTGACAGGAATTTCAAAGATAATGTGCAGTAAGATATTGTTAAGTGAAAACCTATAACTGCAGAGACAAAGATGTCCACTAGATGGAGTTTGCAAAATGGAAGGAGTAATTTACAAAGCCAGAGTAAAATATACATAGGGTGTACTGAAGAGATGGTATAATCACAAGTCAGAAAGCCTTAGGAATTCTATCAGACTAGCCAACCATGTGTGCAAATTAAAAGAAAAAAAACAAAGATCCGACTGTAAACTGGAAAATATTAAAATTAACCAAAATTTAAGCAATTGTATTGATAACTGCAAACTGTACCAGGAGGAAAAGTTAATGTTTCCAGACAAAAAAAAAAAAAAATCTACTGAATAAAAGCTCGGAAATGACACAATGCATACACACTAAAAAGTACTTCTTGAGTTCATATGTACATTTTCAATACTCTTGCATTTCTCCTCCCCTTCTGTTACACTTCACATTGTGCATTTATATATAAATAATTAAGTGTTAGGAAATAATTTGGCCTGTATCAGCTGAGGACACCGAAAGGTTGAAAAAAAAGAAAAGCAAGGTAGCATGATTGGCTGATCTTATAATTTTTTAAATACATGACAAAATATAATACATTTCTGGTTTGGTACTATAGCTCCAGATATCTGCTGAGGCAAGTGGTCTTAGAATGTACACCTCCGCTGCCCAGTCAACTGTACGTTTCAAAGTCAATCATTTTCAAGTTTTATTGTTGTTGGCTTCCTAATTAAGTTAATATTTCATTCTTTATAAACAAAATGCCCAAAGGTTGTACAAATTATCCACACGTAACAAATTGTCTTTCATACTATAAAGAATGCATTTAGAAAATATATTTATTTGATTCTGTTGAGTTTAAATAAGGTTTCATTGACTCCACATCAATTAGATAATTGTCAGTAGAACATTGTCAGAATTAAAAAGCAGACACTGCCTCACTTTAGTCTTTATAAAGATTTATTGTTTCAAAACTTTTTGATAACCTAGTTGAACCAATGTAATTTTCTTTTTTCCAGTTCACGATTTACAGTCTCTTGGAAGTCAAAAGGTAAGTGTTTATTATTTTTCAAACAATCAGAAAATCTACTGAGATAATAGTTTTTACATAAAGAATAAACATATAAAAAGTAATTCTAGGCTTCTAATGGTTGGAATTAGTCCAAGCATTTTTCTTGGAATTTGGGTAAAATAGAAAATTCTATTAAAAGATTTTAATTTAGATAATTATGCACACAGGATTGAACAAGATGAAAGTTAACTGTAAATAATCAAAACAATTTTAAAAAAAATCATTTTTAGGTGGAAAGGCTTTCTACCTTTAAAAAAAAAAAAAAGCAATGAATTTATTCATTGCTGGATGCAATTTTCTTTACTCCAAATTCATTTTAGATAGTCATCAGCAGAAAATTGGGTTTTTTCTTTGATTAATTTTAAGAAGTTTACTCAGAATTTCCAGCATCCTTTTTTATTGGGAAAATTTTTTATTCAATTTTCAGAGTATCTTCTGATTTTTTTTTTTTTTTTTTTTTTTTTTTTTGACATCTTTCAGTTTAATTCAATGAATTCTTGGATATTTCAGAATTGTTGAACTGCTGATTTTCATCATAGTTCCATGATCATTTTCAGAGTTACTTTTTGTCATTCAGTAAAGTCATTGGTTGATTTTTGTGCTTAGAAAAAGTTCCCCATCTCATTTCATCAAAGATTCCTTTTAATATTGAGCAAAAGATAGATAGTGCTGGTAACTCTTTACATCACCATAATTATCTAAATTTTTAGGGGGGAAAATAGCTGCAAGATATCGATGTACCAGATTCAGAAAACTATATATATAATTAGTAAATTTTCCAATGGTACTGAGAAGTGTAAAAATCTAATTTGCATGAAGCATTTTTGAGCTTTAAATAATTCATTTGGAGAAACACTTGACAATCTGAAATGTTTTTAAATAATTAATCTAACTATGCTCTTATGATTTCAGTTTAATATCAGTCATAAAGTCAAGACTTTATCATTTGGTGACCCTTATCCAGGAATTATTAATCCTTTGGATGGCACTCAGGTAATTGCAGAATCTGGTAAGTATCACTTTTTAATTCTTTCTTTAAATTCTGGTACATTTCCAAAAGGGACAAATAAAAATGTAGATCAAAAAGAAATTGTTAAATAACTCCAGGAAAAAAAAAATTTATTTAAAGAGGATGTCTTCTATGATGAGCTGTTGGTCTGTTGTTGTAACGCCTCCTATTGCAGCTGCCCTAGGAATCAATCATTTAAAAATAATTACATATTCATTAAGGGTCAACATCTAATGCCTGTACCAATTGCCATAAATGTTCCAAAAGTTCCTCCCCCCTGTACCATTGTCTTGCCAACATTCTGAACTAATTCTCGGCCTCTCAATCCAAACCTGTAAAAAGAATAGAAAATTATTAAGTCTCTGCCAGTTTATTTAGGCACATTACCTCCTACTAAAAAAAAAAAAAAAACTCAAACCGAACAGAATAATATACAGGAAGCCATTTTATTTATTTTTTTTATAGCAGTCAAATTCAAGTGAACTTAATTTTTATATGTTAATGTCATGATTAGCTTCAAATCATTATTTAATATTTTTTTTTCAAGATTAGATTTTGTAAAATTCATTAGTTATACAATTGATGAAAACATTCATAGTGCTTAGAGCAGATTGGGCTCTCTAAGTCTTGGCTGAAAACCACTTACCTATTTTTTTTTTTTAATTACACAATTTACAGACATCAGATAAAAAGAAGCTGTAAGCATCTCCCATGAATAGTTACAAACATTATTATTTGTTAAAGAAATGATTATATACAATTATTGCATGGGTAAGTTGAATCTTGTATAGAATGGATTGTGGAATAAATAAGAGTAACCTATCACACTGTGTGTTAAATAAAATGTTTAGTTTGAAATTTGAAGAACACTACTGAATAATTGAAGAGGAACCGGAAGAAGGTGAACAGGTACAATGGCCAAAATGTGAGAACCAGTTTGAATAAATAAGTGTATGATGACTAAATCTAGCTTAAACATGATCCATGTATTTACCTGAGAGCAGAAAATCCGCCAAATAATGCACCTGATGCCATTCCCACACACATACCAATCATAAAACCAACTTTGACGCGATCAAAACAGCTAACACCCCCAGCCATTGCAGAAAATCTGTAAATAAGAGTTAATAATTTATGACAGAAAAAAAAAAAAAGATTATATTTCAGAAATCTTAAGTTATCTTATCTGGTAATGTGTTGCTTGCTTATTTTAAGGCAAAAATCATTAATAGTTAAAAGAAAAATAATATTAATATATAACAAAAGCAATTTCAGAATTGATGTTAAAAGTAACACTTGCAAATGACTTATTAATTATGAATTTCAACTTTGGATTGAAACAACTTGAATGGATTAGCAAATCAGCAATACTTTAAGAGTGAACTTCAACAATATTAATGATGGCAAGAAAAAAAATCAGTTCATTTTAAATAAAAAAAAAATGTTACTTGCATCAGAAGAAAAATTAATACCCCCCCCCCACTCTAGTTTTATACATTTTTATTGTTTGAGAATTATTAGAAGTAATTATATATAAACATAAAACAAGTGTAAAAAGGCTGATATTAAAATTATTCAAACAAGATTTATAGATTTACCTAAAGTCTCCAGTCATAAGAAAATTCTATGAGACTGTAAGTTCTTTTTAGAATATTAATCTAAAAGGTATTAGGCAATCAAACTTCTTTTTATAAATAATACCGGTCACTTATATTACTAGCAATTACTTATGATTGCTAACCTAGAATCAGATGACCTAATGTTATACCAATCTTGATATTAAGGAATGTGGAACTGGCAAGTTGAATTCAGTCAATTCTTGTCATGTTCACTTTGAATTAATGCCCTTGAGAAAGGCATGAATTTATCTATTCTGCTGAGCAGGACTTTAAAGCCAGATTTAGCTACCAAGTCTAGGACAACTATAAATTCAAATTCTACTCCATTAAAAAAGATCTACTGAAAGCAAAGCAACTTCACCTTATGTAGTGGTGGTGTTGTAGCTATATGCTTGAAAGGGAGCCTACAGGTTTAAGAATCAGTTTTAGGAGTGAATCATCAAATGGAAATCCTCTTTAGTTACTTTATTCAGACATCTATTAGCCTAGTTAACAAACAGGAGTTCTGACAGTAAAATATCTCGGGCACTATTATTTCAGTATTATTTCTGAATAGTAAATACACTGGCCAAAGTATCTTAAAGCTAATTTGGGTAGCTCTGATAATAGCATTTGCTTTTTTTGAACTCAATTTATTTCCTTTTAACTTACAAGAGTATGTATTTTACTACACTGACTGTATCAATTATCCAGCTGAAAGAAAGATATAAAAGAGAAACATTTAAGAAGAGTTAATATAATAAAAAAAAAAAAAAAATAATTGCTAAGGAGCAGTTTAACAAATTTAGGTTTTAATATGTACTTTAGTTTTGGGAGTTACATTTTTTAAAAAATCTCTGCACTTTTTGAATCTTGTTATATCATAGTTCAGTTATAAGTGGGGGAGGGGGGAATACTGTTTAGCCTCTCCTTTATACAAGGGATTAAAATCCGGATAGCTTCCAAAAAGTTGGTTTACTGTCGGGCTAAACAGTTTTTGTTTTTTTTTTGTTTTCCTCTCTCTCACATTTATAAGTCTACCATTTGGTTCTCTCTGGTGTGTAATAGAGAGCAATTTTGTTTTTGAGGCATTAGAATTCCTGCCCCAGTCCACAACTGATTGGAGGTCCTTTTCGAGACAAACAACCAGGTTAGTTTTTTTGTTTTTGAGGCAGGAGTAAATTGTAGTGTCGTCGGCATAGATGCCTACTTGGGAACCTATAACATCAGGAAGATCGTTAATGAAGATAAGGAACAGAGTAGGATAGTCTTGGGAAACACCTGCTTTGTGGGATAGGAGCTGGAGGAGGAGCTGTTGAGAACGACCTTCAATGTACGGTTCGACAGAAATGATTGTATTAGCTTGCGAAGAAGGCCAGCATGCCAAACCCTATCAAACACTTTGGAGATATCTAGAGCCACGGCACAAGCTTCTCTGTTATTATGAAGTGCTTGGTAAACAATTTCAGTTATGGACATAGTGGAAACCATATTGCTTGTCAGAGTAGATCATGGGATGTAAAGTGCATAACCACTTTGGTGTTGATTAAAGCTTCAAAGACTTTGCTGAAGAGTGGTAGGAGACTGATAGGACGGTAGTTAGAAGTGTCAGAAGGGTCTCCAGATTTCTTAAAGACAGGAACAATGGATGAGGACTTCCAACAGGCTGGAAAACAAAATTCATTGAGGCAGTAGTTATATAATTTGGAAAGGGCAGGGGCCAGTTCAGGCACACATTTCTTCAGGATTTCTTGGTATCCCATCTCCACCACTAGGCTTGTGGAGGGAGGGGGGTCTAATGCCCAATACTGATGACAGGGTTATGTGCAACTCGCTCAATTGAGCCTCAGTTCTAAGGAGGAAATTGGGTGTGAGTACACCGGAAGAGTCGAGCACTGAATTGAATGAGAATTTCCGAGCAAAGCATTCAGCCTTGTCGGCAGAAGAGGTCAGAACCTTGAACTGGTTGAACAAAGGAGGTATAGAGGGTTTGCTATTTTGCAGAGACACCAATAATCCTTGGCACTGAATTTGTGAGATACTTCCATGATAATTGCTTATGAGCTCTTCACTATGGTACCTAGAATTTTCCTTCACACCCAGTAGCCCCGTGTAGCTTTACTGTCTTGCTTAGAGTAAATTCAATTTAAAAAAAAGTCTGAATAAATGAAAACCATCCTCTGTAACAATTTTGTAACCAAGCAAAAGTAGCTACAAAAAATTATTTATTGTTTGCTCACACTTGTTTACTTGGGCAGTAAAAAGCAGTGATACTCATTGTTGTCAGTCTTAGCAGGGGTGAAGGTATCAGTCATAATCCAGTTTTTGTTATGAAGTTGTAATATTTTAAATCTGGGTCAAAGCCAACTTAGATTTGGACTTCACTGTGACTAATAGTAAAGTATTTTCTTTTTTTATTATTTTCTCTTGAGAATTTCCAATAATTTAATTAAACATTATGCATTAAATATTTGCATATTTGCTAGAAATATGTTGTGAGCATTATTTCATGACTTTTTGAAGTTTTTTTTTTAAATCTTTAAATTCTGTATTAATTTGTAGTAGTTAGCTGATATTAAGGAAATAATGTTTATTAATGGAAAAGCTTACAATTCAACATCCCCCCCTCCCCAGTATTTTGAATCGTGCGTATAAATTTATCCACTGAGCCATGTGTCCTGGGGGATATCAGTGTATAAGTCTTTGGGACTTGTAAACTTAATGGCTCAGTAACCATTTTGCATTATGATCTCTGGTAAGAAAAAAAAATGGTATGAGACATCAAGTTTAATAAGTCGCAAAATTTCATACACTAACATGAGATTGCTAAAAACAGATCATAGCAGGATGAAAAATACACCAAACTTGATGAAAACAAAATTTTAGCGTCTAAATGCTTGTTATTATTGAGTGGAAAGATCAAGGTTTATTTTAATTATTTTTTTAAAGTTTTCCTTCTTTTTAGAACATTTTAAATTTTGAGTAAAAAAAAAAACAAACAAACTTGTTTCTCTTTGTATCACGAACTAGTAAAATAACAAAATTTTAGCACGTTTTTTTTCTTTTTCTCTGTATGACACACATTAATTTGGAAAATCTTGCAAAAATAAAAATAATTGTCAGATTTTAATGAAACTTTCAGAAACTATTCACAAATGATGGAACTTATTATAAATTTGTTTTGTTTTTTTATATGTATTACCACCCTCCTAACTAATTGTATGAAAACTATATATTTTCAATTTTGGGAAGATTAGTGATAATATTAGTTAAAAGCACAAGGCTTTGAGGAAACCAAATCATGTCTTGTTATATTTTTTTGTTAGACCACCTCTACCTGAAAATAGTCTCTGAATTGTAACACGAAAACAAAACAAAAATATTATTTAATTTCAATGAACATGGACAATATTGTCTGAAAGCAAAAAGATATTTTTATGAAAAATGAATTTTTAAAACAATTATTTGTTATTTCTGAAATATTTTATTATTTTTACATTAAATGTTGTTAATTCTTCTAAAATTAGGGAAAACTTTGTAAAATTTAATGAATGTTGTTATTAAGTAGATATATATTTATTTACAGATTATAATTTCCAAAGCTTTTTACAAACTAACGAACAACAGTATATAAAAAAAAATATAATTTGTGTCAATAACACTGTAAATCAAATCTACGGAAGACCGGAATTATCATGCATGCAACCAAAAAAAAAAAAAAACCATGTCACGTGGATTGAGTTTCTGTCTAGTATTTAACTTAAATACTGAATTTTTAATACAATTATTTGTTATTTCTTTAATTATAATAGATTTAAGTTGTTAAAATATAAAATTAGTTAAAAGCCACATTCAGTTTCATAAATGTCCTTTTGAGATATAGATTTATTTTTGCGAAACACGTGTGGAAAAGTTAATTTGATTTTTCAATTTCAACTGAGATGGGTACCTACAAGTATCAGTATGATCTTATGACATTTTTCCATAAATGAAATATCAAAATTAATAAAATGAATGGAAATATAAATAACACAGTCAAATGTAATAAAATTATAGTATTTTATGTACACTTCTGATAAAATTTCATAAGAAAGGTACCTATTAATTATATACCTTTCTTATGAAATTTAATCTCTCTTAACAGTCTTATTTTAATTTCTTTAGAATATATTTTCCATAAAATATCGTAAACGTAAAGTGAAAGCTAAGTACAAAAAAAAAAAGAAATTAGAGTGCTGAAAGTTTTCCTTAAAAATAATGAGGTAATTAATTTGTTCACTTAAATGTAAATTATTTCACTTTTCTCCTTCCATAGAACAAATTAGCCTCACGGAATCCGTCAATATGTCATTCATTATCTGTCGATTAAAAAAGTAAAAAAAATACCCCCAAAATACTTTGATCTTTCCTCTTAATAATAACATAAACACTTAGACGATAAAATTTTGTTTTCGTCGAGTTTGGCGTCTTTTTCATCCAGCTATGCTCTGTTTTTAGCGATCTCATGAAGGTACCTACAACGCCCCCAAGTGTCCTAGTGGATAAATGTTTTGGTTGGATCCAGTGACTTGACCCAAAGAGTTGTGAGTTCAATACCTGGCGACTGTAGTGGTGAACAAAAACTTGGAGAGTTGAGTCAAAGGGAGATAAATGAGAGGCATGGCACGTGAAACTAGAACGATCCATGGTGGACGAAATTAATAAAGGGTTTAATTTGAAATTCCAATGAAAATGAACATGGCAATAAACAACACTTTCCCTTTCTGAGATGAGGTATTGTAATTATTTACAGTGTTTATTTAATCTGCATGTAATAAAAAATAATATAAATGCCTCAAGACTTGTGAAATGATCTATCAGATAGTATCTTCATTTGAAAGGAGGAAAACGAGGCTATAAAATTTCGATATTTATTTATTATAGTTTTTATTCAAGTGCTACAAATACATGCGGAATTTAAAAAAATAAAAAAAATACAATTCAGTTTTATGTTTGCATTACAAGGGGGAGGGGAGAAAAAAAACCTGCACGTTGACAAGACGACGACTTAGAAAAGTTGGGTTCATTTTTTTTTTTTTTTTTTTTTTTTTTTATTCTAAGTTATTTTTTTTTACTTTTTTTGATCTACCTATCGGGCAGATTAGGGACAAAAGTCGGTTTATTTATTTATTGTTCTTTAGTTAACCGTTTTGATTCAATGAATGCTATTTTTATTTACTGGACAAATATTTTCTGATCTAACACTTTTTTTTTGTCAAGACCATTTTAATTAATTATTACTTTTAATTAAAACATAGTACTTTTCGTAATTATTCCAACTCCATGTCAAAAAAAATGTGTTTAAGTTTACTGTACAATACATTCTTCCTATCATGAACACAAGATTGTAATTAAATGTAATCCCTTCTGAAAATACATTTATTACTTATAAAAGTAGAACTAATTTTTTTTAAAACTATTATTTTCTTTCCAGATTTTAAAATTAAAAAAAAAAAAATTAAAAAGGTTTCACGGCACCGGCACGAAACCCCGACGTCCTTGTTAGTGAATAATAATAGTCTACCGAAATTCTGCTAGAGATTTATTTAACTGAAAACTTTAAATGATAAATTTAAAACACATTTGACTGTAAGAACAATTAATTGTGAACAGAGAGGAACTTAAAAAAAAAAAAGTTTAATAAAGAAAATCTCATAAATAATAAAATAAAGCAATAAACTAAAGTTAATTGAAAATAAGAAAACACGTGAAAAACGGAATATTTCCATCAGATGTTCAAAAGGCGAGATTTAAAATGAAATAGGTTACTTACTTATTTGCTTTTCTTAGTTTGAAAATAAACTTGCCACGTTCCAAAACAATTGTACAAATTATTTCAAGCAAGTGAAGATATTTGTCCGTCACTCGTTCGAAATGACTTTCATTTGTGCCTACGTCACTTCCGGTTTGAGGGCGCTAAAAAAATGGGAGACAACTCGTGCCTTTGTTGTTTTTATTATTATTCACCCCCCCTATCAGATCTAAACAAAATTTAATGCAGTTATTAATTTACACATTGTATTTTATTAACCTTTTTACTTTAGAAACTAATTTGGAACATTCACAATTAAGAAAAATTAAATAAATGATTATGTTGAAATCAGGTTCATAAAAAATATTGGATGACATTTACACTTGAATTTGACAATTTTCAATTGGCAGTATTGTTTTGCATTATTTGTTGAAGATTTTTATTGTATAATTATTAAACTGCTAACAAAAATAAGTCTGCATACTTACCAAGGCAATACCTACAGGTATCACCTTGGTACTTACACATCACCGGCTTAGTCATGTTCTGTTCAACTTGAAGAGAAAATGACTAGGTTCATGTGTGTGTGTGTGTGTGTGGTGGTGGTGGTGGGGGGGGGTAGATTCTTATATCATACCTACAGAATTAGCATTCTTTATTCAACAAATTCAAACTTTATTTTCCTGGAATTTAAAAGTCTTTTGCTTTGTTTTGTAGAACAAATGATGTTCCAGTATTTTGTAAAAATTGTACCAACAACATATGTAAAAATTGATGGCAGTGTAAGTAATCATTGTTTGTTTTATGTAGGCTTTTACTTTCAGAGACTGCATCAGTTAGAAAAAAAAAGCATTGAATTCAACAAGATTTCAATTTAATAATCATTTTTTGAAAATACATTAACTTGTGAAGGAATTTTGAATTAATGCTGGCTCTTTCTCAAATCATATTTGAAAGAAATAACAGAATTATAAATGCAGACTAGTTTATCTGTTTCTTTTTAAATTAATAATCTGGTGTGGTGCAAATGGTTTAGAAATCTTTTTTACAAAAATAGCAAGTAATGATTTCTGTTTTTCCCTACTTTTGAACAGTTCACTTTAAGACACCTTATTTTAAAATTCTTTATTGTCAGGTTATTGTTGACATCAAATCATTGTTAGGTCATATCACCTTTATTTTGATTAGTGACAATACTTATTAAATTAAATATATCAATTAACCCTGTATTAATCACATTCAGATTTCCAAAAATGGATAGGGCCTCCCACAACTGAGGCACAGTGTGCACTTATAAATTTGGTGGTAATTAAACACCTCATGTGACTAACAGAAGGGTTAACAATTACCGTGGGACAGAGGTGTGGTGGTATTGAATTTCCTAGATTTTTTTTCTTGTATTCCTCCTTCACTAAGCACGACACTAAATTTATTTTTCATTTTATGGCTGTTAAGCCAGCAGCATAAATTTGGAAATCCAACAAGACTTGAATTGAATTTAAGTTTTATCTTACATAAGACTTATTGTCTAGTGCTAGGTGTAAACAAATAATTACTATGGAGAAGAATAAACATAGATGACTAAAAAATTGGTCACACATCAGGACATTAAAATTTTTGCAGAAGCTACATCTTTATTTACAATCCATTCTGTTTACTTAAGGGAGTTTTACTTTCTGTGACTTAATGTTGAAATGAAAATGCTTTTAAAAGAATTTAGACAACCTATGGTTGTATTAGCTTATTTTTGAAAATGACAAGTTTCTATTGAGATTTTATTAAAAATTTAATGTATCTAAAGTTAATACAATAAAAACAACATTTTATGGGTAGGGGGAACTGTATTTTATAAAAGTAAATAAATTAAAAATTTTCCTTTTTGAACTTTAGTGAATTTTTCATTGTACTAAATGAAAAATTCTCTAAATGTGCTTCCAACATCTTTTATATGAAAACGCTGTAAATTTATTCTTAAATGATAGAAATGATGTACGCACAGTGAATTAGTACTGTTATTGTGTTATTATGCAAAGAGTGATTTGAACCTTGTTTTGTTTGAAACGTTTTAATAAACATTCTCTTGTTTTAATATTTTCAGGTGTTGCATACAAACCAGTTCTCTGTAACAAAACATTCAAAGGTTGTATCTTCAGGAATGGGGGATGCTGGATTACCTGGTGTGTTTATAATGTATGAACTCTCTCCAATGATGGTGAAATATACAGAAAAGCAAAGGTACTTTATGTGGGCACACGCAGCTTTTTTCCTCTCTCCAAACATTGATTGCATGATAGTGCATTTTTATCTGTAACTGTAAAACACTGCAATATTTATGTAATTTTATAATTACATTGGTTGTCTTCTACAAGAAATAATCTAGCAGTTTTATCTTTACAATATTTCATGTAGGAAATAATTCTTTTTAAATCATTAAAAGTAAGAATATCCAGATAAAGTTAATATGAAACAAAAGAAATAAAAAAACCAATGTATTAGCAGCCTGATTTCTCCTACTTAATGAGATTATCATAACACCAATAAGCAAACATGCCTTGAATTAAGTAATATCTCCTGTTACACTAAGGGATTCTCTTTTCTAAGAGGGGGGGAGGGGAGATCAGCCTGCATGATTGATAACTGCATAAAGTCACATTGTTATAAAATATGGAACAGTGAGTGAGTTGTTCCAGGTTATTTTCCAAAGTTCATTTTTGTAAAATATCAGGTGTTGTGTTCCAAGTCAATACATTACTCATATTTTCGCTTTTTGTTTGATTACACTTTTAAAACCAGCATTTCACAATATATCATGTTGGAACAAAAGTTCTGTCTGATTTTATTGCGTATATTAAGAAGATATTAATGCTTATAGAAATATTTAATCCTTAATATAACTTCCATTGCTTCCTAGAACCTCATTCCATCTGTTTATAAATGCCGCATTTGTAAAATTCTTTAGATTTTGATGTAAAATACAAGACCACCTTATATTCAACCTATTCTCTTGCTATCAACCATAGGCCATCCAAATGATTCTGCAAATGATAATCAGGAGCAAGGTTGAGAGACAATGGAGGACAAAGCAATTATTCCCAACTGAGTTCCTCTGAGAGATCTTCATAGTCAATCAAGCAGTGTGAGGATGGGCATGATTTGTGATGGAGGATTACTCCATTTCTATTGTCTAAGGATGGATATTTTCTGTTTAAAGTTGATTTCAAATAAAGAAGTTGTTGGCAGTAGAGATCAGCATTGATTGTCTAAAAGTTCATACTGATTCCTTGAATATCCCACCATACATTCAATCTGATCTTCTTTGGATGAAGTTTGCCTCTCAGTTATTGAGTAAGTCTCTTTCCATGATTGATCCACTTACGATGATGCTTAATATTATTGTAAAGAATCTGCTTCTTATCATCAGCAATAATGGTCGACACCCGCTTGCATTAGGATCATCCTCCTCCCTCTTTATTCCCCTCTGGTGGTGGTGGTAGCAGAGATGGCTATCAAGTTGCAGCCTACTCCTGAAGAGTAGTCAGAGAGAGTTTGACATGGCCATTTACATGAATTTTGGTGGATAACTCTGTGCAATCGAAAAGTGCCTCATTCACAGCTCAAAGGGGTTTGAGACAGGCAAGATCTGTCAAACATAAGTTTGTCCAAAAAGTTGTGTAAGAAATGACTTGCCACAATCAACAGATTGGCAATTCTCTGGAGACAGTGTGTCCAACACCTATTTCCCAACTACTAAAACCTTTCCAATTTTTGTAGAGTTGGTATATGATTAACATTAAATTTCTCACAGAGTTCCCTCTCTATATTTACTGAGTATGGAAGCTTCCAACTCCTTTGAATAGAGTCCTTTTAGGCAATCTCTTCTTGGCTTGTCCTCTCTTGACAGGAAAAACCACCTTCTGCAATTTCTTTTCACTTTATGCATTGACCCCCATAATCACTCTTGGATGGATTTTGCTGCTGTACTTGCGTTGACACCTATTATGAAACTCCGAGTACATTTCTAACCTGCACTTTAGTTGGGATGAACATGGGATGGGGATAAGTTTCGAAACTATATTATAATCTGAAAGAAAAAGATATAAAGTACTCATAGTTGTATTACTAAACATAATGAGGCAATACTTTAAATTTTGTTTTTCACCTCAAAAATTGAACAGAACTTTCATTTTAAGCTGATAAAAGGCAAAAAAAAAAAAAAAAAAAATTTTTCTTTCTTTTTCAGATCTTTCATGCATTTCCTTACAGGTGTTTGTGCAATTATTGGAGGAATATTCACAGGTATATTTTTTCTAGTCAGCATGTCATGTGAAAAATTTTTTTTTTTAAATTATTCAGGCTATTGTTAGAGATGTTATTATCAACATTTGGCCAAGTACTCTCTAGCCATATTTTGGTATCCATTATTTTTGGCTGAATATCTTTTCTGAGCTGATTGTTATTTTTGTCTGTAATGACATTTCTTGTTTGTTCCTGCTGAATTAATTATGGATTTCCCTACCTGATTCCTGGATTTGAGTATAACACTTAATTAACCAATGCCTATATCCCATGACTTGAAAGGACATCAGTGGTGTAATTTTAGGTTCAGAATGCTTTCGATAAACAATTGTTAAAATAACATTTTGTTAAAAATGACAGACTTTAAAAGTTAACCGAAAGACACCACTGATGTCCTTTAGGACTGTTGCAGAAATAGGTAGTAAAATCCATTTATTCTGGTTCAAAAGACATCACAGGTACAAAAATAATTGGCACATACAAGATTTCTCTCGCTAACCAAAAATAATGGACAGGAATCTTGTTGATAACATTTAGAAGAACAACTGTTTGAATAAGTATATCCCCCACCCACTGCTAAAAAAACAAAACTTTTCCTTTCATATCAATCTAAATCTATAACATAACCTTATCAATGCCCTTAATCTAACAGCTCTTTATTAATCAGTTATTTACACTGTATAAACTGGATTTGTTGATTTTACAAATGAAGATCAAATTTTTTCTTGTTTTTATTTTATTTCAGTTGCAGGATTAATAGATTCCATGATTTACCATTCCTCACGGGCAATCCAGAAAAAAATAGAACTTGGCAAGACATCGTGACATTTGGTTCAATAAAAATTCTATGTATAAATATTGTTTTTTTCGTTGTTATAATTCTGGAAAATTTTGATCAGTTTGCATGCATTTTCTTTATGAAACCAAAACATACAATCATTGCAAAGAAAAACAAAAAAAATCAAATTAAAAGATATTTCTTGATTACTTTAAAGATTTAATCTTTAACTAGTTTTCCAGAATCATTAAGATAAATTACTCAAACTTAGTAGGAAAAATGGAAACTATTTTAATTACAAAGAACTTTTCTAGCAAGTTCAAAAATAAAAACTTACACAATTTTGTGGCTGTATTACTTAAAACAGCTTATTTTTACAACCTTTGCTTTGTTCTACTTGAGTGAAAGTGTTTACTTAAAATTCTTTTAATTATGTCAACTCTTGTGGGTTTTTTTTTTTCTTCCCATTACCAAGAAATGGATTAGGTTATAATAAACAAAGATGAACACCACTGGACCCCTTTTTTTTCTTTTTTTTCTTTTTTTTTTTAACTCAATTTTTTATGATAATGTGCAAAACGTTTTATTTATTTTTTTTAATCAGATAATATCCAATAAATTGCTCAAAATATTTGAGATCAAGGGAAACAAGGCAAAGGGAGGGGAATAGTGATAAGCTTTATTTTTAAATATGGAGAAGGGAGTGGAAATTAATTATTAGAGTTGGATAGAAGTCCTGGAAAAACATCTAACAGCAACTACCAGTTTAGTAAATAATATGGGAGAAAAATTAGAGAAACATTTGCGAGATGTCTACATTGTATTGAAATTGCATTTAGAGAAGAGTTTTAAAAAAAAAACAAATTCCTTGTTAAAAGCGTATTATAGAGGAATCTACATACAAGTTGTTTTTTGTTTTTTTTTTTGCCTATTTTATTTGTACTTTCCGAAAAGAAATAAATGAGCACATTTCTATTTAATAATGGATAGCTTGCAATAAACCAGCAACATTTTTTGCAAATCTATTCATATATGGTATTAGATCCACTTAGTTTTAAACATCAAATGTAGAAAACTAAAATGTTACTGGAATCTGAACATTGCTTCTCTTTAATCATTTGCTTTGAAGAAATCTGCCACTTTTCAATTTTCATCACATTTTTAGAGTATGACATTTGTAAATGTTTTTTTTTTTTTTTTTTTTGTAGGATTTTGAGGATGAAAATTCTCTAGAAATTATAAAACCAAATCAAAATGTAGGTCATTGTTTTTCAGCGACCCAAAAAGGACCACGTTCTAGAAATGTCTTATGTATAATGTTAGTTCTTTAAAATCTGTACCAGTTCGTTATCTCTCCTATTTAAAACTTTTACTATCTCATGTCCCATGTTTCTTCCTTAAATACAAAAAGAGTCACTATTTTTATAAACCTCTGCCACAATTAGTTTCTCAATATAATTGTATATTCCACTAACTTTTTCATAAAAGCCAATTATTGATTTGTTTAGTGAACAGTTCAAAATCAAAAAAGACAATGTGTTTGTTTTTTTTTTTGTTCGTTTTTTTTTTTTTTCTTGGTACAAAAAGATCTAAAAATAAATTATTTCAACATTAACAATTTCAAAATAAGCTTTCATTAAAAAGGAAAAAAAAAGGGATTATTATTATTTGAGTCCAGCACTCAAACTAAAGTAATAGATCTTAAATTAAATTCCTGAATTTTGTAAATAGAATTTTTTTCCCACTTCAAATGAAAAAGGGTTTTAAAATTTTCTAAGTATATGGAAAAATAAATTCTCCAGTGTTAGTTACCAAATGGGGAGGCTATTACAAATTAGTAGGAAAAAAAAAAAAAACAGACAAACTTTGCAGAAGGAATAAAAAAGAAAAAAAGGTTTGATAATGCAGTTACCATTGGCAGCAGAGAAGCATTATAAGTGCTAGACGCCTTCAAAGGATACTTACCAAAGTATTTTGTAGTTAGGAATGACAAGCTTAATATAATCAAAACCGAAAACAGATTATGCAAAATAAGTAGTTGAGAGGGGGAAGAGAGAGAGAGAGAGAGCAGTGAGGAAGAGTGACATGAAAGTGGCAAAGTTGTGAAGTGTTCATCAATAGAAGTTTTATTCATTCATCTGATTATGTTCCATGGTAAGAGTGAGAGGACAAGTCAGAAGCATAGAGAGAAAAGTCTTCTCTCCCTCTCTTTTTTTTTTTTCTTTCTTTCTTTCTTTTTTTCAGAGTCAATAGTAATCACAACTATTTGCATTGTTTTTGTTTATGATGAGAAAATCGAAACAGCTGTCAAAGTTCACCAGCATCTTCCACAGACTGTACAACAATACTTCCAGCTAAGACATCATAGGCTGCTCGATTGTGATCAAAGAAAAATACTGTCAGACACGCAGGAAAGAAAAATGCAATTGTGAAGTTCTTCAAAATTGACCTCAGAAGTGCACTAGAAATTGAAGAAAGTAAAAAAGAAAAACAAAAATTGATTAACAGGACGTCTAAAAATCCATTTAAGTTCTGAAAAACTTAAACTCCATTTTTAAAAAGCAGCTTTCACAATTTATATATAGTCAATTAAGTCATCACAAAGTCACTGAAATAAGTTTTGTTTTTTTTTTTAAATAAGTTACTTGTAGAAATAAACTACACTGAACAGGAATTTATATTTTTGTATCTAATAAGTAATTTTGAGGAATAGATTTTTCTTTATAAGCTGACTTTATTTCTTATTTAATTTATACACATATTTTAGTGGTCATCACTGTTTTTTTAAATGGCATAATTGCACAATTTCCTCATTAAAACTCTTGAATGCCTAAGTCAACATTTCTGACTCTTTTTACCCTTGAGCCAACCTTTAAATAGTTTTCATGTATCAGAGAACACCTGCTTTAAAATTTCATAAAAATGCTAGACATTGCTAAATACATTCCCTACGATTATCATAATTTTAAATAAGAGAAGAGGTTGGGGCCTTTATTATGACAACCAAGGATTTTCTAACAATATGCCATACATGTATAGTAAAATTATGAATATAAAAATTAAACAAAAACGACTCAAAAATGCATTAGCCTTTTTATCACTTTTTCTTGTAGAACCCCTAGTCACCTCTTGCGGAACACTAAGGTTTTGGGGAACGCTGGTTGAGAAACACTGGCCGTACAATAGATGTCAAATAGATTCTTTAGAAGAACCAGGGATATATACTCAAAACACATGTATCCACTAAATATAATTGTGTGTGTGTGCATACACACAAAGAAAATGTGCTATCCCAAAATTCAGATTGCTCAAATTGTCCATCTACCATTGTGTTTTGATGGAAATTTCACTTATCTCTCAAGATCTTTTTACCTTGAAATAATGATTTTTTTTTCTTTTCTTTTAAACCAATCTTTCTTTGCAGAAGCTATTTCACAACTTAAGTTCTCCAAACTTCTGCATACCATCTTAATGAGTGTAGAAACAATAATATTGATAAATATTAAAAAGAAAAATAATATCAATGTCTGAAGTGTAAAAAAAATTAATAAGAAAGACATCTGTGAGCAATGTTTTAGATATTAAAAAAAAAAAAAAAAATTTCCAGTATAAAAAATCTTTTTTTTATTTTCATGAAATCAAATCATTCAAAAGATATTAACTGATGGGTTAATTCTAAAATTTCACATGATAGTTGTTTGCTTGAACTTAAATAAATTTGACAAACCTGTAAAGTCCAATATCTCTTGCAGGGGTCACTTGAATTCGGCCATTACCCAAATCTAAAATATCTGTGCAGGAGACAACTTTCATTCCTAGCAATCGCTTTCCAGGTGTAGCACCACCTACAACTCCAATACCCCTCCGAAGACACATGGTCTGAAAAGATGAGACAACAACAACTTGTCAACTGACTACTTCTGTTAATTACTTTTTTGTAAGTTATATTTCAAACAAGTATTTTTACTGCCCAGATTCATTCAATCAATAAAAAGAATGAAAAGAATTCACATTTTGTCTATTATTTTCCTGTTAGACTTAGAAATTACTTTGCAGAGAATTTAAAACACCTAAATATCAACAAAATTAAAAATTTAATAAGCTGAATTAATTATAAATTCTAGTGCACAAATTTAAAAGATTAATATCAAACAACTTCAGAAAAAAAATTCTAACATTACGAAATCTGGGTGCAGTCAACAGCAAGAACGAAACTAAATGGGATTATTTTTAAAGGGAGATAACAACTTGATAAAGAGTAGCAATGGACCACAAGATTATCTGTCGGTCTTTGGCTTTTATAAAACCTTAATTACAAAGGAAATGTTAGAAAATTACCAATAAATTTTAAATTTACAATTAAAATTACTATAGGCACCTCTCTTATTTTCGGATAATGTCATATGTGGATGTCTGTATTTACAAAAATAGACACATTTATGCATACAAAAAATTCAAAATTCTTTTTAAAATAATGGAGTTTTTATTTTTTTTACAGTGAAGTTTACCCTGTACAAGGCCCGGGGGCTGCTTGAAGTATAGGCTTACAGAGTAAGAGGCAATTTATGCTGATAGCAGGGGATAGATATCATTTAACCATAGACTTGAACAGGTTAAGATTGTAGTGATTGAGGAAACATCCTCTTGGGAATTGGTTCCACAGAGCAGTGGTTCACGGGAAGAAGCTGTTAGAGTGGTCCTAGTCGTGAAGGTCAGACCTGTTGTGAAACCAAGGTACACAGTTTGTCCAAGTACTTTCCATGGAAGCAACAATAGAGCAGTGAGAGGCATGCCAAATCCAATTTATGTGACAGAGATTGAAGGGTGGGAAATAATTTGTCACCCACAAGGATTAGGAAACACTTTTGGACTATCAAAGCTGGAGAATGAGGTCTGAGCCAGCTCCTGCCCAAATATGACAGCAATACTCCATTTTAGGCCTGACCTGGCTCTTGTAAAGGTAGAGGATAGCACAAGGTATCAGGTACAGGGAACTTACCATTTTTCTTTAGTGATGGACCACATGTATGAGTTCCACTTGGGATCGGGGTGAGTTTAAAGTCCAATTGTCTCTCAAAGCATGGAGCCTCCCCGAGAGGACATCCATTCATTGGAACTGGTGGTAGTTCTGGATCTGATTAGCGATAACGTAATGTGATTAGTTTGGTTTTCGAGGCATTGAATGTAACCAGTCAGTTTTTCCCCCACTAAGAAATTAGAGATATATCGGATGAGAGATCGGCTGTCAATCTGTGGACACCATGAGTTTTGGAGGTACACCCATATATTGTCAGATATTCACAAATGATCTGAATATATATACTCTTGGGTAAATCATTTATGTAAAGTAAAAAGAGGGTTGGTGGATGCCTACATTGAATTCTAGGGTCCCAGAGGACTGGCCATTAACAACTATATTCAGGGATCGATACCTGTTAGGAAAGACTTTTCTAGTAATTCCATAGTTGAAGAACTTGAGCAACAAACCTTTGGGACACAACTTGTCAAAGGCGTTTGAAACATTTCATGCTAATGTTCATTGAATTGTAGGGAGCTTTCCCATTTATGATTAGTAAATACAGCTTTAATTTAATAACAATATCACTTGACTATTACAAATTAATACAGAATTAAAATTTAAAAATTTATAATATTTTTAAAATTAAAATTTAAAAGTTTATAAATTATCATAAATTAAAAAACAAACAAAATGTAAACAATTCTTGTAAAAATTCATTATTCAAAAAATTTTTTTTTAAAAATTGATGATTCAAATTCTCCAAAGAATTGTCCTTATAAGAAATATAAACAATAAGCAATACAAAAAAGAATTTCATGAAATTTCATAAAATTAAAGGAGTGTGTGTTTAACAGATGTAAAAAAATATTTTACAAAGATTTTCTAAAAAAGAAAGGTTTTCATTCATTTTTTGATGAATCCCAAAAGTTTCACTAAGATCCAACAATTATCTGATTTTTGCAAGAATTTCCAAATCAATGTTTTTCACTGCAAAATGGTGCTCAAATTTAAGGTCACATGTTGATATCAGAAAAACAAAATTATTTTTAAGCAAAAATTCCAATGTTCTAAAAAGGATAAAAAGAATTCATTTCTGCATCAAAAACGTCCTTTGATCTTTCCTTTTAAAATAAAGTCTTTGGACAATCAAATTTTGTTTTTATTAGGTTTTGGTCATTCCCCCCCCACATCATGTATCCTCTTTTTTTTAGCAAATTTTTGGAAGTACATATTAAAGTTCTTACTACATTTTGCCATTCTTGGCAGATTTTCTGTTATCACAATGTGGAAGATTTAATAAAAGAAAGAAAAAGACTAAATGAAATTGGATAGATTATAAACCCAAAATACATTTAAAAAAAAAAATTTCTTTTTTACAAAATTTAAAATTCCTATCGTCTCATGTTCATATGCATCAACGTAAACAAACCTAGTCTAATGAAGCCCTAAGGGATGAAACATGTCACACAAAAACTTTTCCCACTTTGGCATATACACACACACACTCTCTCTCTCTCTTTTACATAAAGTTTTATTAAAATCCAATAGTTATTAGGTTGGCGCAAAAATAATGACGTAATAATGTCGTTTTTTGACGTTATACGTCAAAAAACGACATTATTACGTCATTATTTTTGCACCAACCTAATAGATAATTTTTTTTGAAGATTTTTAAAATCAATCTATTTTTACAACCTAAAAAAGGTAATGATATTTTTTTTAGTGACAGTGTTTACACAAAGTAAACTATTTTTGAATGCAAATATTTCTAATTCTACTTAAAATCTAGAAATAATACTTATATTAAAGTTTTGGGCTTTCAATTAGTAGAAGAAAAAAAACAACCCTAAAAATAAGTTTTGCAACATACCTTATATGAGAAAAAGAACTGAGACAAGCAGAGATCTAGACCGAGACCAAGATTTAGCACTAGATGGACAGAGATCAAGACAAGAACCAACATATCTAGGCAAAGATAAAAAGTAAATTCCTAGGCATGGGCATGTTTTTTTGCATCAAACCCTTTGACATCAGGTAGATTATTTGATATTTATAATTTAAAACAAAAAACAATAATCAACAACATAAAAAATGACAACATCACTCTAAATACCATACAAGGGAAACTGAACAATAAATTTGGGACTTGACCCAATTCCCAAAATCTGGCCAGATTACTAAACATCATAATTATTTTTTTAATCATTTTTTTGGGTGAACTGAAAATTTTTCAGCATTTCATGCATAAATTTATTTTTCATTTTACTTGGTTTTATTTTATTTTTCTTCAGGTTTCTTACAGCCTCCTTTCCCCCCTCCATCACACCCTCCTTTCCCCCCACTCCATCACACCCTCCTTTCCCCCCACTCCATCACACCCTCCTTTCCCCCACTCCATCACACCCTCCTTTCCCCCACTCCATCACACCCTCCTTTCCCCCCACTCCATCACACCCTCCTTTCCCCCCACTCCATCACACCCTCCTTTCCCCCACTCCATCACACCCTCCTTTCCCCCACTCCATCACACCCTCCTTTCCCACTCCTCCAACTCCACCTTAATAGTACTATTGTAACAGGGAACTAAGAAAATGGAAACACCATTTCAGGTATTGTTCAGACATGGAAGTACCATGTCAGACATATTGTTTATATGTGAATAAAAGAGATGGAGTATTGCTTCAGTGAACTGCATTGTTGTTGTTACTACAGAGCCCCTTACCAAGTTGCAACAAGTAACATACTGCATCTTGGTTAGAAATCTTAACCAATTTCAATTCAGAAGAGTCAACAGGAACTGAGCATATACTACACTCTGATCCAAGTTAGAAAATAGCATAATGGTCATATATAGAAACAAGCAGAATTATATTATATTTCTTTGTTTCCTATTGTAACATTGAGGTAGTGAAATAGTTAAACATTAATTCTGAGAAGGAAAAGAGAAGGATTAACCCAAAATTAAATACAGGCTGAGAGAGAGAGAGTAGAGACAAATTTCCTCGGTGAAAATGGGACGTCTGGAGTTCTTTTCCCCTAAAAGTTTTATTTTCTCATCTATCGAGAGTCTGGCATATGGTTGAAAACAGATTTGAGAAATAAGTTTATCTCTTATTGGAAAAATTATAAAAACATATTATTAATAGAAAGAAAAGCAGATGAGAATCTTATTTTACTTTGACAAAAATGAAAACAGGGGACAAACCATTTTTCCTAGGATTGAAATGATGAAAATCAATCATGTCATGCTAAAGAGAGTGATCTAGTTTGAGTTTTCGCTGAAGATGCCGATTGGCCCAGGGATGGAAAACAAAGCCTCCTTGTTGAGAATTTAGGTAAACAAATATATTTTCATTGATGAAAACAGATTTGGGAAATAATTTTTATCTATTGCTCAGAACGTTAAAATAAGAACAAATTTCTCTTAACTGGTCAGATGTACTGTATGATTAGGGCTGGAGTTATAAAAACAAATTCTGTCATCGGTGGTCTGGTTTGTATCTTTGCTGGACAGAGATGGTTCCAGGAAAATGGAAAAAATTTGAAGAATTAAAATTAATAGCTGGAATGGAACTCTACCCCTTCTCCTATACATTTTCAAAATTATATTTGTCACAAAGATGGTTATACATGCCCTGGGAAGGTTGAATACCAAGGAAGGAAGGAAGGAAAAGAATTTGATACAAAAAAAAAACAAATAAAAACTAAAAACCTAGTGTCAAAAGGAGTGTTTTTGACACCATTTATTTTAACTACCTTCACCCCTCTTAGAATTCTAATAAAGCCTAAAACATATAATGAAAGTGAATTTATACATATATTTTGTTCTTGAGAATTTACGACAAAAATATTAAATTCTATTTATTAGGTTGTTTATCTACAAAAATAATTTTATATTTACAACATTCTTATATCTAAAACAATTAAAGCTAATGTAATGGAATATTTATCATTTACCAATTTATAAAGAAATAAATATGAAGACAATTTTCATTTATAAATTTATAAACATTTACTAAATTATTAAAATATGTGAACCAACTCTAAGGAAATCCTTATTATTTAGCATTTTATAAAGTTTGAATTGAATGGCAATTAGCCAATGTTTTGCCAACCGTTCTAATAAACAATCTTTTAAATAAATAAATAGTGTTTAGTATTTTTGTTGCCAATTCTCAAGAACAAAGGAATTCACTTTCATGTGTTTAGGCTTTATTAAAATTCTAATCATCACTTTTTAAAACAATTATTACCAAATATTGAAAGTAGTTCAATTAATAGCAATGTCAAGGGAAAAATGCCCTTTTGACACTCCGTTTTTTTTTCAGGCACAAATGTTAAAGATTGTCAAAGAGTTTTCTTTTCTTTTGAAGATAAAGGAATGCAACCAAACAGAGAAATCTGTTCTAACAAAGAGAAGCCATCAGCCACAAACTGAAATATGTATGTATAAGAGAATAGAAAGATGAACACTTACCTCTACAATAGTGATGGATATTCTGTTTAGTAATTCAAATAATATCACTTCTGATGTGAAATGAAACACTTTGCTCAAGTCAAATTCATCCATTGTTACAAACCAATTGTACTCCAAATCATATTTTTCAAGGTCTCTATAAAAGCAATGCAGAATATTACAAAAGTAGTACAGCTTAAATGCATCATAGACTTTTACAAAACTATTGAGAAAGTATTTTATTTTTAATGTCATGTCCATCCAGGACATAGGCAATCATGACACTCCACAGATTTTCCTTTATTATCTGTGAATTATCATAAATTCTTAGGAAAGATAGCAGAGTGGTTTCCTATTGATTTCTCCTTGGTTTGGAATTTAGTTTTTCTTCTCTTGGACCAGTTGCTATTTAATTTGCCATTGCAGTAAACTAAAGCTGCCTATTTAAACACAGAGTTGCATGTTTCGGCTACATTTGAAATAAACTAGGCTAACTTGAGCTACTAAGAAGAAATTTAATAGCACTGGGTTTTCAAAGATAGCCTAATTTTCTATCTGTGCACACTATCCAGAAATTATAAAAACAATGCAAATTTAAAAAACAAATGTTTTAGTAGAATTTGTTGAAAAGTGCATCCAGGTTTATACATCCATCCACCCATAAATTTCAACTTTTATTCTTTGTTTTAGGAGACCATTATTTTTTTGTGTTTTGCCATAAACATCAGAGTCACCCAGAAAGTTGCAGATAACAGTGACAGACCGAGATTTTCATCATTACATAGAAAAATGCTTGGCAGTATCTGGAGGGTTTTGCTCCAAGTAAGAATCTTTTAGGAATATCTTCAGCATTTGAATTAGAGAATCACATTAGATTAGAATGTTTTTGTAGTTTTGGAACACCAAGAAATGAGCTTTAATTACAAAAACCATTTAACTATTAATCATAGACTAACATATTTTAGGTGCATATTTGCATGTAAGTCACTTATACGTACATTACATCCTTCTCAGCTTAAAACATCTAATTCAAAAAGAAATGAGGCATTTTCACAATGTTCTTATAATTTTTGTACAGAGTGTTTGGTAAATCTGTGTGGTTAAAGCATTTCAGAATTCTTTGATTCTTGTTAATAAAAATATTTCGTTTATCATTAGGAAAGCTCATTTCACAATTTTTATTTACTGCCAACTAAGAAAAAAGTAGCAATTTATGAACAATGTAAGAATTATGTAATTATCACAATAGACTAAGTAGAATGGTTCTTTTTTTTAAACATTCTTTACCTACTTTTATAATCACCAACTATAGGACATTATATTCACTTAAATCTTTTTATAAAAGGTATTTAAAAAAAAATACTTGCACCAATATTTTTGGTTAATTTTTTTGCTTGATTTAGTTAAAGTAACTCAATACTATGTAGAAAAACCAAAATTAACTAATACAAAAAAATTTCTTTCTTTCACAAAATGTATACATTTCTAGATTTTGTAATGGAATAAATTTCTAATAATTGTACAAATTTCTTGTATGCTATAAAAAAAAAAAAAAAAAAAACAAAATCAAAAATAAACCTGTTCTGTTACCAGAGTACAGAACATTTACCCCTGTTTAGTTTAGGTACATTTTACATTAGTCACCATTCTTGACCACTTCCTGTTAGCCTTTCACTATCACTGGAACAATAAAACATCGGTTCAAGCATATATTAAATTTTACCCCCAATGATAGCATCAATGGTATGTACCTTCATAACCTTTTCCTTTGAGCGTGGGTCTCCTTTAATATATCATTATTTGAACATTTCTTTAGTGTAGCCATCATTGTATAAATTTATTTTATTGTTGTATCTATCTATGTCGCACACCCTTTTCACCACATGTTAACTGTTTACACACTGATCACAAATTGTAACTTTCCTCTTTTCCGAGAACTTATCATTGAACTATTTGCTACATTCTTTACCCATTAAGAGCCTCGGTTTCACTCGTTCAGTTTTTGTCTTCTTTGCTATATTCCTTCTTCTCTTGCTTATTATTTTTATATTTATTTCTTTATCTAGTTTTACCATTTTGACCTTTAATAAACCTGCTGATGAACAGGACTTCATCTTCAGAGTTTTAATTGCCTTAAGCTATTAGGTTGGTGCAAAAATAATGACGTAATAATGTCATTTTTTGGCGTATTTTTTAACGTCAAGAAACGACATTATTACGTCATTATTTTTGCACCAACCTAATATTTATCTGGCTGTCTTGGGGTAGGTGCACATGCAAGACAGACACATACACAGGAGGCAGAACATAACTTATTTTTAAAATATTTCTCTAATGCAAAAATTTTAAAAAGTGTCTGTTTCAAAATATAATATACAAGATATTGTTATTACTTCAAAAAAATCTTGAACTAATGAAAATATTTATCCAAATTCCAACAAGATTAAAAATGTTATACAAGGTATTTTTATGATGAGCAGGGGCCCAATATGAACACAGTTGAAAATTTAACACCTTAGCTACTCCCATTTGGGGAGGATTGTAGAAAGAAATTCCACTTTAATTTAATCGGGGGAATAGCCATGTTAGATGCCTTATAAAACTAACAATTTATTTGAACTTTTTTTTAAAAAAAAAAATGTAATAACAGAAAAATTGTTTAAAGGGATTGCATTAACCTCCAACTTCATTGATGGCTAATATATTTTCCGTTCATTCTACTCTTCTCAAAAAGGTAATGCTCAATAAGATGCAGCATTAAAAAATAAAAAATGATTTGAAATGAAACAGCTTTTAAAATCAAGAACAAAATTACTGACAGAATAAAAATGAATGATCTTACATGTAACCCATATGTTTCATCACCATCACTGATACCATCAATTTGATGTAGAAGAGAAGCACAAAATCCACTAGCTCTGCAAGTATCCGTTTCCATAGTGACGGAATCATGTATTCAGTTGCTAAAGAGATAGAGATGAGTGAGAAAGTAGATTAAATAAGTACTTAAATGTGAAGATATAAGCAAATAATTATGTAAGTTTATCAAAATTTATCAACACAAATTGTGACTGGCAAACCAAAACTAACATCTTCAAAAGTAAAAGTTATGATAAAAAAACAAAAAAAAAACAAAAAATGAATATAAGTACAATCATTTCAGATAAGCATTTGCAGATTTGGGGTGGGAGATTTCAATTTCAAATGTTTAAATTGTTAGTAATAATTTTGGTGATTAAGAATTGAATTACAAAAAAAAAAAAAAAAAAAAAAAAAAGAATTGAAACTATTTTGTCTTAATAGCTACTAAAATTACATTTAAACTAAAATTGACTCTTCTAGGTTCACTGATGATATCCTTTCATTACACACAGAATCAGTCAAGTACTTGATAATAAATTCAACATGAGAACAGTCACTTTGACAAAGTGTAATAGAGGGGGGGATGTTATCCAGCTACAGTATCACTGGAAGAATCCACACAATTATCAAGTCCCTATCAAAAAGTGCCATGAAAGTTACCATTAATAGTCAGCCCAGGAGATGAATGCAAGTGTCTCCCAAGGCTATCTCCTCTGCCCTACCCTCTTTCTGCTTTATATTAACGATCTGTCAAAGAACATGCTCAGATAAATATCAATGCAGATGATACCAAAGTTTATAAGTGCACTTCTAAAAATCTAGATAATCAGAATGTGGCAGCTGATCTCTCCTCTGACCGAGCTCTATCAGCTCAATAAGGGAAAAACTGGGTTATAGCTTTCAGTACTTCAAAAACCATGTTACTATCATTTCATCATCACCGAGAAGACTGAATTTTCTCCTATAATGATGAATGTGTAGCTCTCAATGAGCTTTGAACAGCAATTGGGATTTAAGTTCACCTACAGATCTCAAATGAAATTCATATATGACCCATTGCTAAAGATGGTCAGTACCTTGTACTGCTCCAGAAAATATCTAATTCCTCCTATCATGTTCTATCTTTATAAGAGACAGATCAGACCCAAAATGGAGTATGGCTGCCCTATCTGGACTAGAGCTGTTCAATCCTCACTTTCTAGCTTTGACAGACTTCAAAAGCATCTATGTGGCCTTGTGGGTGATGAATTATTTTCAAACCTACAACCCAATTTCCACATGAAATATTGCAAGCCTCTTGCTATTCTATTGCTATTGCCGTGACAAATGTTCCAATGAAGCACATTCCTTAGTTCCACCAGTTCAGACTTTTACAGTTAAAATCAGCCATGTCATATACAGAAAGTTGAATCCTCCTCCTTAGTCCCTTTCTATTTCATTGGTAAGAAAAAATTCAATTTGGATAGTGCTGGTTGATATAAATGATACAATTGCATTTAAATTATCTTGTAGCATTACATATTTGCATATATACACATGGACAGACAACCAATGTTATATAGAATCAATTTTCAGAGTTTTAAGCAGACAGTGACACCCATAAACCTTAAGCTTTATATATATATTAGATGAAGTAATTTCTAGCATTATTTATTTTTTAAATTCTAACTAGAAGTTCTCCCTCACTGCGAAAGTAAAGATAATACTGTTGTTATTCATACTACTTGTTTAAAAAATAGGAAATATGGCATTGAAAGAGACAAGTTAGGAATACAACATTAGATTAAGACTTCTACTGATTGGTGAGTTCCATGTAGCTTAGACAGCAAGAGCAGTTGGTATGGTTAAGCAGGGTTCGCTGAGGATAGGTGAAATAAGTTCAAGTATCATTGTAACTTATGCTTTATTATTTATTAGTCTTTAAGCATTTCACCCGAGGCGAGGCAATAAAGCCACTAAAATAGGAAGTAAGTGTGAAAGAATATAAGAACAGAAAAAAAACATTATTAAAAAGTGGGCACAATAAAAGACAGAAGATAATGATTGAGGTTGCATTTAAATTTTTGAAGATCTAAGTTGACTGGAAAGCAAAAAGCTAGAAAGTTGCACGAGTGAAAAGTATGAGAAAAGAAGCTTTAAGCATAGAATATATAGTTATATCTAGCCATTTCAACTATAAAATGATGAAACTTTGCTGCCAATCTAGCGTGCTTAAATTCATAAAGTCTAGGTACCATAGCAGAAAGTTCATCAGAACAATTACCATGAAAATATTTATAGAAAAGGCAGAGGGAATCTACATTACAGCAGTAAAAAAAGTGATGCCAGGTCAGAACCAATAATATTGCTGATTCTTCTTTAGATTTTATCAAGAATCTCTAAATATATAGCAGGAGTACCAGATCTTATGTGGCCACAATATTCAAAGCATAGACGAATGGCAGGCTTATAAATATCCACTGATTATTGTAGACTGTTGGCCCCCGATTAAAGTTGTGATAAAAAAACAACTGAAAAATCAAGGCAAAAGAAAATTAAGAATCAAAAATAAAAAAAGAATAAGAACTATTGTTAAGCCATCAACATTTATGAGACACAATGTTGGGTCTAATTTTATACCATAAGTCTTTCAGAATGTATGAAGAAAGCTGGATATTGCATCAGCTGAAAAATTGTGATAGAGACAATAAAACTGATCTGAAAGAATAATTATATAAGAGGGCACTGTCTTGGCCAGTTTACTCTACAGGCTTCTTTAGGTATACAATCTACATAGAAGGTGGGGTTCTAGTCTATCTGTAGTAAAAGTTTGTCACAGTAAAACTGTATTGTAAAAAGATTTGGTGGATCCTTCTGTACCAATTTTCTTTATCAACTATACAACAGTTGTCAAGACTTGATGCCCTGGTAATTTTTTGTAAAAATCATTAGAAAAGAACAAACACAATTTACTGCTCTTGATTGATAGCATCCATTGCTTTAATTGGATACAGAATAGAAAAAGAAGTTGAGCAATAACAAAGCTTCCTTATTTCAAATCCTCTGATCACTACCAAAAGTGAAGTACCCCTGATGTCACTCAAAATAATAATAATAATTCTTTGTGCCATTGTCCCATCAGGACATTGACAATCATAGTTCTCCACAATTTCCTTTCCAGCGCTTAATAAATTTTGTCTTTTGTTATCTTTCCTAAACCGTGTTCCATCATCCATTCACTCAAGTTTACCAGAGTCGGTTACCTGTTGTTTTCCAGTGTCCCTTTTGCTTTCAATCTGTTTTGTGAGTATCAAATTTTCTAAGCCTTCTTTCCTCATTATGTGCCCTAGAAATTTCAACTCTCTGTTCCTGATGGTAAGTATAAGTGTCTTTTTAGTTTCTATTTTCTCTAAAATAGTTGTTGCTCACATGATCAGTCCATGGTATTCACAGCATCCTTCTGTAGAACCATATTTGCTGTTGCTTCAAGTCTCTTCTTCGTGAAGAGATTGTCTAGCATTCACTGTCATAGAGGAGGACTAACATTACATAACAGTTCAGTACTCTTTTCTTTGTTTCTAAGAAAAATTTCCGGATTCTTAATACTTAGCTTTTGGAAGACATCTAAGCCTAAGCCAATGCGTCTTCAGATTTCAGTGTCATACTTTATGTCTTCTGTTAAAACACTTCCCAGATACTTGAAGAGTAAAGAAAAAATCTAATTATGAATGCCAACATGAAATTTCTGCTGCATGTCTGCTTGTGTTTATATCTGCCTTCCCTGGTTAAATCCCTATCAACACCTAGCAAGATGTCCTCCTTACTTGGTTATATGGATGCACAACATACGCCCGTGATCACATGATTCTGTGTCAAATTGTCTTTAATTACATTGACCCTCTGGTCTCACTACATTACCAAATACATTACAGGAGAACAAAAATAAAATAAACATACAGATCAGACCAATTCATTCAAAGTAACATATATAACACAAGCAATTAGTATATTTACTACTATTTCTTTTCATTTTGTTATCAATTCTTGATGTTTTACTACTGAGAATAATAATAATAATAAAAAAAACAAACAAAAAAAACTTTATTTTCATATCAATTGCATATTTGAAAAAATTTACAGACTACATTGGGTCCAATGTTAAAAGAAAAAGCAACAAAAAGAATCGGTTCAATAGCCTGGTCAAATCTTGGAATATGAGGATTGATCAGTAAGATCACAGCCGACAGCTATTAGCTGAATTTTTATCAGAAACCTTTACCTTTACTGTAAAATGTCTTATCTATACAATTAGTGGAAAAGCAGAGTTAAGTGCATTGACAAGGCTGGAGACTGTTGTAAAATACTTGTGTTAAAAAAAAACAAAAAAACATTCCATTTAATAATGGAGTTTTTTTTTTTTTATACAAGTATTTTACAAAAGTTTCCAGCCTTGTCTAGGGATTTATTGATGTAACTTCATAAGAGTTTCTTGTCATATTTTATAGTTATCATCTACACAAATCATTGAGTAAAAGTTACTTGAAATGTAACCATATATTACATTCCTGATACTATTTAATGTTTGTATGCATGTATATATACCTAGGTATTTGTGCAGTTAAGCATTTTCTATTAAAGTTCTTAATCACTGGATGAAAATTTTATTTTCCTACTTTTCATGAAAACAAATATGTATTCTCACTTAATAAAAAAAAAAGGTGTATGATAATCATTTATAGACTTTTGCTAGCTTACAGAAAATTGCCACCTGTTTTCAAATATTGATATATAATATTCTATCTTTGTAAACAAAGATTATACTCAGATTAAACTGTGATCCTCTTAAATGTTAATCAATGAAACTAAAATGGTTTCAGATGCTAATTTCTAATAAAGACGTATTTTTCCTCCTATGAAGCAGTAACAAAGAAATCAGTTTGGAAAAAATTAACAGCTGTAAAGAGCGACACAAGACAATAATATCCTGCTTTGTAATAGCAAGACAGGCAGGCAGACATCCAGATGGTTGTTTCTCTAAAAAGATGAGACACATAAAATGATAGAAAAATGAATGTAGAAAGAGAAGAGCATGTAAATAGTACTATAGATTATCAATAATTGGTCAGCAAAGCCAATAACACAATGACCATCCTTTTCTAACAGAGAACAATTTTACATTTTTGATACTTCATTTTATACATTAATATTTAACTATTTATGTTAAGTATGTATATAGAAATAAAAGTAGGTCAACAGTTTTTTCCTGTTAAAATAAAAAAAAATATACAGCCTGGCAATAATTTCTTGGGATTAGTCTTTGAGCTGATTGCCGTTTTCATTTTTAATTTAAGAGTCCAAAGAAGATGACACAGTTATTATTATTATTATTATCATAAGAGAACATTCTGTCCTTACTTTACACAGTAATTCTTATTTAATACTTCCCTTTAGATATCAATAGAAAACATCCATCCATTTGCATAATATCATAATATTAGCTTTCTTCACATATGAATAAGGTTTGGATGAGAATCCATAAGATAATTTTTTTTTAAACATCAAGCATGACAAACAGCAGTACTCATCAGCTTAGGTTTATGGCTCCAAGTTTTCCACATAGAATTGGTTTGTGAACTTGGTGATATAGTAATTGTGATTTCAATCCATGGGCAGAGATTGGAAACAGAGCAAGCAATAACTGAGCAGTACTAAGAATAAGAACTAGACAAGATATCCTTAGACATGGGCAGTGGAACAATCTACCCCACTTATGTTAAATAAAGGGGTTCAGTTCAGAATTCCCTGTAGATTACTTGGATATACACCTGATGAAGGCTGGAGGTCACATCGACCAAAACAATTTGATAACAACATAAATGAGGACATGTAAATAAAAATGTTATGCTAAAAATTCATTTGACATATTCATTTTGAGAAAATTCTTCTGATGCTATCATTTCATCTTGTGAATAAATCGGCATCATCAGAAAAAGAATTTTGTTTCAACAAAATCTGAATTAAATTTGTTAAAATTATTCTGATTCATTGGTGAAACATGTCAAAATAGATGTTTTCCAAATTGTCTTGTATAGTTATCATTTCTTTGATATATATATATATCAATCAAATACTGACATGATTTTGTATGCTTTTGGCCACTAAACATGTCTTACCTGATAAAAAACAAATAGATAAGAACTACGTGTCAATCTCATGACTACTGTGTATCCATGGACATTTACTACTACAGAATTCAACATGTGTTGCAAGAAGATACTTTTCAATTCAGTTTTAATTAGAGCTTACAAATAAAATAAAAAAAAAGAAAAAGAAAAAAAGAGAGATTCAAAAGAGAAAAGTAATAAATACAAATATGTCAATGACTAGGTGTTGGCTACATGATAGTTCACATTTTGGTGCTATCCAGATAAGTTCAATTACTTATGTATTTAGTCTGGACATTCTATTTTTGTATTAAGTAGTAGCAACTGAAATGCCTGATTCATGATTTAATGCTATTAAAATGGATTTAAGTTGGTGTTCAATCATATTATTGTAAATTTAGCTCCCCTGTTATACCTCATAGATTGTCTGTGGACCATAAACTTAATTTTTCAGGTGGCATGGTTAAAGAAGAAAAAAACAAAACAAATAAGAGGAGATAAAAGGTAGAGTAGGAAAATATTTACAATTTTTAAAAGAAGCTACTCATGAGAGAACAATAGTGGGTTCAGACTCTTCATTCAAGAAATGAAAATATTCAAAATTAGTCCTTCCTTCAGAAAAACTCATAAATGTTAAATAATGATAAGTTAATAACTCAAGAACAACAATTTAAATACTTTTAAGAAAACCTTACATTTTTTCCCTATGATTGTTTCTTGTTAAGTTGGAAAAAAATGGCAAAAATAAAATCAGAAACTGTCATATGGAGGTTTGCTCTTCATGACATTAATAACCCACTTCTAAAATTGGGTGTTATTGTAAAAAAAAAAAAAAATGAAAAGTATGTCATGAAAAGTAGAACCTTCTCAGTATATTTTGTTTAAAAATAAATAAATAAAAAAACATGTCAAAAATTCAACATGTGGTACAACCTAACTTGTTTTGGACAAATAAGATATCATTTTTTTTTTATTTCTAAAAATTAAAATTATTGAGAATTAATAAATATTATTTAGAACATGTTTTCAGAAAACAATTTCTTGAAAGACTTCAAATATCAAGGGTAACTTGACAATGACATTTTAAAATCAAAACTGAATAGTGAATAGAGAGCAAACTAGTCAATAATTCTACTCTACTCGCTAAAAAAAGAAATGTTTTTTTTTTTGTTTTTTTTTTAATGTATTGTGGATAACAACAAAGGACAGGAAATCTGGAGAGCCATGATCGCCTGCGTAAAGGCAAATAATGTTTTTTTTTTTTTTTTGCAGAACCCAAGAATAAAAAGTAGTGAACAAACAAAAAGCGTAAATTTTAGTTAGTGTCTCTATCAAGTTTTCACAACCAAACAACCATTTTCTGTAATAATAGTTAAAACAGAAAATGGTAGTTTGGTTGATCTTTCTGATCTGCACACTGATTTATCTAAAAATCAATCGCATATAAGGTCGAAAGAAAGATGTTGATAGAAATAAAACAAACAACAAAAAGCTACCCCCCCCCAAAAAAAAAATACTGACAAAATAGATGGCTACAAGACAGTTTTGGAAGAAGCCTTTTTCTTTTGTTAAGGAATCAAGGACTAAGGAATTTCCTATGAAAGACGAAGTAACACTCGTAGCATAGGATCAAAGATCAAATAAAATAAAAAAATAGAAAAATATGCAGATATCAATGATGATAAACACAATTTCAAATTTGACATTTGTGAATAACAACCGAATCCAGTAACTCTGTAAAAAAAGTCAGAGATTGATTTTGATTTTTGATACTCAGTATGAACAGGACTCTTTTTTTAATGATCTCCAAAATCAATATTTTTCGATTCTGACAAATATCGTGATTTGAGGAAAGTAATGAATGCGAATAATAAGTAAAAAATAAAAATCATTGCCTGAAATCTCCTCACTGTTTTTTTTAATGTGTGGACCAGTCTATTTTTAAAAGACTTAAAGTTAAATTTTACACAGTGTCAACAACAAATAGTTGATGAAAAAATTAAAAACAACAAGCACCCTGATTGTGTTTTTTTTAAATTGATCGATAATTGATTAGAATATAGAGAGAGTGCACTTTTGAGTCATAAATCAATTTGATTGACTTTATTTATTCACTTGGTTAATAAAGTTTATTATTATTTAAGTGAATTTTTCTCCCAAATCAATCTGTTTAGTTTAAAATGCTATTATTAAGCAAGCAGCTTTCATCTGTTTTTACTTTTTATTTCATCGGTAACAATAATATTCAAATAAATCAATTCCAAATTTGGAATTGGGCTAAAAAGAAATTAATTCTACAATACTACATTATTTTTAGTGCGTACATGCCTTCAATTATTTCTCATTAAAATAAAAAGAATATAGACAAGTAAAAATAAACAATAATTTCTATAATGCACGCCGCCTCTCTACAAGGAAACAAAAAAAAAAAAAAACGCTTTAATTAACTTTCATCGTAAATTGAAAACTATTTTTCTATTTGGATGACGCCGTATGAGAAATTATTTCATTTTAAAAATGTAATTCTTATTCATGCATTAAAAAACAAACTATGTTTAAAAAAAAAAAAAAGGCAGTAACAAACCTATGTTGTTTATTGATAAAAATAGCTAGCATGTAAATAAAAATAGTCCACCAACTGAAAAACAAGACAGAAATGTCAATCATATTGGATTTCAACAGAAAGAAAAGAAGACGTCTATGAGAATCACTGCTAAATTGAAACGCAATTTATTTTCATTTAAATAAAAACAACATTAATTGAAATTTATTTATGTGTCAACAAATTCTAAGTCAAACACGTGAAACAAAAAAGCAACATTTTTTGTGTCCTTTCTTCCCCATAAGGGACTTGCTTGACTCACTGGTTTTGTTGGGACACTTTTTCTTTTATTAAAAGGAAAACTTAATAAAATAAATTAAAATAATCTAAAAATAAACAAAATAACAACAATCTAGTGTACACTATGACGAGTCGTTGGTTAATTTATGCTTTTTTTTTTTTTTACTTCATATAATTTTTTAAAACGATAATTTAATTCTCTCTTCCTAAAACACAATATCAGACGTCAACGTCACCAATGTATCTCAAGATTACTATTTTTAAAAATTTTTTTAGTCTAATCCGGAAGAAATCAAAAATGTACATCTGATTGTCCAAACAAATGCCATTATTGTTCATTTACCAAGCGAAAGAAAGGAAGGGGTGATGAAGGATAAAAGTAAAAACAGTAAACTTTTTAAACACTTATCAAGATCCGTGTAGAATAGACTTACCTCGAAAATTTTGTTGTGGTGTTTGTGGTGCCTGAGACTGATTTGCACGACCACCATCCGCTGTGGCTGCAGCTGCACCTCCTGCACCCATTTGGTTGTTATTGTTAACAGCGGCACCAGGAGTAAATGAAGCAGCACCACCATTGACAGAGGGACGACTCCCAGCAGAACTTGGATAGTTATTGGCAGCATAATAAGGAAACGTAGCCATTGCATAATAAGGCAGCATCATACCGAAAGCACACATACTATTCCACTGGTGATACTGCCAGAGCCAAGCACGAACTACCTGTGCATATTCACGGGCATTCATTGTCGTCATTTGTTGGTGTGACGGAGTAGTTGGCGTACCGCTTGTTACTTTCCTCATAGGATCGCCATTTTGCATCGAGGTTGTTGGTTTATAAGAGTTATTGTTGTTTTTCACCTGGTTCGTATTATCATTATCATTTTCCCATACCTGGTGTTTCTTTCTTGTGTCATTTTCACATTCAGCCTGATTGTTGCTATAATCAGCAGGCCGTGAAGTATTTTTTTCGCTCTGGTTAGAATCTGGCAATAAAGAAGAGGACGGTGATGTGTAGGTTGTTGTCGAAGCTTCTGTGGAAAAAGATTGATTGGAATCAGTAAATTCTGGTTGACTACTACGACTATCTAGGCCGGGTCTATCACTATGCAATTCTGCTGCTTTTTGTTCATTAGGGAGTTCAGAACGGCCATCGTCCTCACACTGACGTTTGTCTGCCAGACCCAAACAATCTTTAGCAGCCATGTTATTTCTCGTTTAACTCACGCGAGACGATAACGCGATTTCAACACTCGTCAATAGTGTTGAAATCGCTGCTGCTGCTTGAAAGTATACAATAAAAACAAAAAAGTGCAAAGAATCACTAATTCTAATTCAGGAGTTAAACGATTATTCATTAATAAATTCTTATCAAGATAAAATAGATTTAATTAAACTATATTTTCTAAATTATTTTGTGTTGGTTTTACTGAATTACACTTGCTATTCAGGAATAGTTAAAGTTTTGGATGGACAATCATTAAAAAAAAACAAACACATTTTTACAATTACATTTTAAACTTCATATATTTATTAGTTATACATATTTATTACTGTTGGTAAGAGAAGTGATTAAGTGCAAAGGTGTACGACCAGGAGTTGATAGGTTGGTTGACCAAGGTCACGTTTAGCATGAAGGGAGAGGCCTGGAGTGAATTACTGAAGTTGCATGGTAGTGTGAGTGGGGTGTTGCTGGTAGGGTTGATCCATCTACCTTCAAAGTTGAAATTGACATCGGTGAGGTATATGGATGGGCCGGCAGTCACATGATGAGGTCAGCAAGGGGTGCGATTTTTATATCTGTGGTTTAATAGATGCTGACTCTCAGGCTCATCAATTTTTTTTTTTTTTTTGTGGTAATGTTCATGATTGGCTATTGTATTTTAGGTTTTTGCAGGGAATTGTTTTGTGGACTGGACGTGATACTCAGAGCCCTTGTACAGAAGACAACTTTTTTTTTATTTTGGGTTTTGCTTTCTTATCACTTACATCCAGCCAAAACGTCTAGTGATATGTATTTGTGAATTAGAAAATGTTCTTCATAAAAGGAGTATAATGTAACTGCTCACACAGACTTTATTAAAGAACACTTTTTCTCCTTTAGTTTTTTTTTTGTTCTTTAATTTCTCTTTCCTCTGTCAATCCTAGTGTTCCTTCCTTTTTGTTCATTCCTACATAACTTGTGGTTGAACTGAGAGATGTTAGAATATTTTATGATTACCTTTTACTTGCTTAAATAGTTTGGTTTACCATTTACTATGACCCCTGTTGTAGTATACTAGTATGTTTGTGCAAATATTAGTCACCATTATGTTGCAGGAATCAACACTTTGGATAGTAAATATTTATGGGCTTCTGGAACATTTATACCACACAATATTAGCAGACTCGGTGTTAGTCCAGATAAAAATGAGTACACAATACAAATATAAAACAAATGACAATGCATGTACTAACAAAAAGAATTAGCTATAAGAAGAATGTGCTTGTTTGTGTGTGTGTGGGGGGGGAAACAAGAGTATGTGCTAGACATGTGTGTGCATATGCATGTGCGCCAGAGTTCCAAAGTCAAATGTGCCTTGTTGACAGCATTCCTATCTATATGTGACAACATCTGAAAGCCAGAACTAAAAAGTGCTAAAAAAAAAAAAAGAACAAAACAAAATACAATTGCTTATTTATAGGCTGAAAGAGTGCCCCCTACCAGGGATAACCCACACCAACATCACCACAATTACTGCAATAATGCAGTTTCTTAAATAATGTCAATCAATCTTGCCACTTCTTGAAACTTTGATATGGAGCCCCCTTCTCTACTACAAGTTACTTTCAAAATTTCCCAATCTGGGAGCCACAAACTGTCAAAGGAAAATTGGTGGAGAAGGGCAGCACTTTTTTAGATTACCAAAAACCATGCAATTATCCAATTTAAATAAAAATCTCAGTACATATTCATTAATTATTTAATTTTATAATGAATAGGTTTTCTATTTTTAAAAAAATCTGAGAAAATGTTATTCCTTTTGTAATAACCACCAATATTTACTTGAAAATAAATGTTTAAGTTGCAATTTTTTATATTTCCATAAAGATTAATTGCCGATGTATCTCTGCTGAAAATTTTTTTGCAAAGATTCCAACATCACATAAACTCAATTGTCTTAAAAATTTGTTTTAAAAACAATATTTCAGTTTTCAGGAAAATTTTTCATGTGTTGAAATTTTTAAACATTTTTATTTTTTAAGCAATCATTTTCTCAGTTTTATTTTTCTAGAAATGTAAAACATATGGACTAGAAATTTTATTTTAATTACTAGCCATGGACTTATAGTTAATATTACTATTAGTAAAAAAAAAAAAAAAGAGTGGATGATCTCAAATAAAAAATGATTTTACCAAGATATATTACACTCTTAATTGATTTAAAAGAACTGTTAAAAAAAAAATTACAATTTAAAAAAAATAAGTGCTACTTAAATTAGCACTTCTGCCCCCTAGTAGGCATGGGGCACCCACGCAGTTGAAAGGTTTGGGGTAGTAGGTACTGGCCCTGTCAATTTTTATAGTTGATGATTGACAATATAACTTAAGTAGAAAAAAGTAAAAAGTACAGAAAGCAAAAAAAATGATGCTGAAACTAGTCCTTTTTGGATTCCAACCTTGTCAGGGTTCCTGCACAGTACACACTGCACCATCCATGCAGATACAAAATGTATATAGTTGATGACTGACAATGCAACACCCGTTTAAAAATAATTAAAAAAATGGCGAATGGTCATAAAACAGTACTAAAAAAAAAAATGGAGAGGCCACAACAGGGCCACCAAAACGCCCCTCCCCATCTCCAGTTGGGGGTTTTTGGGGTAAGATGTGCTGGTCCTGGTTAATGTTTTCTTTTGTACCATTTCCCTCAAAGAATTGAAAATTGTCATTTTCTTCATCTATTTATGACTATTCTTTCACAACATTTCAATGGAAATAAAAGAACAAAATAATTTTTAATTTTGATAATAATCCTGTTAGATTGTGACACTGAAAGGAGTTGTTAAGGTTCAATGATTTAGGGATATCATACTCATCTGTGCTTACTTTTCACAATGTTTATTCTTCATAGCTTTTCTCATGTAAAATTTTCTTCTGATAGGTGCCATTCAATGTGCTATTGATATACTTGTAAAATCTGTAAGACCAACAATATAGTCATAAGCTACTCCACTCAATTATTATTTGACCTAGTATCCACATTTTCTTTTTATGTAACATTTCAGTCAATATGTTTCATTCAATCAATGTTTTGTGACCTTTTCCAGCTACACAAAGAATGAAAAAAAAAAATCTTTGAACATATTCCACTTTCTCTTCATTTATTTTTGTTAAATTCCTTTTTACAAAAAAATCTTTAATTTGCTATATAGAATATTCTTTAAATTATTTTAATTATTATTAGTATTAGTATTAGTAGTAGCAATGAAATTAATAATGTCATGTAATGTTAAATTTCATTACGAAGTCAAACTTTTCAAAAATGATTTTTAATTTCCCTGGGGAATTATTCAAAGTGAGATAAGGTTAGAAATTAGATTAAAAAAAAATGAATCTCAGAAAAAAAAAAAAACTGGAAGCAACTTTAAAAAAACATATGAAGGCTGAGAAATGCATTTGCTCAGAATATTGTTTGACCTGTGACTGATTTTAAACCTTTCATTACCAAAGCTAAACTAATTGATTTGTTGACTGATTCCTTCTTTATGGTTTATCAACCCTTTACAGTTCACTGTTATTTAAAGCCAGAAAATATTTTTATATTGTAAAACATTTTTTTTGAGATAATAATGGTTTAGTAACAAAAGTCTTTATTAATTAACCCATTTTAATAGAAAAGAATTCATTCTTACCTAATTAGAATTATATAAACAAACAAGAAATTATAATGTGTATATAAAGTAGGGGATCAATTCGATATTACAATCAATATATAAACTGATCCATCACTTTATAGCCACGGTAGCTTCTATACATTTATAGTCCAGAGAATGTAATAAATCTAAGACAAGCCTGTGTAATTAATTAATATTTCATTAATTGATTTGTTTTCTAATGAATATGCATGTGTACAAAATGGATTAAAAAAGTAGATCGAAAAGATGCGGAACAAATTGAAAAAAAAAATTGGAAATACTGTTTAAAAGCACAACACCTGAAGACTGGAAATTTTACCAAAAATCATCGATGTTGGGATAAAACTGAGATTTAAAAGTTAAGTAATCTTTATATATATATGTGTGTGTATGTTTAAGTGTATGTTTATGTATATAAGTGTGTTTGTATATGCATGTGTGTGTGAGTTTGTATATATATATATGTGTGTGTGTGAGTTTGTATATATATATATGTGTGTGTGTAAGTGTGTATATAAATTTATATATATGTAAGTGTCTATATATATATATATATGTGTATGTACGTATATATATGTGTTTGTGTAAATATATACATGTGTGTTTGTGTAAATATATATGTGTATATATATAATATATATATATAAAATATAATAATATAATTAAAAAATGGATTCAAGAATGTCACAAAATAAAAAGACTTGAGAAAAATAAAAAGGATGATTAGCAGAATAAGTGGATTGACCAGCAAGTGAATATCTGAAGAAGCTGGTGTTGCTAATGGAAACAGACAGAAAAGATGCAAAATATTAAGAATATTGATTAAAAATCTGAAAGTAACCATATTTCCACTTTTAAGTAAACATTATAAAGAGAAACATATATGTTGCTTAAAAAATACATTGAAACTGATCAAAAAAAAAAATAGAAAGAAAAACACAGAGAAATATTTTAAGTTCTTAGACATTTTTGAATAGTATAAATCCCAACCAAGATGCTTTAAGCTAAAGAGCATAATCATGCAAGCCTTTCACATTCTGACCATAATACACCTTGCCAAAAATGTTTCAAAGATATCAGTTGAATGGAATGCCCATGAATCTTTCCATATATTAATCCAATAAAAATCTTCTGGTCTACCATTAAAAGAGTTGTATATGCAAATGGAACAATATTCAAACCAAGAAGATCTTTCAGAAAGATTAAAAACTGCTGCAAATAATGTTAAAGTCAAAATAAAAGAAAAGTTAACAAAACCAATGACTGAAAGACTGATGAAGGTTATTGAATGTCAAGGAGCCTATATTAATATGTAAAATAAAAATTTATTCAAATATATAGGATATTGTGTTAATCAAATACCTGTTTCTATTGAAGTAATGATTTTTTTATTTATTAATCCAACAGATTTTAACACTTTAAACATTATTTTTAGTGGATACCCATATTTGAGTAGATACTCTGTTTATTTATTAAACAGCATATTTATTTACTTTTGTTTAAGGGCCTGAATATTCAAAATATCTTGGTCTAAAGCACATCCAATATAATGATGGTTTTTCCTGCAAAGGGAGGTACAGGTTTGTATCCTGTCGGAGAGCATATATATATTTTTTTAAAATAATTTTTCTCAAATACTCAGGCCAGTAGACTTAAATAAATAAACATACTGTTTAATAAATTTACTCAAATATGTGTATCCATTAAAAATAACATTTAAAGTGATAAAATATATTTCTATGACCAATATCTTGTGGATTTATTATGGCAATTTTTGTATATACAAAAAAATTTATCACTTAAGACCTATTTAGATGCACAAAAGAAAAGGACTTTGACTTTGTATGAAATTGAATCAGGAATCATTTTTTATTTACAAAAATATTTTGTGAAAAGAAAATAGGTCTATCAATTTTTTTTCCATTTTTTACAAACCTTTGCTCCCAAGCTTATTTCATGTAAAGTTTCCAAAGATTTCCATTACATTATTAATATTGGCTCTAGGGAAAAGGCATAAATCCATCACTTCTCCATCATTTGTGGCTTAAATAGCATGGTAAGACTGGGGCTCTATAGCCTTGGGTAGCAGCCAGTCTATAAGAAGGACTACATTGAATTTAAAACTGTGGAGAATGCATTAAAAAATAATTTCACTAACTTTTCAAAGAAGCCATTTAAATTCACAGATTGACTACAGCCTCAATGCACATTGTATTCAAATATAGTATAATATATATATATATATATATATATATATATATATATATATATATATATATATATCTCCTATTATTAAACAATACTTTTTAACTGTATATTTGTTCCCAAAGTTAAAATGATAATCTACAAGATGATATCATATTACTTAAAATTCTAAAGCATAGTTTATGTTAATTGAGTGGTAAATTTTTATTTTGTGGCTCTCATCCAAAATTAAAAATTTTTTATGAGTGTGGTTTAAATTTCTACAATTTTATCAAAAAGTGAAGAATGAACCACAAGTTTTTGCAAAATATCAAAAATTCATATGCAGAGGTTTTATAACAAAGTTTTTTGTGCCTGTAATTATATATGTGTGTATGTGTGTGTGCACATGTGTATCAAAAAAAGAAAACTAATTTTTATTGTAATGAGGAAAGAAGGAATAGAAATGAACATAAAAGTTAAGTTTTTTATCATTTTGGCAAATAACTAAAAATCCTGGTTGATTTTTATAGGTATGAAATACAAAGTAAACCCAAACTAGGTGGACAGTATGTTGAATGGGGTTTGTGTTAGCATTATATTATAACTATGGTGTTTATGTTATATTATTTACATTTTATAACTAAATTTATTTAAATTTAACCTTTTTTCTTTTCAGATAGTTCAGACAACCCATAATGGCAAATAATTTAAATATTAATGCATTTCAAGAAATAACCATAACCTTAACCCTGCATGAAAATATTTATCGAAGCATGGAAGGTAGACTTAAAGCTGTGTAACTTGTCAGCAGTTTGAGAAGCTGCGTTGTTAAAATTTTCAGTGCTTTTATTATTGTATACAATAAAATTTAATTGTATATGTAATAATTGTTTATCAAAATGTAATTGTATTAGGATGTAATGTCAAAATAAATGTTATCATTTACTGTTTACTTACTTTTGGTTCATCCTGTATGTTTGCTTAGTAGTGAACATCTTGAAAAATAGTAAATGAATCGATCTTTCTTTTTATATAGATTGCAGAGATGTTGCTAACATTACTTGGTGTGTAATTAAAAAAAATGAAATTTTTAAGCTTTTTTAAAAATCTAACCATCACAAGCAAGACAATAAAGCCACTAAGACGCAAAGGGTAGGGGTTACTGAGTGTGAGAGAATATGAGAAAATAAAACACTGTTAAGGAGAAAGAACAATAAAAACACAGAAAGTAAGAAAACAGAAGATGGCAATTGATATTATATTTAAATTTTTGAAGATCAAAGTTGACTGGAAAGCAAGAAACAGGAAGAGAGTTCCATAAGGGAGGCGTGAAAGGGAAGAAACTGTTAACATAGAACTTACAGTTATATCTAGTCATTTCAACTGTAAAATGATAAGAACCTTGCGGACAATCTAGTACTGCGCTTAAATTCATAAAATGTGTTAGTTGGAAAGTATTAAAATTTAAATAACTTAATTATTATAGATATTAGAAAGGTGAAACTTTGCAAAAAGATAGTTTCTTATAAGTTTAAATTATATTAAATTTTATCTTTTTATGTAAATTGTAAACTGACTAAATTCTACTTGAAATTGATTTCATTGTTGGACTCATGGTTCATTAATATTTAATAAAAATAATCTTTATTTTGTTTAAAGTGTTTATAAAATATATATTTTAATAATGTGTGTTGTAATTTAAGAGTATTTGCTTAATGAAGTTTTAATTTATATGGCTTTTCATAATTATTCATGATGCAAATGTAATTATCAGTACACTTTATTGCGGTTAAAATTTAATAATAAAAATTGCTTCCCTTAGATAAAAATTAGATTTCTAGAATTATCTCCCTTGATAATCTTGTCGGTCTTGTTTCCGCAGAAAAAATGCTTTAGATAACAAAAAATATAAACCAATAATAAAAATTCTCGAGGGTTTTCATGAAATAATAATTTGATGCGTATATTATTTCAATCAATCGGTTCGTTCACAGGTAAGCCATCAGAAATTCTCACATGCTTAAATAATCTGTTTCTGATGAACTAGAAATTCAGATCGCAAACAACAAATTTTAATTTCAAGGTCAAATATGCTAAAATTTTCTCCAAGGCTGGACAACAAAGATTTTTATAGAATCATAAAATCATAAGTACTGATACTTTCAAAAATCCTCTCCAGTCTTTGAAAGAAAGAAAAAAATGAAAAGAGAAACTGTGCACAACTCTTTTGGAGGACAATTGAATACACCTATTCACAGATAATGGGTAGTTTTGGGATTTGAGTACATAGACCATCTACATTATGCTCCAGCTTTTGCTGTTCCTAAACGTTAAAAGGAGTTTGAAAGAGAGGAAATTTTTAAAAATTTCAGAGGGGACAATGGAAAAAGAACAGTATTTCAGTGGCCAAATATCAGAATTGTTTTGGGAGGGTTGAAGACACTTGTGAAATGATATTCCAAGGGTGTTGGGCTAGAGGTTAAATATGTGAAATAGCATGTACATGCCATGCCTCCAAGTCATTTGATTTTTGGTTGGGATGTGAACCTTGCTGCCACAACCCCCGCATTAAAATTTTTAATTTTTTTTTCAATAGGTGTACATAGTTTTTGTCCGATTCACACTCCTCCTCGGTCTTTTGAACAGGAGTAGAGGTTTATCTCTTGTTTCCTGTTTAGGATTAGGTTTCTAGTTCCTTCTAAAATCTTTTTCATTCTCTTTCACTCCCAGTAGCCCCTTGCATCTTAGGAGTATTATCACCTTGCTTGGGGTGAATTGTTAAAAAAAAACAACAAGAAAATTGCATTTTTTGTTTATGTTCAATAGTAAATTTCTGCGTAGGTGATACCACAGTTTATGAAAGCTGTTCCAGAAATCAAGATGTTTCAAACTTTTCAGAAGATTTCTTCTCTGATCGAGATCTAAGAGCTCAATGAAGAAAACAACATTGGTTTGTATATTTTAGTAACTCAAAAAACATCATCACCGATCAAACCCAAGTTTTCTCCAGTCCCAATGAACACTTAAACTGTCAATGAGGCTCCCTGCTTTGAACATCTACTGAATCTCAAGTTCATACCTTTTCTCAAGTGTACTTCATGTATACAACTCATTGCTAATACCAGGTGAAATCACAATCTTCTCCTTGGTTTCCACTAGTCCGTTTAGCCACTATAGCCCACAGGAATCACTTCTTCCGGAAGTTCCACAGTAATAATTCTGATCACAACAGACGCCTATTTGTGTCTGATTATAATAATTGTAAATGTATTCTCAAAGTGGTTCAGTTTTTGTTTGCTGATGATTAGGCACTGGAAAGTATACCTGACACCTTCTATCATGCTTTATCTTTAGAAGAGTCCAATTATCGCTAAAATAGAGTATTGTTGCCATATCTGGTCTGGGTGGGGGGGGGGGCTACTCATTCCTCACTTGCCTGCCTTTATAGAGTTCAGAATCATTTAGGTGGTCAGGGTCACGGAATGACTTATTTCCAACTCTACAGTCTCTTTCTCCACAGACAGAACATCACAGACTTACCGCTACTGGATTGTTATTTCCATGGAAGATGTTCAGATGAGCCCTATTCTTGGGTTCCACCAGTTCAGATCTTTACAGCGAGGAAATGTTATGTTACTTCCATAGATTCAAATCACCATCATTTCTTCTGCATTCCAATTGTAAGAGGGACGTTACACTTGCAGCTTTCCCCAAGAACTGCTCTTTGTGGAACAGACTCCTGCGTGGATGCTTTCCTGAACACATCAATCTTGTCCTCTTCAAGAGTGAATCATTATCTATCCTCATAATCTTCACTCCCTTTTACTTCAACTTACATTCATATCACACACTTCATTCAGTGATCCTCCACCTTCAGTGGCTCTCAACTCTGATATTGGGTGAACTTTAAAACAAATACATCCTGGCTATTAAAACAAATGACATTCTATTTGCCCTTGAATGGGACATTGTTAAACACAGTTTGCAGCAAATGGTTTGTCCATAGGTTTGAGATGATGGCATCAGTTGTGTTGACAAGTTCAGAATATTGAAATATTGGTCAACTAAAATCCTCTCGAAGCACAAGTTAAAAAAAAACAAGATGAAAAATGAGAAAGTGACAAAGAAAGAAATTGATTGATTTTTTTTAGGGATCATCAATCCTTTTTGTGCTATTTAAAGCCTAAACACATTTTAAATTGTAAAAACAATTCCTTTCTTTTTAAGTGAATAAAGCATTAACAATTTTTTTGAGACAACAATGATTTTTTCTAATAAAGTCCTACTATTTAACCAATAGCTGGGGGAGAAGAGAGATTCATATGTGTCAAAGAAATAGAAGAATTGAAAAAGAAAGAAAGAAAATAAGGTGACACAGAGAAAGGAGAAAAGTGATGTAGAGAAAGGGTGTGTGTGTGTGTGTGTGTCTACTCATGAAAAATCATAGATATATTTTAGTTTCTCATGATTATTATTTTAGAAAAGAAACAATATATATATATATATATATATATATTTAACATGCGGGAATATGCGGGTGATGCAGTGAATAGTGGCTCGGAATGAGAAATCTGAGTGCCGAGTTCAAATTCCAGTTAAGTGTGTTATATACACTTGCATGCAAATACCCTTGGGAAAGGTATGAATCTACCTCTTCTCCCCCATCTATGGATTAAATAGCAGGACATGTATCTGGAAAAATCAATCATTGTTACAAGTACAAGTTCTTTCCATCTTTTCCAAGATGCCTTGAGCCAGCATGGAAGAGGAAGGCTCACCAAACTATATGACAATGCCAAATAAACTCTTTAGAGAATGACTGCACAAACTGCTGTTGGTGGAGGAAGTGTTCTATGATCATATTTACTGTAAGATTTATTTAACGTGATCATTTATTTAAAATAAATAAATAATAATACAAAAATTCCTTTCAAATCAAATAAAATTGCTAGTTGTACAGAATTCTGGGTATTTATTCTGCTTTTATATTAAAAAGCAGAATAAATACCCAGAATTTAAAATAAAAAATCAAGAACGTTAAAAGAAAAGAAATAAAAAAAGTAATGTATTAGTAACCTTATCTTGTTATGGTAACATGAGACAGATAAATGGTTGGCATAAATATTACTATAGCAATTATTACTAATCCTGACTCGCTCATAGTGCCATTTTTTACTTCTAGTGTTGTCATTTTGGAGATCAATTTGCGCAACTGATAAATACAAGTGTTGGTCAAAGTGTAACACCTGTTTTTTTAACTGCAGCAGATTTAAATGTAGATGCACCCAAGTTATACCAAAATGAACACAAATGTCTCAGAATTTCAAATCTACTTCTAAACATAGTCTCCTTCCTTCTAAAACAAGACTGTAAGGTAGATGAGGTAGGTTTGTCCAGCTGTGCACCATGGTTGCTTGTCTGAAAAGTTAAACTGCTATAAGGCCTTGCATTGTCATGTTGCAAAAGCATACCACTTGTCTTCAAACATGTCCTAGTCAAAAAAGTATTTTTCTGAGTTTTGACAATGGGCTCCCAGGGGAATCAGAATTGATAGTGGTCCCATTGGACAACACATTGTTATATTAAACGTTTGCTAGCAAGAGAAAGGAATAATACAGGATTAGAGTAAAACAGCATTCATTGTTGTTAGAGAGTACAGGAATAGCGATCGGGTATGCACGTAATGTCGGGAGTTGAACCATTTCTTGTGCCAGCATGGCCAAAGTTGCAATATATATTTGGTGCCTGTTTGATTGATGGAGGTCACAGTTGTAGGTCATCTTGTTGGTTGGTCAATCTGTTGCATTGAAACACGGTGACGTTAGATTGGTGTGGTCTTGGTAGCCCTGTTCTGTCAAACGGAGGCTGCTGGTGTTGACTGTGAAGGGAATGCCTTGAAAACGAGTTGAGGTAGGCCAGTTCTGTGGAGCGGATGTTGCTGGGGTTAACTGCGAAGAGAATGCCTTGTAAATGAGTCAAAGTAGGCCAAGACAATGGCGGGTATTGGGAGGCCAGTTCTGTGGAATGAAGGTTGCTAGTGTTGACTGTGAAAGGAATGCTTTGTAAATGAGTTGAGGTAGAGCTGTTCTGGGGAGCGGATGTCACTGGGGTCAACTGCAGAGAAGCGTTCACACCCGGCCAGCATGTAAAATGAATCAGAATAGGATCTAATTTCAACGGAGTATAACAGCATCTTACAGTATAACTCCTTTCTGTTCCTAACGTACAGTGGCCATTACTTTCCCCGCTAAGCGTGTTGCTTTAAACTTATTTTTGGGTAAGTCTGAGTAGCACCAGCCATTTGATTTTATTTTGCATTCTAGCACATCGTGGTAGTAGTGAATTCAGGACTCATTTTCTTTGACTATCCTGCTGAGAAAGGTGCTGTGTTGTGTATATCCAGAAGCTCTTGGGCATCAATTACATTTCGCTCCATCATAGAGTCTGTTAGCAATCTGAAAACCTCCTCTGTACAGACCTCTGAGCAACAAAGAGATTACAATAAAGTACTGAATGTATTTCCAGAGCTTTCTACTAACAATTCTTTTGTCATCTGTAATAAGAGCATCAATGTTTAGCCTTATCATTATTCAGTACAACAGCTAAACTTCCATTATGGAGCCTGTTAATAAGGTTGATTACTCATTTCTATTAACTCTACTGAACAATCTCTTTAGTATGTTTGCATCAAGTTCAATGTTTCCATAAATATTCATTAACCCCTGAGAGTGTTTGCAGCATCTTCACTTTCTAAAAATAGAAATTCTATAACACCTCTTTGCTTTCTGTGTGTGCTCAGAGAAGCAGCCATTTTGAGAGAGTATTATGTGTAAGAAAAGATAGTTTTTTCACCCTGAGCTTCACAAAACTTTATAGCTAAAAATAGAAAAAAAACAAAGAAAGAAGGAGTGACAAATACTTTTTAAATTAAATTATAAACAGTCATTACTTTTTGATCGACTCCTGTAAATGTGTTGGATATTAGAGAATAGATAATTGTGTGTGTATGTCTTGGTATTGGTTTTTGAATTTGGATTCTGAAAATGTTGAAGTCTTTAAAAATATTTAAAATATTTTAATATAAAAAGAAAAATTTTAAGGAATTTCTGTCCAATTTTCTAAGGAGTTATCATTATTTACATTATTTTCACTAAGACTATTATCCTCATCTTTGTTGTTATTATCCCATTTCAGCTGTTGTGTCTTTCAGCCTTCTTCAGGTGCTTGTCAATCCAGGTAACCATCAAGGAGTTTCAAATTGAACTCCCCTTTATTTAATTGTTCCTGTTCTGCTGATTATATCTAGGGATATCTTGTCTTTAACTAGTACTTTTTAGTTGTTACATGCCCTGCTTCCACTGAGTCTACCCAGCCAAAGGATTGAACTCACAATCACTCTCTCACCAGATTCACAAACCATATTTCAAGGAATTATCTATAACAAAAAAATGATTTCAGTGATTAAGTTTCCTTAATCCCATTTTGTCTTAGTTTTTATTCAATATAAACTCTACAGGTCTGGATGGAAATAATAGTTACAGGAATGGTTTGGTTTGGTTTGGTTTATTTTGTTTAACGGCATATCAATACCTCAATGGGTAATTTAATGCCGACAACATTTTTAGGATAGATTCATATGAATAGAATATGTATTCTTTGGTTTATTTTGTTTAACGGCATATCAACCTCAATGGGTTATTTAATGCTGACAAAATTTTTTATTGCTGGTAATATTTTGTTTTGTCAAAAATTTGTTTCTGGTAAAATATTTCCTTCAAAATTGTATTGCTGGTAATAATTTTTTCAAAAAAGTATTGCTGATAATAGTTAACTATTTGTCCATAGCTAGAAACCTAACAGGTGCTACCACCCCGGATCAGTGTGGACCTGGGAACACCAGCAATTAAGAGGTGGTTCCATGCTCCTCAAAAGCTCCTGATCAGAGGCCTTGCTGCTGGACGTAGTTTAACGTCTTACCCAGGATGAGTTACAGGAATGGAAAATATGACTAGCAAACAGAATTCAAATTTCAGCTGAGGCTTTTAGTGTTCTCTTTGTATTAATACCCTTGAGAAAGGCATGAATTTACTACTCCCTACATTTTTACCAAATATCTTGACTGAAATGACTTACTTCTGATATACCATGATGGATGGTTAACAGGAAAAATTAGGTGAATCGTGGGTAACTTATTTTATTCTTCTAGGGCAGTAGTACAAAAAAAAAAAATATGCTACTATCTCCATTGTTAACTTTGATTAATCTAATCAGATAAAGATTTGTTTCATACAGGAAGTTTTCATAAACTTTGTTTTGGTCACAATCTTAAATATTGAAACTTTTTGACTGAAAAATAATTTTGTTACTTCATTTAGTTTTATCAAATAAACTTTACTTTGATATTCTACATGAATATAGTAACCAATAAAGTCTCAATGACCGGAGAACATGCCAGAAACAAACTTCACGTAAATGTGTCATGAATACAACTTCATGTCGTTTAACCAAAACATGAATGCTAAAAGCGGGCCGGCCGCTAAAAAACCTTCAAGGCTTCCCACCCTCCGAAAATCATTTGTTCCCTTTCCATGAAAATAATATAAATTTATTTTAGTGTGCAAATTCTTACTCACAGTTTTATAAACTGAACCCCCAACACATACTGGAAATACTCAAAAAAATGATACTCAAATTGAGTTAGATGTGAGCTGTTTCAGTGTCACATATAGTGACTTTCCAAGATATGGCATTGCTCAGTCATAATTGTTCTAGCAACAAGCTTGCTAACCACTAACCGCCTCGAGGTGCCAATCTCAGTGTCACATATAATGGTCATATTGTAATACACCAAGAGTTTTCTTCCTACATTTATCAATGATTTATTATTCACAGTTTGTTGTAGTAAAGAAAAGACTGTCAACTTATAGTAAAAACTGCAATAGATTTCTTCTGTTTCTCAACCGCAACACTTGTAGCCAAATCGCAGTTCAAACGATAGCCTGTTGTAACAGTCCAACAAGCAAAGTAGAAACGCCAAAATGGGGGTCACACGTCCAACCTTCACTTCTCACAAGCAAAAATGCGTGTTCCGCCCCCAGCTCAGAAAATCTTCTGCCTTTATAAGCGAAAAACAACGGCTTTGATTCATCGAGAGATTTTTCTGATTGATCACGCCGTTCAAGGGAGGAGAGAACATTACCATAGATTCTAGTCATTGAAGTAGATTTTTGCTAACTATTTTTGATAATTTGTCTTCGGCAGATCGCAGACAGAACACGAACTTTTTTTTTCGGGGTAAATGATTATCTTTTTCACTACACTCCCACCTATCACATAAGTGACACTCAGGGGCGGGCCTCTTTATTCTTGAGCTTCTCCAGAGTGGGGCGACTGTTGGAGGGGATTGTGTGGTATGTTCTGTAGACTCGTCTTTTGAGGATTCTTCCGATTTGACAACCTCACGCACAGAATCTTCGCCATTTGAAGAGGTGATAGCCCTACTTCCGATGGTTATTATTCGTTCACTTCCTGAGCACTCGCTGTTAGTGTCACTTGTTGAAGCATTTGAATCTACATAGGCACGCAAGTCCTTTACGTGTCTTGGTATTCCATCAACCAGCACAGAGCGCGAGTTACTTATTCCAGTGACATGCCCCATCCGGCACCGAGTTGTACACCGGCTATGTGGAGCCTTCACCCACACGCGATCGCCCAGGTCATACAGCGCTCGTTCTTTTATCCGTTCAGTTGAACGCGTCGCATCTGCCTCTTAGCTGGACTTTGTACCGGTAAATCATGTCGGCTGGCGCAGTTGAGGGTGATACATTATTGTCTTTAGGAGTAACATTGTGCCAATACACCGGTTCCATTATGGAACACTGCTTCCTAGCAGCGATTCTTTTGATGCTCCGATGGCATCGCTCGATTATGCCATTTCCTGATGGGACATATGCGCAGCGAAATCTGAGGTGTACTCCCCACGAATCCAAAAAATCTTTAAATAGTCCACTGTGGAATGCAGTGTTGTTGTCAATGAGGAGTTCCGTCGGAGATCCACGTTCAAAGAACAATGCCCGTAGGTGGTCAATCACGCTTGAGGAATCCTGTCGACGCAGACATCGCCAAATAGTGAACGTGGTTGGGCCACAGTCAATCAGGGTGAGATAGTAAGTTCCATTCTGATGGGTGATGTCCATTCCAACACGGTGCCACACCTTGCTCACACTCACTTGTTCTTTTTGCCTTTGCACAGGTGCTGGGTTGGACTGACACTCCTTGCATTCTCTGACCACTGCCCTGACAGCAGCTTTGGATACGGAGAAATCAATCTGCCTCACGAAACTTAGGGTCCGTTTTACACCGGGATGTCCGCTTTGGCAATGCACAGATTTTAGTAAATTTGAGTTACGGTTGCTCGCTGATGTTGCACAGACATGTCCTACCCGCTCTACCTCTTTCCTAACAGCGTCAAGCCATCTCTGGGGTACTCTTGTTAAAGTATCTGCCTTGCTCTGATTTGATCTGACCAGCTGTATATCTACTGATAAGTTGTACTCACTTACCAACTTTCCCAGTGTGTCTAGCCGCCTTTGAATGAGCATTTCGCTCGCAGCCTTTCTACCTATCCTGGCCTTCCCCGTAACAGTGTCTGCTATCCACTGCATAAGAAGGCGCAGTGCTTTCTGGGCAATTGCAGGATATTCCTTTTTAACCAGCAAGCAGAATGCATCCAGGCTAAACTCAGAATGCTTCAATTTTAATGTTCTGTCACTTGAAACACTGGCAAGTTCTTCTTCTGTTAATGTAAACTGTTCTTCAGATGACTCAAATTCCACAAATGGGCTTCCAACTTCCTTTTTTTGTTTTTGGTTTTTAACTAAATAGTAAAATTAAAAATTTAACATAATATTTTCAGCACTTATATAATATTAGTTTAGTTTAGATTTATGGCCAGACATTTGAATATGCTTTCTGAATAAATAAAAATTTAAAAATTTAAATTTCTTTTAAAAAATAATTTTAACTTAATAAGAAAGAATGAAATTAACATAACCGAACTAAGTTATATTATGTTATTTATTAATATTTTCATGTATTTTTCATATTATTAATAAGTTATCATTAAGTTTTAGGCATGGTAAAAATATCTAATTTAATTTTAATAGTACTGCAGATGTTATAAGTATTGACTCCTATGGAACATCGTACTTAATAAAAATGAACACATTTACACACACAAATTTTTTTTTTTAATTATTCTAAAGATATTTCTGAAGAACGATTTTTATTAAACTTTTCAATTTTCGATAGGCAATATAATCATCAATTCTTAACTAAAAAGACTTCTCGCCTGCAGTTCTTTGAAGATTTTAAAAATATTTTAAAATTTTTATAAATTATTAAATAATTATTATAATAAAAAAAATAAAAAATTTGAAACAATTCTTTTAAAATTTTATTATTAATCGAAAATTTTTTTTTCTTCAGACTATAATGTCCTTAAATATTATTATTTATTCCAGCAATTAAAAGCTTATCAAATTAAATTATATCAGAGTTTTATTGCATTTTTTATTTTACTCTTCGGAACAGATTTTCAGATAGTGCATTTAAACTTAAAATAAAAAAAATAGATGATTTATATTCCCCAATGAGTCCTGCGTTGAACTAATAAAACAAAAGTTAGCCACCAATGACAAATTTATTAACATTTCATGGATTTACGTGGAGGAGGGGGGGTAATCGAGGTAAAAAAAATATTTTTACCAAGATTTTTAAAAAATAATTTCAAAAATAATTTCATTCATTTGTGAATAAGTCCTGAAAGTTTCATTAAAATCCGACAATTATTTGATTTTTGAGAGAATTTCCAAATTAATGTGTTTGTCACCGAAAAAAAGTGGGTGATATAATTTTTACGTTTTCCATTGTAAAACAGTCGTAAACGTTTGTTTAACCGCTAACTCAAATCAAAACTTTCTGACAAAATTTCGAAAATGTTCGAAGGGATTAAAAATTTTTTTAAAATAAATAAAAATTACTTTGATCTTTCCTCTTAATAAAAATATAAACATTTTGATGGAAAAAGTTTGTTTTATTAAGTTTGGGACCTTTTTTTATTCATACTATGCTGTTTTGTTATTGATTTAGTGGAGGTACCTAAACACACATATCTGCACAGGAGAATTAAAAATTACTTTCAATCATAGTACTTGTGTAACTTCTTGCGGAACCCCTGGGCTTTACTGGCGGAACGCTAGGGTTCCGCGGAACCCTGGTTGAAAACCACTGTTTTAAAGTATAAAAGAAAACAGTTTGTACTATTCATTAAAATTACTCATCTTACAAAGAAATGTATTGTTACTTTTACAAATCATTTTTAGTAAAGAATTACTACTGTTAAAATGAATGTAACTCTTTTTTTTTCTTGCAGTTTGTCTGCACTTATATGAATTTAGTGTTGGCAGGTGATAAACAATGAAGAGGAATACACTGATGTATGGTTCCTTAGAACTATTAATAAATAATTATTATTATTACAAGTATTACAATAAAGTATTAGAAAGATGGAGTTTGTGTAACAACCTATTAAAACACTTGTGTTCTTTGTATTAGTGTTAAAATTAAACAATATAAATCTATTATATTTAACCAGTAAAGATTTGATTCATAAAAATGTTTTCTTATTGTTTATGTAACCCACCAATGTAAGATTAAGATTTATACTTTTGTCCCATAATAGTTGTTACATTTTCAAAACATTCCTGACACTAAATGCAACAACTACTATGGGACAGAGATAGTAAAAAAATTTTAACTAGTTTTTCTTTCATCTTATATTTGTTGGTTTTATCAAAACTTTATTCTATTATTAAAATAAGTAATGGTAAGCTAAAATGAAGATTAAGCCTTTGACGAGGTTTGACCTTGTGTCCCTTATCCTTGGGAAGAGCTCAACTCTTTCTAGCCTTTGTTTATTTAACTTGCTTCCTAATCTTTTGCATCCCACATTGTTACAAAATATCCACTTTTAATCACTCATCAAAATTTGTTTAAAAAACAGAACATTTTTATTCTGTTTAGTTAGTCTATTGCACACAGAAATACAGTTCAGTAAATTATTTTCAGTGAATCAAGATGGAAGTCACACACCAAAGTGACTAACATAACCAAGTTGGGTAAATGATTTCAACAGATGATTTGTATATTTTTAATATTTTGGCTTTCTCCTACATTGTAGAATATTAATTTTTCTCAAGTAATGTCTTTATTTTATCCCCTATAAAATTTAATGAATGTTTGTAACTAGGAAGCATCATTCAACAATTAATCTCCACCATGAAATTTCCCAAACCAATATTGACATGTTTGATCATTTGCATTACCTTCTCCATAAACTGCAGAAATCTTTCATTTTCTTGTTCGAGTTGTATTTTTACCTTTTCTTAGAAAAAAAAATAATGTATTATTTGCTGAAAATGTTGCTTATTTTCTTCTGTCTTTAATAATAAGCAAGAATACACCATTTTTTAAAAATAATTATACTGATATAACATATAATACAATCATACAAACTTTTCAAATTTAGTTAAAAATTATAGACATTTCAACCAAATACCCTCTGGCTATCATCAGGTGTACTTTATTTTAGCTTGATATAAGGCATCCTTATATTTGTTTATTATAGTGTCATTTGGTTTCTGTAATGATATTTTGAGTTCCTTCCTTCTGAACCAGAGTTTGTGGATTTTACAACCTGATACAGGGATTGATTTCATGACCCTCTAGATGGTAACAACACTTAATTAATTACCACCGAAATTCACTAAATTATGTTCTTGCAATTTTTAAATCCAGATGATTTTGATATTTTTGCTTATTACTACAAATTTGTATTACTTCTTTGATAATTTCATTTTTGATTTTTCCACATCAGGAACCGTTACTATGTTTTGATTTATTAAATTTATTAAAAAAAAAAAAATTATTATAAATGTTATTATCAGCACAATTTTTTGGCCAAACACTGTCTGGCTATCATCAGGTGTTCATCATTTTGGTAGATATGGGATATTAAGTTTTGTCCTTGTAATGCTGTTTCTAGTTTGTTCCTGTCCCTAATGTCATCTAAGCATAAATACAAAAATATTTTGGTCAAACTAATAAAACTACTAAAATAACTGACTCCACTTTTAATCTCTACCACTCCCTGTCAGTATGAAAAATACGTAATGAGTAACTTATGAGAGGGCATAACAGAAGCTTTGAGACATTTTTAGGAGAGGCACTTATAATTTTAATATATCATTACTACATGTCTAATAAGCTGACATACAAACTGAGATTAATAAATGTCTCTCCTGAAAAAGTTTCACAACTTCTGATACTTAAATTATGTTACAACTTTCAAATAAATTTAAATGTTGAAATTACCCAGAAACAATTTTTTTAGTCACTTTAAAAGCTGAATTTATAACTGCTACAATTTTCAATAAAATTTAAACACCAAAATTATCCCAGCTATATTTCATGCTGGCAGGGAATAGCAGAAATAAAATAAAAACAAAAAAACAGATGCTATAACATCTTCTTGCTTTTCCAGGAATACTGAAACTAATTCTAACAACTTTTTAAATGATTAGTGCTTTTTTTTTTTTTTTTTTTTTAACCAAAAACAGTTAAAATGTTGGGAAAAATCTAAAAAAAGCAATCATTATGTTTTTTTTTTTGTTTTTTTTTTAAATACCATGTCCTTTCAGGATGTAAGTGATTGTAGATCTGTCGAAGTTAACTCATCCTTTAGTTCGTTAACCCTTTCACCGGGGGACTCTCTGCCCTGGCTATAAATAGTCGCTGACCGTTTGCCTCTTTCTCTTTTTCCTCAGGCTTTCAGCATTCTATCACCTCACAGATGTGAACGCTCACAGATACAGCGTTTCCCAAATGCTGGGAACACGCTAAAAGAACAATACACGTACGTACGAACACTCACCACAACACACACACATAATATTCACCACACACTCTGTCAATGTAACTTGTAACCATTCTTGTTATTAATACATATATTTGTTTACATATATTTATCGGTCTTGTGTTTGTTTTTTCTTTGCCTTCTTTGGACTTAATTAAAGTCCAACTTTTTCATGTAGCTGGACCGGCTAGCAGGAAAATCTTAACCCACATGTGTTCTTCTACTTCTACTCAACAACATCACAGCCACGGTCCTCTACAGATCTCCACGGTTAAAAAAACCGTGGAGATCTACGATCTTTACTGTCATTGAATTGCATTGATTTTTGGAAAGATTGTAGACCAGTTTACATTACAAAAGTTAAGCAACATGATTCTGGTGAGTGTCTATATGGGTGACTGCATGGGAATACTAAGTGCTGTAAGCTTGGGTGTGTGGGCGGTGTAATGGATAACAGCTTGGAATTGTTAATCAGGGATCCGAGCTCCAATTTCAGTTGAGTTCGTTATATTTACTTACATGCAAATACACTTGAGAAAGGTAGGAAACCACTTCTACCCCCCAGCTATGGGTTAATTAATAAGACGTCACTAAAACATTATTTTCTCAAAAAAAAAAAAAAAAAAAAAAAAGTAAATAAATTCTTACAATCTAAAAATATTTTCTGGTTTTTAGTTTTGTTTTCCGCACTGATAACTGTTATGCTAGTTGCATATGCATTCCGTCGATGTGGTAGTTGAACCATAAATATCTGAAAAACTAAACCGACAAATAAAATATGACTCATCAAGATTCCCTTATTGAACATAGATTTGGTTGTAGACATTGACTAACTTTCTTTAGCTTAGTATGGCACAAGGATATAACAGTAATGACTGATTTCTTTTTATGGCTCATCAACTCTTTGTGTGTTATTTAAAGCCAAACATAACATTGTTTTTACTAATGTTCACCCAATACATGGCCAAAGAGCCACTCAAGGCAGAGAGATGCTGTGTGGAGTTGCATTAACATAAGGAAGGACAAGCGTTAGAAGTATAGAATTAAAGAAGATTAAAGAAGGAATCAGAAGCCCAATCCTAAACAGGAAACAAAGAATAAGCCTATTCAAAAGACCAGAGAGGAGTGTGAAACAGACGATAGTCGAACCTATCTACTCCTATTGGTGAAGAGAAAAAAAATAGTGAATAAAATTTCAGAATTCAGGCGCAGACGTTAGGAGTACAGAGTTGAAGCAGACTTTAGAAGGAACTGAAAACCCAGTCCTAAACAGGCAACAAGGGATAAACCTCTACCCCTGTTCAAAAGAACGGAGAGGAGATGTGAGATTGTAGGGAATTGCTTACAGTTCCCAAGCTGTCCTCCATCTAATTACTGCCTAGGCTCGACACCCTTCCGTGATCGAGAAGAATTCCGTGTATATATATATATATATATATTAGGTCGGTGCAAAAACAACGTCTTTATCTCGCTTAGTAACATATGTGAGAAAACGACATTATTTTTGCACCAACCTTATATATATATATTATATTACATATATATATATATATATATATATTATATTACATATATATATATATATATATATATTATATTACATATATATATATATATTATATATATATATATATTATATTACATATATATATATATATTATATATATATATATATATTATATTACATATATATATATATATATATATATATTATATATATATATATATATATATTATATATATATATATATATATATATTATATTACATATATATATATATATATATATTATATATATATATATATATATATATTATATTACATATATATATATATATATTATATATATATATATATATATATATATTATATTACATATATATATATATATATTATATATATATATATATATATATATATATATTATATTACATATATATATATATATATTATATATATATATATATATATATATTATATTACATATATATATATATTATATTACATATATATATATATATATTATATTACATATATATACATATATATATATATATATATATATATTACATATATATATATATATATATATTATATTACATATATATATATATATATATATATATATTATATTACATATATATATATATATATATATATATTATATTACATATATATATATATATTATATTACATATATATATATATATTATATTACATATATATATATATATATTATATTACATATATATATATATATATATTATATTACATATATATATATTACATATATATATATATATATATATTATATTACATATATATATATATATATTATATTACATATATATATATTACATATATATATATATATATATATTATATTACATATATATATATTACATATATATATATATATTATATTACATATATATATATATATATATATATATATATAATATTACATATATATATATATATATATATAAATATATATATATACAATCAGCAGACATCATCGGTTTTGTTTGGGTCCAAGTATAGATGCGAACAACGAGACCACAAAAATAGAATAACCAGGGTCGGTTGGGAATTCAAAGAATTGTTCAGGTGATTCAATTTATCTTTTTATGTTGCTTTTTGTTGGATGCTGCAACATTCCAGCCGACCCATATGTCCTTTTTCATATGTACGATCAGTAAAAAAATTGTCGTGTAAACGAAATAATAATAAAGAACGAAACGTTAAAGCAGTAAATCTTCATAAGGAAAATTGATGAGTAGAAAAAGAAATACTAATAAAAAAAAAAAAAATTAAAGAGGTGAAGAGGAAAATTCTAAAGCATTGGGATAAGAACACTCTCTAATAGCATTTTTTTATGACTTTAACTGTCAGGCCAGAAAGACGTTGATTGGCTAATATGAACCAATCACTACTATTATGACAGAGTCCGCGAAAGTTCGAGATACACAATTTTTGTGAAATCGTTCTCTTTTCCCGCCATCGAGTACGGATGCTAGAGAACGAAGCTGATATTACGATATCATGTGGCGCCCCAAAATGCTGCCTTACATACTGTGGTATGATCCATTTCCCCCATTATTAATAGATGTGTCCTGAACACATATTCAGGAAAACTACAGAATACATTAAAACTGTTAAACAAATCAAATATTGTCTTAAATAATTCTACTACACATACAATAATACTAACATCCAGAGATAGGCTATAACAAACCCAAGTAAAAACAAGCGCGCTCGAATTTTACAATTTTTAAGATTCTAATGATACGCACTAGTTATATGTGTACATACAGGGCCGGTGCGTACTAACTCCAAACCCCCAACCGGAGAAGGAGGGCAATTTGATTGGGGGCCCCGGCTAGTGCTTTGTGACCCTCGCTATTTTATCAACATTTGATTTTTTTTCTACCTACATTTGTATGCGTTAGAAATTAAACTAAAGCTCAACTGACTTTTAGGATTTTGATGTCATTCTAAGGTCTTTTTTCGTCCAAATCCGTAAATTTGTTTTGCTAATGCTAAGTCTCAAAAGAAACTATTTAAAATTCACTATTTTTTATCCATAATGTTGAATGTATTAAATTATTCAACTTTTTCACAATAAAATCTCAAGTTGATGTTAAAAATTGCCACAAAACATTGTTGATTTATTTAAGATGGAATGATTTATTGTGACAATGTCTCTAATTATTTAAGATGGAATGATTTATTGTGACAATGTCTCTAATTATTTAAGATGGAATGATTTATTGTGACAATGTCTCTAATTATTTAAGATGGAATGATTTATTGTGACAATGTCTCTAATTATTTAAGATGGAATGATTTATTGTGACAATGTCTCTAATTATTTAAGATGGAATGATTTATTGTGACAATGTCTCTAATTATTTAAGATGGAATGATTTATTGTGACAATGTCTCTAATTATTTAAGATGGAATGATTTATTGTGACAATGTCTCTAATTATTTAAGATGGAATGATTTATTGTGACAATGTCTCTAATTATTTAAGATGGAATGATTTATTGTGACAATGTCTAATTATTTAAGATGGAATGATTTATTGTGACAATGTCTCTAATTATTTAAGATGGAATGATTTATTGTGACAATGTCTCTAATTATTTAAGATGGAATGATTTATTGTGACAATGTCTCTAATTATTTAAGATGGAATGATTTATTGTGACAATGTCTCTAATTATTTAAGATGGAATGATTTATTGTGACAATGTCTCTAATTATTTAAGATGGAATGATTTATTGTGACAATGTCTCTAATTATTTAAGATGGAATGATTTATTGTGACAATGTCTCTAATTATTTAAGATGGAATGATTTATTGTGACAATGTCTCTAATTATTTAAGATGGAATGATTTATTGTGACAATGTCTCTAATTATTTAAGATGGAATGATTTATTGTGACAATGTCTCTAATTATTTAAGATGGAATGATTTATTGTGACAATGTCTCTAATTATTTAAGATGGAATGATTTATTGTGACAATGTCTCTAATTTGTATTTACATACATTGTATTTATTTTCAAGTTTTCTAATTGAATTATTCGCTTATATTGTATATCATCCGTTATTGTATATAATTAGGTTACAATAAAATTTGTATTTTATATGAATACGATCTTATGAAAATTGAGATGTAGTAGAGTTGGGTGGGGGGACGTATCAAGGTGACACATGACCCTTGCACCGGCCCTGTGTACATAAATTACAAGGTAACCCAAAAAGGTAACCGTTTTTGATTTATTAGAAATAAAAAAAAGATATACATCAAATTTGACATATTATTAGTACTCAAATTAATTCTCATTGGCTTCCAGAATTTTTTGCCAACGTGCCTTCAGTTGTGCAATGTCCTGGCGGTAAGATCAAGTGTCTTGGACGCAAAGAAGTCTGTGAGTGCCTGCCGCAAGTCTGCCTCATTTGCGAAGGATTTCCTACAAAGGTAGTTTTCTAGGGAGTGGAAGAGGTTGACACAAGATTTCCGGGAGTAAGGTGCAGCTAAGTCACCGCATTGGTACCTGCATTGGTCAAGAGCAATGGCCCACCCACACCGCTTTCAATTAAGAGGTGGTTCCACGTTCCTCAAAACCTCCTGATCAGAGGTATTGCTGTTTGACGTAGTTTATCGTCTTACCCAGGACGCGGATGTAGTTTATCGTCATACCCAGGACGCTGAAAGGAAGGAATATTATATATATATATATATATATATATAGATAGATAGATAGATAGATCTTCTTATCTGTCTATTTTCTTATCTAAGAAGAGATAAGATGATAGATAAGATAGATTTCTTTATATAAAAATAAACAGCATGAACAATCAGTTCCATAGAGCAACTCTTGAATTTTTTTAAATTAGCTTTTTCTTTCAATCTATTTCTAATCTTTACTGCTTACCTGACGATTGTAGAATATAAAAAAAGAGCAAAGCGTTGCGATAAAGCCGAACAAAAATAAGATAAAAAAAATCTTATTATAAAATTAATAATAATCTAAATCTAATAAATTCTAACTGGACTATTACGATCTCACCTACTATATTATGGCGTGGAGAAACTTCTATAAGGAAGAATAAATTTAAATTATATCCGGTGATGTCTACTGTAGCCTAACTGCTGAAAGCGCTAATCGTGGTAGACAAGCTCCCAATGGTACAGGCAGTGGAGATTCTACGTTGAGGAGACAGAAAGGGCCAATGTCCCCCCCCCCAATCTTGGCTGGCCCCCTCAGTTGACCTCTCCACTTTTCTAAGTTTTGTAGAGGAAAAAAAATCACAGCAGACAAATTACGCTGTTCTGCTAGTGTTGACGTTAGTATTAACCCTCTGGTTTTGTTTTGAAATTAACCTCTCTTGTGGTCCAACGGCTTCAGAGTGGAAAAGAGGGCAAGAATAGATTAGAACTCCACTATTATAAATGAAAATTTATTCTGTTTAATTTAGTGAAGTAACATACTTATACTAAAACTCATTCCTAAGTTGTGTATACGATAGTGGTGTAGTATGAAAATAAGGACGCTGCTTGAATCCCCCCCCCTCCTCCGCAGAAAAATCTTGTCCCCCAAGTGGCCCCTCCACTTTCAGAGTTCCAGAATCGCCACTGGGCACAGGATACGAATTCAAATCTTGTGGGAGGCTACTTCTTTAGTTTTGCTACATACTCCTTATTTAAAGGCCATAAACAGTAACAATCACATGAATGTTGCTAGTATATAGTTTAAGAAAAGAAAAAGTACATGGATAAACTATTAGTCAAAAACTAATAATGAAAATGCTTTATTAAAAAAATTTAGGAAACTTAAAAGGTCTTGGAATTATTTTACTTAATCATTTTACACTAAAAAAGACAATAAAGATACAATGGTTTATTGAACGTGAGAGAATCAGAGAAAAAGAAAAGCAGTATTAAGGAGAGAGAACAATGAAAAGGACAGGGATTAAGAAGACAGAAGATGACGGTTGGCATTGTATTTCAATTTTTGAAGATCAAAGTTAATTGGAAAGCAAAAAACCGAAAGTGAGTTCCACATACGAGAAGTGCGTGAGAAGAAATCATTAGCATATTGACACTACTTACAAAATACATAGACGTTGGCATAGAAATGTTTAAGTAGGACAAACTAACTTAATGTATAAAAAGATTAACACATTTTTTTAAATTTTATTCAATAAACGATCCTTCTGTAAACAACTCGTTCACAAATCCTGAAGAGATCAAGATACGAATTACAAATTGAAGATGCAAAAATCAAGCAAGTACAAAAATTTAAACATCTGGAAAGTGTTTTAACAGAGGACGGAAAATGTGACGGTACACTGAGATATCGAAAGATGCCTTACAAAAGCTAATCAAAGTATTAAGAGACAGGAAAATATCGCTAGAAACAAAGAAAAGAGTATTGAGCTGTTACATAATATCGGTCTTCCTATATGGTAGTGAATAAAATGGTGTCGACTTTTAAAATCGGGATTTCTTTTAAAGAAGTCCCGCAGTCCAAAAGTGGGAGATTAGTGCATATTTTTCTTGCTTTTTTAGTCTTAGATTTCCATTCATAATATTTAATTTTACATTAAGACCTGGCAAATTTCTTCTGTAATCACTGGTGAAAATTATTTTTCATTTGGAATGAATCCTAGTGAATCTCATCACAGATGAAGAAGAGACTTGAGGCAAAAGAAATAGGGTTCTACAGAAGGATGTTGAGAATACCATGGATTGAACATGTGAGCAACGATGAAATTTTAGAGAAAACGGAAACAAAAAGGAAACTTATACTGAACATCAGGAAGAGAGTTAAAATTTCTAGAGCATGGGAGGAAAGACGGCTTAGAAAATTTGGCACTGACATTTTGAAGGCAAGAGAAAGAGAGGAAAACTACGCATAACCCCTGACTAACGAGCTTGTGTAAATGGATGGCAGAACATGGATTAGGAGAGATAGCAAAAAGATAAACTTTACTAAGAGCTAAAAAGGACAGGAAACTGTGGAGAGCCATGATCGCCTACATCCTGAAGGGACATAGCACAGAGGTGAATTCAGATTTGACTAAATCTGAAGCAACTACATCATTGACCTTACTGTGGCTTTAGAAACTCAATAAAATAAATTCAAAAGAGTGAAATGAAACAAAATGAGTTTCTAGGTACCACTAAAAGCATGGATGCTTTTTTCCGAAAAAAAAAAAAAAAAAAAAAAAAAAAAATAGCTACCCACCTTTTTAAAAATATTTGCCAAAATCAATGAATTATCCGATTCAAACAGAATTTTCAGTACTTATTCAGTAATGAATGACTTGTATACTGAATAGATTATTTTATTAGAAAACTTTGCGGAAATACATTTTTGATGAAGTGGGGGGTTACCCCGCTTTTCGATATCTCGTATGTACTTTTTAATTTGGGGGTTGTTCGTTCATTTTTTTTTTTTTTTTAACACAGTTATAAAAAACTAAAAAAAGAAAAATCCCCGTAGACATTATTTCAGTAAAAAGATATGCAATCAAGTGTGAACATAGAAAATTCGTTCCGCATCTTACCAAAAATAATTCAATAAAACACGAGAAAAAATAAAAAGCATTGGTGCTTGCATAATAAAACCCGTTTTCTTTCTTTCAGATTCGACAGGAAAAAATCTACTAAATATTTATATCAAAATTAATTTCTTGTAATTTTTAAGTGCAATTTTGAAATTAATCTCGTTGCTTTTCGTCACAATAATTTTTATTAAATAAAGGCATGTTTGAAGATTTAAAAAATTTAGAGTTTCAATGCCATTTTCAACTGTGACCCCCTTTTAAAACAATTTTATTTTTCCCTTTTAGTAACGGTTAGATTATTTTTTGTATGGATGAACAAAAAGGACACCATTCTGATATCGCTCTTTGACTGACTACAATTTAATATCGTATTACTGTAATTTTTCTAAAATTTATTCTCAGAATTATTTTTTTCTTTTTCTATCTAACGCAAATTACACTTACGCTTTATTTTTGTTTAGGTAGAGCCTTGCTTTCACATTTATATTCATTAAGTTTAAAAGCGTATAAAGATAAAAATAAAAATTCTGTAAGAAAATGTTGGTTATATAAGGTTAAAGAAAATTTATTTTTAAACATAAATAATAACTTTTGATTATTGCACAGTTGGTGTTCCGTATTCCTTTATTTTCAAAAAAATTTTTAAATTTTTATTTTTTTAAATTTTTCACACGCTTTTTTGGACAGGAGTGAAATTACAGTGTTTTTATTTGTCCTTTGACCTCACAGACTACCGTGCATAAACAAAGTTTAATTCTGTTTTAAGTAAAGAATTACTTTACATTAGTAAGAATTACTTTTAGAAATCCAGTTAATCCATAAATTTACGAGTAAACTTCGGAACATATCACAGGGACAAATACTGGATTTAAAAAAAGAGAATTTTAAATTAAAAATAGCCATTTCGATGAGTAACGAAAAAACATGTCAATGTTTTAAAAATGGCTAAAAAGATTATTTATATACGGCAATTAATTTTTCTTTTAATTCGAATTGGCTTTAGGCTATTATATTTCAAATAAAAAACAACGAAATTTAACTTCAAAGAAAGCATTTAAATTATAATGCATCATTCGTGATTCAGTGGCGGTACCTACTAAATACGTTATTTTATAGTGTATCTAAAAATTCTATAACTTAAAAGAAACTGGGTTCAACCAAATTAAAAAAATTCTCTCCTTAATAATTCCCCCTCCCCCCACAGAGCGTTGAAATATTAGGTTGGTGCAAAAATAATGACGTAATAATGTCGTTTTTTCACGTTAAAAAATACGTCAAAAAACGACATTATTACGTCATTATTTTTGCACCAACCTAATAGAAAATTATATTATGTAGGGGATGCCAAGACTTTCTGACCACCGTGTACATTTCAATTTAACACAAGCATATATCAGAATTTTTTTTTTATTCTGTGGGAATAAAAAGATATACAGTGTTTTATTAAAAACGGGTAATTTTGAATTTAAAAAAATTCTTTTAATATTTCGGACCATATTTTCGACATGTTTGCAGTCGATATTAAATATTCTTTTTAATGAAATAACGCTTTCGGGCATTTAGCTTTATAAAAATGTAAAAATTAAGAACATCCAAAATTCATCAGAATTGATTAGCCGCAAAATGAGTTTTATAAAATAAAATAAGACATATCTCGGCTGATTTGCAGGCAAATAAACTAATATACTCAAGAGCGAGAGCTGGATGTGAACGGGACAAGGCCCCGTCACAAAATGACCATTATCGTCGTCTACGCATAGGCCCGACGCACGAGTTCCGGTCGAAAAATAAAATAATATTTTAAAATGTTTCTATTTTTCGACTAATAAAAATGCTTCCCTCCTAATTATACTCGCGTCCTTTTTCGAGCCTGTTAAGCCATAAAAAATGCCATAAAAGGGGCCACACGGGGAAGTACTAGCAGTCAACTGGAGGTCAGGGAAGAGATCGGTCACGGTCAGTCAGCAGCAGTCAGCAGGAGGAGCGCCACGCCAACCAGTGAGAACTACTATGAGAGATCAACCCAGATCGGAAGCCGGCTTATGAACTATACCACAAGGTAGCTGTCCCAAAACCACACGTTCCTATTGAAATAAATCACGTAAATCTATTTCTGCTGTTGTTGTATTTCTTTCTTGCAACCATACGCTTGTCTATAACATAAGCAAAGAGAAGTAGAACTGACATGAAAAAAACACTTCCATAAAACGTAAAAATAAAGGAAAAAATTAAATATAAATTTAATTCATTAACGAATAAATGCTGAAAATTGCACTGAAGTTGGATAATTCCTTGATATTTCGTAAATTTTAAAAAACTGTGTGGCGAGGGGGGTATCATTATTATTGTTTATTTTTATTTATTTTTATTTTTTTTTAACTCACGTGTCGAAAGTGCACGTGATTGTGGAGGTATGTATTTATCACTTCTGTATTTTTTTCATTCTTTTCTTAAACTTTCTTTGGCAAACACTACACAACCACCGTCTACAGTGATTTTTTTTGCATACCCATTTCCTACGTTTGTTCTTCACCCTTAAGACATGCCAAAATAACACCGTGGGAATCTGAATAAATCCTGATAATAATATTCTCCTTACCTAAGTGTCTATGAACTTTCGAGTTAGCGCATTTATGAAGCATTTTATGATGACGCCATTATTGATTTTACTCGCTTAATGAATATGTTTTGTTTCCATGCATGAAAGTTCGTAATTCGATATTTTTGGCACTTTACGCTTTCCTGGAAGAAGAGAGAACTAAAAACAAAAGAACTACAAGTAGTAATTAGAAAGAGAGAGAAAGAAAGAAAAGTTAGAGAGAGAGAGAGAGAGAGAGAAAGAAAGAAAAGTTAGAGAGAGAGAGAGAGAGAAAGAAAGAAAAGTTAGAGAGAGAGAGAGAGAGAAAGAAAGAAAAGTTAGAGAGAGAGAGAGAGAGAAAGAAAGAAAAGTTAGAGAGAGAGAGAGAGAGAAAGAAAGAAAAGTTAGAGAGAGAGAGAGAGAAAGAAAGAAAAGTTAGAGAGAGAGAGAGAGAAAGAAAGAAAAGTTAGAGAGAGAGAGAGAGAAAGAAAGAAAAGTTAGAGAGAGAGAGAGAAAGAAAGAAAAGTTAGAGAGAGAGAGAAAAAAAGAAAAGTTAGAGAGAGAGAAAAAAAGAAAAGTTAGAGAGAGAGAGAAAAAAAGAAAAGTTAGAGAGAGAGAGAGAAAGAAAGAAAAGTTAGAGAGAAAGAAAGAAAAGTTAGAGAGAAAGAAAGAAAAGTTAGAGAGAAAGAAAGAAAAGTTAGAGAGAAAGAAAGAAAAGTTAGAGAGAAAGAAAGAAAAGTTAGAGAGAAAGAAAGAAAAGTTAGAGAGAGAGAAAGAAAGAAAAGTTAGAGAGAGAGAAAGAAAGAAAGAAAAGTTAGAGAGAGAGAAAGAAAGAAAAGTTAGAGAGAGAGAAAGAAAGAAAGAAAAGTTAGAGAGAGAGAAAGAAAGAAAGAAAAGTTAGAGAGAGAAAGAAAAGTTAGAGAGAGAGAGAGAGAGAAAGAAAAGTTAGAGAGAGAGTGAGAAAGAAAAGTTAGAGAGAGAGTGAGAAAGAAAAGTTAGAGAGAGAGTGAGAAAGAAAAGTTAGAGAGAGAGTGAGAGAGAAAGAAAAGTTAGAGAGAGAGTGAGAGAGAAAGAAAAGTTAGAGAGAGAGTGAGAGAGAAAGAAAAGTTAGAGTGAGAGAGAAAGAAAAGTTAGAGAGAGAGAGAAAGAAAAGTTAGAGAGAGAAAGAAAAGTTAGAGAGAGAGAGAAAGAAAAGTTAGAGAGAGAGAGAAAGAAAAGTTAGAGAGAGAGAGAAAGAAAAGTTAGAGAGAGAGAGAAAGAAAAGTTAGAGAGAGAGAGAAAGAAAAGTTAGAGAGAGAGAGAGAAAGAAAAGTTAGAGAGAGAGAGAAAGACAGAAAAGTTAGAGAGAGAGAAAGACAGAAAAGTTAGAGAGAGAGAGAGAGAGAGAGAGAAAGACAGAAAAGTTAGAGAGAGAGAGAAAGACAGAAAAGTTAGAGAGAGAGAGAAAGACAGAAAAGTTAGAGAGAGAGAGAAAGACAGAAAAGTTAGAGAGAGAGAGAAAGACAGAAAAGTTAGAGAGAGAGAGAAAGACAGAAAAGTTAGAGAGAGAGAGAAAGACAGAAAAGTTAGAGAGAGAGAGAAAGACAGAAAAGTTAGAGAGAGAGAAAAAGACAGAAAAGTTAGAGAGAGAGAGAGAAAGAAAGAAAAGTTAGAAAGAGAGAGAGAGAGAGAAAGAAAGAAAAGTTAGGAGAAAAAAAGTTAAGAGAAAAAAGAAAACGAAAGAGAGAGAGAAGAGAGAACGAAAAAGAGTGAGAGAGAAAAGGGAACGAAAGAGAGAACTAGAGAGAAGAAAAGAGAGAACTAGAGGTAAGAAAAGAGAGAGAGAGAGAGAAAGAAAAGAGAACGAAAGAGAAAGTAAAAACAGAAAAGAAAACAGAGAGCAAGACAATTAGAGGAGAGGGTAAAACAGAAAGAGAGAAAGTGTAAGATTAAGAATGAAGAAGAAAGAAAATAAAAGAAAAGGGAGATAGAAAGAAAGAGAGGAAGAATGAAAAAGAGAAAAGAAAAATGAGAGAAAGAAAGAAGGAGGGATTAAAGAAAAAGAGCGAGATGGAAAACAATTGTTGATGAACACATGTTATGTACACAAGAGTACTAAACACGTGGTGCGATTCCACGAGACGTTTTGGCACGACGATTCCCCCTCGAAGAACTCTACCCACCCAACTCTTCATTTCAGTATCATGTACTTTATAGCTGTTTACATTCGACAAGCCAAATTATTTAACCCGAGACGAAGGTAAACCTTCTTGATTACGTTGGAACTCATTCATTATCATAAAAAAAAAAAAAAAAAAAAAAAGGCCAAACATTGGAAGCAATAATTCCGGGTTTTACCTTACGTACACGTGCACGTCGGTAGGGTAACGTTCCATGTTATAAATGCGCATTAATATATTTACCTGTAAATTCCTTCCAGATTTAACCTTACCGATGATCACCTTGTCGGGAACGTCTAGCCTAAGCTATATAGTATCAAGATTTTTTTTTAGAAAGCTTAATAAACTCACGTGTCATAACAATTCATATATAGGGTTTTACTGTCCATCAATATCGAATAGCATTCATGTCGATCGATAGGTTTAGTTTAGTCTGGCGCAAGGCCGGCGGAGGAGTGGGATAGGAAGTGTGTTGCACCAGTCTAACAAGTAGATCAGGCCTTGAAAAATCAGCATTCCCAAGCCTGACTTTTTACCTGAACTGAAATACCAACCACTGGGGTTAGTGAAAAATGCGCAACTCTCTTGTCTGTTAAGCAGATCAGATAATTTACGAAACTTAAGTTTGGCATAAGGATATAAGAGCGGGTTAACCTTTGACACTCGAACACAATACTGTGGTAAAGGGACTGACGAAATTAATTTGCTAAACATCGCACTACTCCGGATGTACTGAGATTTGTGTAAATCAAAGAGGGTATTTAGAATTTAAATACAGTTTTACAAGATCAAGTATAAAATTTAGATTTCTTTTATGCTTATAGAGAGGATCCCAGAGTGTACTCGGAGAATGACATCTAATCGATTAGAAAATGTTATTTTGAAAACATTTGCCAGTAATCTGAAAAATCTTTTAACTTATGTTTATTAAATGCATTGTTTGTTTTTTGTTGGTTGCAAGTGTTGTTCATTATATTTAAAAAGGTATATTTATAAAATCGGTCAAGATACAAAAATCTATTGACCATCGTTTGTCTCCCCCACCTCTTGTTGTCAGATTTCTAATTTAATCAATCATGATTATCATATTTTATAGTATAGAGGAAGGAAGCATCGACATATAAAACACATCCTAAACTTAGCATAGAATAATTTGGAAAATAAAATTAAAAGAGATATTTCTGAGCTTGCATCAGATGTTGTTGAGAAAGATTCGTAAATAGTAATCTTCACCAATCTTTAAAGTTTCCAACTCTTATTCCTAACGGATCCTGAAGAAGACTGGAGAATGAATCTACAGAAGATTGCGGAATACAAAAAATAAATTCAGCTGTTTTACCAAATTTTGGGTTGTAATGACTCTTCAAGTATTAGATAATGTATGTGTATGTTGAGGTGAGTACTTACAGGCATTAAAAACGAAGAGTTTATGATTGAATTTAGATAATGGAATTTAATCGACTGTCAAATTCAATGTTGTTAGAAAGACAATAATTTTTTAAGTAAAATTAATTTATAATGAGGCAGTTTGATTATTTAAAATTTGAATAAAAAATCCGAAACACGTCTGTCAGCAACAAAATTCTAAAAAACTTAAGAAAAATGAGAAGATAACTGCCTGAAAGAAAAGCGATTTATTTTTCGTTTGTCGCCAAAATTTAAATAAAAATAAATAAAAGAAAATAAAAATAAATAGAATATAATTTACTAGAAAAACCCGTAAAAATTTCATAGTTTTCCTATTTAAATTTTCTGATGAATATTAAATCTTAAGGTCAGGACCGGCTCAAGGTACTGGCAACTCGGGCAGTCGCCCGGAGCGACATCAAGGCAAAGGGCGCCATCATAATGCCATGTCATGTGTTTGGGATCTTCCAAAACTAAGGCTTATAAAAACATACTTGCGGTCATCCATAGCTTCAGACAGATTAAATTCTTTGGCTATTTAGTCAACAGAAAATGATATTGTAAAGAAGATAGGTGTAGAAAGTACCATGAAAAGATTTGCAGATCTAAAGATTAGAAAAATGTTTTAGGTACGATAATGAATTTTTTTTTTAGCTTGTATTAAGTTGTATATTGAAATAAACTCGTTTTTCTACATTTTCAGTTTTTCTCCATGTGAAATTTTTTAAAAGATTATGTAAAGGCGCTGAAGTTCAACTAGCCCGGGGTGCCGGCAACCCTAAGGCCGTCACAATTGAAGGTAATGTTTGAGTAAGCACGTGGAAAGTTCTATGACAATAAAATATCCGTATAAATTCCCTATCACATCGTTAAATATTTGATAACTTTAATAAAATATTGCAATAACAATCATAAATATGAGAATGCTGGTCGTTATTTTAAGAATTAGGTAGAAATGAAAAGATTTGAAAATGGCAATTTTTTCCATTTCACTGAAACCGACTTTATACACTTCTATCTTCCCTTTTTTTTTTTTTCTTTCATTTTCTCATTGAAATAATGTCTTTTCCCCCCTCTTTCCACACGATCAAAACGGAATAGTCGATGTGGCATTAGCAGGAGACGTTAAACACTTTTATCTTCCCTGATTTCTTTCCTTCTTTCTTGACAAATCTTCGTCTTAGGAACATTTCTCTTAATAATAAGTTAAAAATAATTCAGCAGACGATGTTATTTAATTTATGGTAACTGGATTTTTGGTGCTTGCTAACCTCGATATTGTGCGTCTGAAAAGTGCCGCTTTTTTCACAGTCGCTTCTCGACCTTTTGACTAAGGTCAAAGTGTAGTATCTGTTCTCACTCACTCACACCAAGTAAATGTCTTTTCTCCTCTGTCCACGCAATCAAAACGCGGAATAGTCCATTACTTATGAGATATTGGCACTGCGTAACGACATTCCAACTAACGAAATGGAGGATACTTTTTATATCCTCTGTATCATTTTAAATTTTTCTCCATTTTTGTGTATATATATTTGTTACATTTGTGGATGTGTTGTGACACAAAGAGTTTCCTGTTGTCTGGTAATTTAATGTTGCTTGTGTGTGTTGCCTTATTACGACCAATTTTGAAGACAATATAAAATTAAATGTACGGATTTCCTATACAAACAAGACGTATGAACAATCAAACGAACATTATTTAATTTAATATAAAACATTTTCAGATTTTGTCGATATTTAAAAGATGCAAAATAAGAATATTTACGTTAAAATACAAAATAGAATCTAGCCTCTTCGGATTCATTTTTTTTCGATCACTACATCGTAAAATTTAAATATCTTTTAAATTTATTTTTTTTACAACTGAACGAACATTGATGTTCTGTTATTCTACAACTCTGGAATTAGTCGTGTTGGTGGTGAAGAGGAGGAGAATCGATAGTGTTTTAATAATGCTAACGTTCATTAATATTTAAACCTTCAACTGTATGCAATCGCTTTCTCAGATAGATGATTAAAACTGGCTTCGAAAGGGCGAAGCGTGTAGGTCTCAACGAGGACCATCCTTCTTTGAACCTCGTGAACTACAGATACAGGATCGCAAACAAAAAGAATTTACCAAGTAACAGAAACCACATCACTTGAGGATTTTCAACAGCGGCTGCTGCTGTTGAAATTCCTCAAGTGATGTGGTTAAAATGGATAGTACAAGTACAGTGGGCTATGATAAGTTTTTAGCCACCCTTGATTACAGCAATTTTGGCTTGTGTAATAATATATATTCTTTTCTTTCAGACAAAACCGTGTTAGTATCAAGCTACTCCCATCTATGAGCAATAGTTGACTTATATTTTGCAATGAAAGTTCGCGGAAGTAAGAAAATTGGTGAATTTCAACAAGGGCAAATAATAGCGTCAGTGTGACAAGTCAAATAGAGAATTACTAGGTTTTTCCAGGTAAATCATCAAACGGTTAATAATATTGTTAGGAAATTTAATGAAGAACGACGTTTAGGAAGACCAAACATTGTGTCTAAGTGAATGAAAAGGGTACTGAAGAGGGAAGTCATCAGAAACCATCGTCTGAGCACCAAAGATGTTGTCAACAGCATGGAAATGTCGCCATATGAGGTGAGAAAGACTCTGAAAGAGCTAGGTTATCAAAGAAGAGTTGCAAGAAAGAAACTCTTGATTTTAGAGGTTAACAGGTACAGGCATATGGACTGGACGAGAGAATTCGAGAGCAAAGATTATGAACTTTGGCAGTCTGTAATTTGGTCAGATGAAAGTAAATTCCGCCAATATTCGAATTTAAGACAGGTTTATGTTTGGAGAAATTAGAATGAGATGTGAAACACTGAATGTCTGCAAGCGACCGTGAAACATGGAGGGATTGGAGTAATGGTGTGGGGTGCTGTCTGGTTTGGAGGAAAATCTGAGCTGATTTTTGTTGACGAGCAGTTGAATGGTCCAAAATACTGTCAAATATTAGAGAAATGACTACTCCCACTGTTTGAAACCAGTCAAATTGATAAGAATGTCTACCTTTTTCAAGAAGATGGAGTACCATATCATACGAGCAAAGTAGCAAAGGCCTAAAAGGAATCGCAAGGAATCAAGTCACTGCCATGGGTCGCCCAAAATCCTGACATGAATCCAATAGAGCACATTTAGGAGCACCTTGACAGAAAACTTCGAAAGCTTGCAACCACAATCACGTCACTGGCAACCCTTAAAGAAACATTGCTAAAGGAGTGGCAAAAATATGGATCAGACGATTGTTGATAACTTGATCAAATACATGAAAAATCGAATACAAGCGCTGAAACTAGGAAATGGAGGACCTACTCCATACTAGTTCCAAATACTGTTTATTTATGTTGAGTTGGGGTTACGTAATGAAATTTTGAAATTGGATGTAGTTTATTTCTCCTGGCTAAAACTTTCCTTAGGTCACTGTAACTCGAAAAGAGAATATTGACATAACCAAGATGCTGCTTTCTACACAACCTCAAACAAAAAGCAAGGACAGAGAGCCCAATCAATATTGGAAAGACCCAAAACAGCTTCTGGGCTTGAGAAACGTATTTTCCTGAAAAACTATTTTAAGAAAAAGATTTTACAAATTTTAGCCGAGAGCAACACCGACTTATAGGGAAACCGTTAATATTATCATTAACAACTATTTGTTTATTAATTCTATTTTTTTAGGAATATTATAAGTAATGGCTGTATTCTGTTTCTATATTAGTATGACTACGACTCAGTTCGTAGTATGGCACGTCAATCATAGTAAAAGAAGTCAGATATAAAGCAGAGCGTACATCAAGTAAAAGCTGGTGAATCGTGTGTAGTTAAGATTAAGATGCAACTGTCTCTGAGCGGCCATCCAGTTTTTACGTTAATAGATAGGATCCCGCCGCAAACTCATCTCAATAAATAATGATTAGTTTAAAAAACAGTTCTACGCTGACTTCTGACTGGTTAGAATGACAGTTCATTTATATAGATTTGTTATTTTGTCTAAAATATAGGAGAGATAAGGTAATATTTTGTTTTCGTGGATACGGTTTCATTTTTTTATGAAGGAAGTTCTACTAAATTTATCACTGCAGAGTGGCATTCAGCCAACAGCGATGAGCTTTTTGTAAGTAGAAATTATTTACTGTCGATTCTTGCAAAAGTAAATACTAAATATGAAAAGCATTCTTGCTGGCGAAGCGAAAACTATCGTAAGTAACACGTTAAATAGATATTCAGCTTTCCAATTCTAGAATACAAAAAACACTAACACTCAGAATTCCAAACGTAAATCTCATAGAAAAAAAATGTGTTTCTAAGAACAAATGCCAAATGTAAATTTTATACTTTCTCGTCGGGCTTATAACTTGACTTTATGGAAGAAATCGCGGAAACAAACAATAGAGAATTTAAGATTATTGAATTTATCAATGAAATGTGAAGGTAATAAACTTTTGCATTATTTACATTATTCGGACTATTATCCTCATCTTCATTGTCATGTTCACAACGTTTTGGTCGTTATACGCTCTGGTCTTCTTCAGGTGATTGGAATTTCGAACAAAACCCTTTATTTCGTCCACCGGGGTAGTTTGTTCTAGTTCCACGTGCCATGCCTCTTCCAGATGTCTCAGTTATTTCCCTTTAACTCAACTCTAAATTTGAACTCACAACTCTTTGGGTCTAGACGAGGGATCAGGTAGCCTCACCATCCCCATGTGCAAAAGAACCGGCAAGCCATTGCACTATTCTGCCTTGAATGTCACCATGAGCCACAATTGTGAGAGGGAGGGGAGTGGTGACAACAGTAGTGGCGCAAAATGCGCTGAATAAAATGATGAATGAATTTGTTAAATAAGAGCGTAGAGGTGATCGTCTCGTAAATGACGTTGTGTTATTGATAATTCTTACTTCACTCGTAAATAACGAACATCATTTTCTATCAATTTTTTAGTAACCCATTTCTCGCCTTAGGTTCCTCAAGCTTCTGAACACACACACACACACACACACACACTGTAGACATCGCTGATTTTACAAATACACGAACGTAGTGAAGGATAAATATTATAAAATGGTAAGGAAATTGTATTAAGTCAAACTTATAATTGAGAAGGTTTGGCTTCCGTGAAAAGCAGAATTCAGATTTGTTTTTGTTTTGTTTTTTAATCGGAATTCGAACAGTGATTGCAAGTCGCGGAAAAGCTATCTTACAACAAGTAGATTTATAGAGTGATATAAAAAATATGTAGACATGCTATATAC